>WBNP01001487.1:197393-263173 GCA_013401095.1 Passerina amoena | reverse complement strand
TCTGAAGTGTTCGACTCTGCCAAAATCAGGGGTTTCATCTTAGGGCGGTACCAGGATTTTGTGCACTAGAGCTATGCTCTGTTCTGCCAAAATAAAGGATTCCGGTTGGAAAAGCCTATTTTTTCCCCGATATTTTTTTTTTTTCTTTGAAGTCTCTTTATTCTTGGTTGTGTCCTTGGGTATGGCGATGTGTATTACACTCGTACCAGCTACTTCTTCAGCTGGCTGGTAGTATTTGTATGTATTCATTCACAAAGAGTTGCACTGTTCAGCCCCACCTGGCCATTGTTAGTTGAAGTAATCTAGAAAATGCTTTTTGTTGGGCAGCACTGCTCTGGCTACAGATGTAGGTTGGCCTCTTGACAGCATAGTTAGAATTCCTTTGCAAAACCAGGAGATGCGGGTTTTGCATTGAGATGGACACATCTTATTCTGGCTTTCATTTACATCATTTCACATGACTATAATGATAAACAACTTCATGATGTTTTATGACTTACTTAAAAGATTGAGCATTAATTATAACTCCATAAGGAGAATGCCCAGAAGTACTGATTTTTGTCTTAACCACACAAAATTATAAAAAGCAGCCATATAAGAGACAAAGATCTCTCTGCTGTGTTTTGCATGTTCTCCTTTTTTTTCAGCATCATTTCTGTGTTTGTCTGTCCATCAGAAAGCAAGAAAGACTTCTCTTTGCTTATTAGTCTTATAGTTAGGATAATTTTTCTTATTTTTCTTGCATGTGAAGAAGTTACTGAAATGCTTAGCATGGAACTGGATTTACATGAAGGGAAAAGAATTTTGGTACATATACTTAGGAAGATTTCTGTCCATAACCATGTGCCCAAGAGCCAATTCCTGAAGAAGAAAACTTGAAACTTTCTGTGTTTATTTTTTTGAAAGAGCTAGGACATAGGTTTTTATTTTGTTTTGTGTTGTTCTTTTCCCCTGTGTGACATTTAAAGCATGCTCAGTGCTTTTTATTAAACTTTCAATGGACAGGCTAAAACTCATGGAGTTCTGCCAAATTTGGATCAATGCAAATGAGAACACTTTGTCCCATTGTGTCTCCCATATATTCTGTTTCAGTGATGGCCCACTTCTCTCAATACCACTGATGAGTAGGATGCAACTGTATCTACAGGACTGTAATCTCATGCTGATACAGATTAATAAATCCTTGTGTGCCCCAGACTCAGCTCCCCGGGTCCTTGTGATTGCTGTCTGCCCAATTTGGTTCCTGTTCCTATCCATTGTTGGAAGCTGTTAGAGAAAATTTCTGCCTGGTAGAATTTTAAATTTGAGCAGAACCCATTTGGTCTGGAGTAATGTTGGAGGGGGGGAGGTTGTTGAGTATTAGCAAACAGCACTGGCACTAGTTAAATAATGAAAGCTCCTGATAATGTACTGGAAGTACTGGCTTGGTGTGGAATACACTAAACATTCAGACATCCTAAAATACGAGGTCCTGTAATCACTTTGTTTCCTTAGTGTTACTCTCGAACAAATCCGAATGTGTTCCATGGGATTGTTCCAGTTAAATGCCACAGTAATGGAAACCTCCCTTAATAATCTTCAGGTTTTGCTTTTTACAGGATTTAGTGAAACATACTTATTGCCCAATTCAGAGAATGCAGCCTTTAATTCAACTTACTGTAGAAATTTTAAGATTTAAAACAGTCCACTAAAGACTAGACGTAACATTCAGTTAATAACTAGGGCGAATGACAGAATTCTGTCTGCAAGAGTAAAAATACTATTTCTTAAAAGTGCTTAATTTTTACAGCCCACAATATAATTGAGCCCATCTGTCTGATGAGGGTTATTTAGAATTAAAGGAATGTTGCATTAGGATATTACTACTTTTGTTTTTTTTTTTTAGTTTGGTGTAAAATCAGCTTTGTTGTGGTTTTTTTCTGCCATAATTCTGCTGCATGCTTCCCAGATAAATAAGAACAGCTCTACTATGTGGCTTTAGTGGAAAACTTGTATTGGAAATCTGTATTAAATGAGTCTTGTAGACAAAGTATTTTCCCACTTCTTTGGCTGAATGTTGAAACCAGTTTGAAATTGTAATACTGCTCTAAAAAGTGTTGAATTTGGTAAATACACAGAATTCCAATAAGGCAAAAAATACTTATTGAAGTGACATTGATTTCTAAAGTGCTATTTCATTATGGATTATGGCACCCACACTTTTGGTGCATGTCTATCCAACACTGTTCTCTTGCCCAAAAGCTAACACCCTCCTTCAGAAAATGAAATATTAGTGATGGATTGGCACCTCTGTAAAGAATGGGTGTGAATCAAGGATTAAAGAAAAACCTTGGGCTGTTAATTTAAAATTCAAGGAAGCCTTTTGTTTAAAATAAAACTTGTTTGCATTTTCAAAAGCACACCTAGTGAACTTGTGAAAAGAAGATGATATTTTGGAGGTGATGAGACTACTCAGGTCCTAATTCTCACTACTTAATAAACCATGGCTGTCATTTACTTTGCATTTGGCTTTTGCAAGAGCAGATGTGTGGATGTGCAGCTGTGTGTAATGAGCAGAATTCTCGTGGCACATCCCAAAGCCTCTGCTGTGGTCTGGCATTGCTCACCACGGCTCCAGCTTCTGTGCTGGGATGGATTGAGGGTGTCCTGCAGGCAGGATCAGGAGAAGGCATCCGAGGGTGTTGGCTCAGGCAGCATCACTGGGCTTTGGCCACTGAGCTCCTGTGGATGTGTCATATCTGATGCATGTTCAGAGTACCTGATAGCTGCATCATTATTTAAGTGTGAAACAATGAGGTTTGTAAGATCTGGGGATTGTTTCCTATTCAGTCAAAAGAACCACTGCAGTTGTTCCTGATTTTGGTCACTCATTCATGTATTCATGGGTTGGTGCCCCTGTCCTGGGGTAAATGTAGCTTGAAAGAACCTGGTTGGTTGGTTGGTTGGTTGGTTGGTTGGTTTTTCTTGCAGTTTTCTTGTATTTGTATGATCTAATGAATAAAAAATAGTGTCCAAAATATGCATTTGACTTTGGCTTCATTCCTCATGTTCTTTCTCCTCAGTGTTCAATTGTGGCCCAAGGCCATATGCATTAAAGTTGATGGGAATCAAGAATGTGGCTCTTATGTTTTTATCAAGGCTTGATCAAGGTCATTACCTTTACTCAGAAAACTCAGAATACACTAAATCATGAGTATCTTACAGAGAGCATCATTAAATTTTTAGGGAGAGCCTCCTCTTACAGGTGGCATAAACAGTTTTTGGGAAATTGAGGAGTTATAAACCCATTCTCCATCCAGGAATTCCATTGAGGAATGTTTCTTGGGAAGTCACAGGTCCTTGAACAAAGTGCAGTGCCCAGTGTTGCTGGCACAAATTGCTCTGCAGTTTGGGGGAGCTGGAGCTGAGAGCTGCAGATGTGTGATTTGATCAGAGTCAGTGGTGCTCTCAGATGTGCTGCCTCTGCTAAATCCTGTTCCAGCTCTGCCTGGAAGTGCCAGGGTAGCAGCTACTGGTCCTGGGTGCAGCTTCCTCCCCATCCCAGGAATGCCATATTTGGATGGATGGATCACTTTCATGCTGTGTCCTGTTCCCTCCTAACTTACAAACCAGCAAGGCAGGGAATGTAAAGGGATTCGTTGCCCTGTGTTTTTAATTTGGTAGCCAAATCCTCTAAATATACAGATTGATTTTCATCAAGTTCTGAGTAACTGCTGAAAGAATGACACAGCTTTGCTGTGCCTGTACTCAATTTTCATCAGTCTTCAAATAAAAAAGAAGGAATGGTCTGCTCTGTCTTCTGCTGTGGATGGTGCTATAATTTCCACTGCTTGCAGAACAGCTGTAGGTGAAGTAAATGACTGTTGTAAGTGTCTTGTAAATCTCATGTCTTTCAGGCCTCTAAAATGGTGAAAAATTGATGCTTTCAACTGATTGTAGAAAAATAAATGTTGTGACAACTAGTTGACATAAATTAAGGAGGAATCCTCCACCTCATTTCCAGTAACTTTAGGGATTTTTACTACAGCAATCCCTGTAGTAAATCTTAGAAAGTACATATGAACATGAAAAAGAGAATCTGTTTATTTTGGCCCAGTTTGTTCACTCTCCAAAAGCTAAATTAATAACTTAAAACTGGGTTGAAAAAGTTACAGTCTGCTAATTTAGCTGTAATACTTTGGATGTCTTCCTTCATGTTTTAGCATTAAGGATGCCTCATTGGGCTCCTAAAATCAGTATTACAACCATGCAGCAAACAGCAGCTTCTAGGGAAGGATAGAGCACAGGCTGTAAAACTCAGCAGCAGATGAATCCCAAGGAAGTTACTCCCTCCTACACTTGCATGTGCCGAGGAACTGTTGATGGTAGATGTGAAATTAAGTTTGAGAACCCTCTGATTTAAAATGTCAGTGGGATCTGAAATTTTTTACATGTTCAGAAGGGTAATATCACTTCATTTGAGGAATCAGTCACTGTGTGTGCTTAAAGATGTGCCAAGTCTTCAACGAGCTGGAGAGGTGAGAAGTTTTTTAGAAGGACTGGCAGTAGTTTTATCTTTCTAGGATAACACTTCTCTTGGGGATCTTCAATACTGAAGAACATGTTTTCTGATTAAAAATTAAATAATCTCCTGCTGATGCAATGATGTTAACATTATACAGGGAATTTGAAATCCAGGTTGTAAATTCCACTTATATGTGGGTATCTAGCTATCCCTGCCTAGTACATGGAAAATTTGTAATGTATTTGTGATTTCTTTTTTCTAAAGAAATAGCCAGATATGTTTTTAACAACATTTTGGCTTCAAAATAAAAGTTAAAAGTAATTTTTTGTGTTTGTTGACATATGAGTAAACACAGGAAAAGCACTGAGCATTTAAAGGAGAAATAGATTATAGTTTTACAAATCTCTGCCAAAGTCAACAAAAACAGGCTTAAAACTGATGAAATCTTTGTAAAGCTTCTGGATATTTTAGGTGTGATTTCATTTAGCTTCTGCAGCAGCAGAAGTTGCATCTCTTTGTATTTGGATAAAAATTTTATTGTGGGGTTTTGCTTTGTTTTATTTCAGAATTACTGCTGGTAGTTCTGGTTTACATAGAATTTCTTAGAAACTTTGTGTTTCATTGCAGTACTTTTATAGTGGAAATGAAATTATCAGAGACTCTTTATATTGCCCTAATTCTGTGACTTCAATGTGTATGGCTTATCCTGGATTACTTATTCTCTCAGTTGCTTTTTGTATTGGTGAATGCTTGTAAACAGTTTTTCTGTTGCTCTTGTTTAAATGCTGAAGAAAAAATGCAAGTTTCACATTTAGTTATATGCATGAAAGGAGAATAAAACTTTGCAAGTTGGCAGTCTATAAATAGGATAGCTGTGACTAATAGGACGCTAGAAAACTATTTGTCAGTCCTGACTAGCTTTCAGTTCTATAATAGCAGAATTATTAAATTAACAGTGGAACAAATACTGGACAAAAATCTTCAGATGTGAAGAATTTAGAAATGCTGAAAAAGTAATAGCCTAGGTTTGTGTTTGAAAAAAATAAATCAGTAGATTGCAAATCCTCCTAATAAGGAGTTTAGGTACTATTTTTAACTGGGAAAGTTACTTTAAAGCTATCTGGTTTTCCCCTGTGCAATATATGTGTGCAGGAAAGTAAAGGTAGGTGAATGTCAGAAATTGTGGCTCTGTCATGTGAAAGAGCAGGCTCATTCCCTGTGGGATTTTGTGCTGGCTGTGTGGGCTATGGAAGCAGCACTGTGGTCCAGCTGGAGTCCAGCTGCAGAAAGGTAAAATCTGTGTGTTGCTCTTTCAGGTTTGAGTATGAGCACAGTTGAAGAAGAGTCTGACACAGTGACAGTAGAAACCGTGAACTCTGTGACTTTGACTCAGGATACTGAAGGGAACCTAATTCTTCATTGCCCTCAAAATGGTATAGAATTGTTTTACATAGTATTTTATTTTCTTCTTTTGTTTTGATTGATCTGACCACCATACATCCCTGCTCATGAATTCTACTCAGGTGCAGCTTACTGTACAAGAATTGTTCTGCTTTGGTTTAAAGAATGATGATAAAGTGTTGAATTAGGTGTAAATCCCAATGTCTTTGTGTGCCCAACAAAGATACAGCTGCTGGTTTATATCAGTTGAAACAGATTCTTAGAACCAAGCACATACCCAAATTTCTGTGGACTGATTTGTGTTTGACAGACTGTAGGTGGAATTTTCAAAGAAAATGCATGTTGAAGAAAGCATGGGGACTGTTGTTGCCCATAACTTGGACCAGGTTCCTGGGCAGCAGCAAAGCACTGAACCAGCTTGTCACATTTGCTTCTACTATTTGCTTTGGCCAGCTTTTTAGGAGAACTCTGTCCAAGGCTCCTTAGCTTACAGGAAGTAACCTGGGTGTGTTTTTGTTGTTAGAAGCTGATGAAGTAGACTCTGAAGACAGCTCTGAACCTCCACACAAGAGGCTTTGCTTATCAGAGGATGATCAAAGCCTTGATGATTCTACTCCATGCATTTCTGTTGTTGCAGTTCCAAGTAAGTTCTTTTATGTACTCCTGTAGCAAATATATCTGCTGGTAAAGATTAAAAATGGACTCTTGAATCAGAGTAGAATATTTTGCATAGGGTCTTTTTCTTCCAAATTTTATTAATGTATTTGGGTATCATATTTTTTTTTTCAGCCTTGGATAGTTTTGCAGCAATTAGTTCTGGCAAAATAAGCCTATATGAAAGTAGTTTAGAGACCTGCAGGTGCATTGAATAAAATGAAGGATAAGTAAATTAGCAACTAAATGCTCTCCTATGAAGAAGTTTAGGGTTTTTTAATGATCAGACAGTACAGTTAGTATTTCAGTGTTTTGCAGTATTGAGGTGTGTGTAAAAGAGATTGATTTAAAAAAATATAGGATGAATACTGAATTAGTCTTCTGGAAATTGATTGAATATTAGAAAGTTTAATATAATCTCTCAAAGGGAGACAAAGCCAGATCTAGTTAAAATACCCATTTGCAGTACCTGGAGTGCCTGTTGATTTGGTGGAACTAGGTGGAAATTCCTTTGAAGTAAAGGCATTATCATTTTGAAGTTGGAGGAGGGCTGGGGAAAATGCATGCAGCCAAAAGATTTAAATGTTGTCCTTTAATTGGAAAATACTATAGGTAGGGCTGGAAAAGAAATATTAATACAGTTTCAAATTTTTGCATCAAACACATTTTGTGTATGTTTCAAATTAGATCATAGTTGTAGTCAAACATAAAACTGAAGGTTTCTAAATCCATATTTAAATTTTATGAAGAGAAGCAGTTAATAATAATTTTAATTGAGAATCAGTTGAGAATCATTTTAGAATTTACTATGTCAACAAATAAATACCAAATAAGGCTCTTCAAAATTTTCACTTCAAAGGTAACAATTTATAAAACTTGTAGCACATGTAAAAACTGCTCCCCGAGTTAGGGATGCAACTAACTTACCCATTCTGAAGTTTCAGAAAATGACCAGAGCTTTGAGGTGACCATGACTGCTACAGCTGAGGTAGCTGAAGATGAGATTAATGAAGGAACTGTTACCCAGATTCAGGTACAGTAAAACTTCAAAATTTACCTATTTGATGTATGCTTTTATTTAAATTTATATGAAAACGGAAACAAGTATCAGAAATGCCTACTAAATGAATAAGACTCTTTGATACAAATGTTTATGAGCATGGATCTTGTTTGTAAAATGCTGGTCTGTAAAAGGACAGTTGAATAATTTTATGTATGAGAGAGGTTGTTTGTTGTCTGAACTTACTGCCCAAAGAGCAATACTGCAAAGAGTAATAGAGATAACCCTCCACTGGTACTTATGTGCTCTGTTGTGATCTCAGTAGAAGACAAGTTTATCTGTTATTTCTGTCATTCTTTGATTATAAATTAAGCTTTATAACAAGCTGAAATAGTCTTTGTCTTGTCACCAGTCCTAACAGTTAGGTGCAGTTTTCTTTGTGGGTATAGCATGTTTAAAAGTTCTAGATTGGAGATGCTGCATATAGTCCTGTTTCCACCCCAGCCAGTGAGACTCTTCTTATTTACTGTACATTAAACAAGATAAAGAATGTTACCTAATTAATTCTCACAACATCTGTATATTAATGTGCTAAATCTTACTCAGGTGTTTTAAGAAAAGTGATAGTTCCAGTGCCATATCTAAGACATGATGCTTTTGAACAGTCAGCAAGGTGATGAGGTGTGCTGATTTCATTTTCCTTCAAACTGTGTCTCCATGTTAATTGCAAAGTGATATAAACAGCTGAATATCTGATTGTATAATTTCATATTGGTCTTTCCCAGATTCTTCAGAATGAGCAGTTGGATGAAATCTCCCCAATGGGCAATGAAGAAGTATCAGCTGTTAGTCAGGCCTGGTTCACAACCAAAGAGGATAAGGATTCTCTAACCAATAAAGGTAGGGTATTTCAAATGCAGTTCTCCCGTGCTGTAGAAAGGTAAATTATTCCAAATGTCTCAGAACATTTTGCAAGTTGCATAAAGTAGTCTCTGCTCTGGAGATGGGCCATGCCTGCAGTGGTGACAGTGGTGGCCCCAGTAGAGAAGGGCTGTGGATGCTGTGTGTCAGCCCAGACTGGGCAGAGAGTTGTGTTTGCCTGGTCAGGGGGCGGGGAGCTGCAGCAGAACTGGGGGACACCAAAAAAAAAAAAACAATCCATGCTCAATTTTGCTTCAGAAGAAGAAGGCTCCTGCAGACCAGGACCTAGTGAAATAATCTCTGCTACTCCTAAAACTTCCACCCCACTGGGCATTCCTCCCTTTCCAAATGTATCTGTGCAATCCTGTAGCAGTTGCTGAACTCAAGAGATTTTGCCTTTTCTTTCCTGCCCACAGGGGAAGTGGCTTTCTAGACCTAGAGAAAAAAACATAGTGTCAAATGAAGATGTGTTGTCTCTCTGGTTTCCTCAGCCCCTCTGCTGTTTTTCTTACTTCAACTTTACTTTTTCTAGAGAAAAATTATTTTTTTTTCAGTCAGTTCAAAGCAGCCCCTTCTTTCTAATAAAAACCTTTAGGAAGAGACACTCACTGTCAGCCAGTCAAAGGAGTCTGGTGATTCCAGTTAAGAGATTTAATAACTTGAGGAAGGTATTTCTAGTAAAATATGCTAAGAAAAATATTTGAGAATCTCTACTGGCTGAGCTTTTCTTGTAAGCTCTGTGGTTTGTCCCAGAGATAGCAGTGGGGGAATGCCAGTGTGTGTCTTCTTTTACAGTAGCTCAGAGTTTGGCATGTGTTGCCTGAGCTCATCACTTTATAGCAGTCTCCACCTAATAATGCTTTCTGCCCAGACCTGTGGACAGATTAAGATAATCTTGACTATGAATATGCAAACATGTGAAGTGCAGAATACCTGTCCTTTCCTAAAAGAGTTTGGTATTAAAGGTTATTTTATGTAAAGAGTAGCAGTGTCCCATTAAATCAGTTCAGAGGCTTGGACCTGTGTGAGTCACAGTTACTGGAATACATTATTTTTCTGTCTCTGTAACTGTGGGAGAAGAGATTGAAGCTATGGGACACAGGGAAAGAGTACTCTCTCACCAGTTCCAATGGAATTAGTAATAATGCCTGTACTTTTCATTGTAATTGGATTTGAGTAGACACTCTCTTTGATGTGTTCTGTCTCTCAGCTCTGGTAATTAGCAGGCTGAGAAGGAAGTACCCTGATTTTTCTGAGCAGAGGTGGGCAGATAGCCAGCACACACCAATATGTAAACTGGGTCACACCAGCAGAAGCTCAATTAAAAGCATTGTATGACCATAAGGGGAAAAAAGATAATTTAAAGTAGGAATGTTTTAATGTTTTGTTGATAGACTTCAAGTTTGAAATTTTCTCTCTGAATAAAGTTGTTCAGATTTGCTTCTAAAGCTTAGCTGGCATTGTAGTTACTAAAGGCATAACAGAGAGGAAACGTTGTTTCTTTTGGCTTGCTGCTTTTATTTGGGGAAGTAAAAGACCCACCACAAGGTTTTATGTTGGCTGTGACCCCTGAGCATTACTCCCAATGCAAAAAGAAGAGATGAGGACCAGCTTGTCAGAAAGAGCCTTAATGGAGCATTTACCTCTATGAGAAGCACTCACAGTAGGTGGCAGTACTCCCATGTTCAGCAGTGTTAAGGCATGCAAGAGAACCCCACCTTGTTGCCAATTCCTCAGGTAATCTTCTGAGTTGTATTTTAAGTTCCAGCTTCTGGAATCATTTTGAGTGCATGGAAATTTCAGCTGTCAGTTTAAAGGCTGAAAATGTGACTTGACAGCTCACAGAGGAGTTCATGTTCTGTTTTTAAAAATGGGATGTTTTTGAAGAGTGGTCTGACTCACATTATTTAAATATTAGTTGAATGTTACTGTCAGTTATGAAATAACATCTGTTTAAAATTAATGCTAGTTATATTTTAGTACCTAAAATTATGCTTTTCCTTGTTAATTGCAGCATGGGTCATGTTTTCAGATACTTCTGTTCTTGCTGGTTTTTGGCCTTCAGTAATTAGTTGTCATTTCTATTTTCAGGCCATAAGTGGAAGCAAGGGATGTGGTCAAAGGAAGAAATTGATATTTTGATGAGTAACATTGAGCGTTATTTAAAGGTATGTGTAGAGTGTGTTCCCTGCACATTAATGTGGTGATGCAGTTCCTGCTGGAAACCAACTTTCTTTAATACTTCCCAGAATACTCAATAAGTGATTTGGATTGGTTTGTTGTAGGAATGGGCATCACTCATTTGAAATACATAAGAAAAATTTATTCATAGACAGGATTTGAGTGCATTTAATGTAACATTGCTTTTCATTTTTGTATTGGATATAGCTTGCTTTGAGCATCCTGACATGACATTTTACATGGTTAAATCTCCTTCTCTGACTATACATTGAGGACTCATTAAAAAAATGAAAAAATTGCATTTGCAGTTTCCTTACTGAGCACTGAATACAACTTCCAGACATCCTTGGTGCCAAGTCTGTGATTGTGTACTATACTAGCAGGATGCCTGTGTCTGCTTTCTTCCCCTTAAATTACTGGGGTCGGAGTTTAGTGTAAATGGGCATGTGGTGAACACACTGATGGTGATAATTGCCCATAAATCATATTTGTGGTAGGCTTACAGCTGAGAATATTTGAGCTGAGCCCTTACAGCTGAGAATATAGAGCCTGGATATTACAGATTCACCATCCTTCACTCATGGTTTAAAAAAAAAGCCCTGAATTTAGTGTTCATTGGGATAAAAATCCACAGTATTAGTTGAAGAGAGTGTGTCTGCCCACACACCTATTAGAGTTTCTGCCACAAAATCATTCATGGGTAATACTATGTTTTAAATCCAGTGAAGCTTTTTTAAGCTAGCTAAATAACTTTTCTGAGTTACTGATAAATCATTTGATTCATTCTTTTCCCATTTATGTGCTTTCTTGTACTGCTTTGAATAATTGAAATGTAGTGATTCTTAGTTTAAGCTGAAGTTAAGCTTTACTGTTATACTTCTTTGCAGTGTTTTTGTATTGAATTTATTTGAGTTTCCATCAGAACAAGAAGAGTAGTTTAATTGAAAGACATCGCTTTTGCATAAGGAATAGCTAAAATTATGTAATAAATCAATATAGCACTATTTAACAACCTTCCCTTGTATGGCCCCAGACTAATTTCACCACAGTACATATTCCATCATGTTCCAGATATGGTTCAGGTTTTGATCTTAAGATATACATTGGACAGACTTTTTTTATTATATGTGAATAGGTGTTAGAATTTATGTGTCTCCCTGGACTCCAACATGAAAAAACCAAAACAACAAAACCTAGTGTTCAAGGGTTTGTATTTGAGGGAGCTAATCCATAAATGTCCAGTTTTACTTTTGGACTGTAGTATTTGTCATACACAGAAAGTTGCATAATGGCTTCAGTTCTTGTGTTCTTCTTGATTCCTAGGAGACTTTGTCTAAGGTGTTTTGTTTGTGGTTTTTGTTTTTGTTTGTTTTTTTTTTAAATGCTTTGTTCTAGGCCCGTGGAATAAAAGATGCCACTGAAATTATATTTGAAATGTCAAAAGATGAAAGAAAAGATTTCTACAGGACAATAGCTTGGGGTCTGAATCGGCCTCTCTTTGCTGTCTATAGAAGAGTTCTTCGCATGTATGATGACAGAAACCATGTTGGAAAGTATGAAACCCTCTAATGCTGCATGGTTTTATTGGTATGACTAGGGTCATGTATTTAAGCTTGACATGTTCTGTGTAAGCCAGAAAATTTTAGCCAATCAGACCTAGATCTTGCTAATATGTCACCTCTGCTCAATTCTGATAGATCATCCTTGGCAATAGTTGTGTTCAGTTGATGTTATTCAATGACAGCTTTAAAGAACAGACAAACAAACAACCCAAAACAAAGGTGAATAACAGATTCTGATATGAGGACAGGACTTGGACACAAGGATGGATCTGCTGAGATGTAACTTTTTCTAGAGCTGTGACCTGGAAGTAATTGGTCTTCATCCCTTATGCCCTTGCTTGCCATTTTTTAAAGCAGTGATCTGGTGCTATCCAGAAAGGATTTTAAATTTTCGTTTTTGAAGGTAG
Source organism: Passerina amoena (assembly GCA_013401095.1). Taxonomy (NCBI): domain Eukaryota; kingdom Metazoa; phylum Chordata; class Aves; order Passeriformes; family Cardinalidae; genus Passerina; species Passerina amoena. The sequence continues at coordinate 250,543 of WBNP01001487.1, read as the reverse complement.
TTGAAAATTAAAAACATCTTCTCAGTGCTGACATACTCTTTTGATGGAAAGTCAGCTTTATGGTGATGGTGAATTGAGACAGTAAGGAAGAAGCTGTTTATTTGAAAGACTAATGTAGAAAATTCTAATTTTGTTCATAGGAGTAAGATCACGGAGAATGAGGAATTTTTCTGACAAATGAGAGGAATCCTTTACTAGTTAACCTTAGAAATGCACTAATGTGGAAAATGACATTTGTTCCTCATGTTCTTCTGAATATTCAGTCAGATTGTGTCTTACAGCTGAAATTCCTTAATCTCTTTTTGTAGCTAAATGTGTGCTGTGTGGTTAGTAAAATAATAATATTTATGTGCTCTCTGTTTAAAATAATGTCTTTTTATTTACCTGTTGCTTAGGTATACTCCTGAGGAAATTGAAAAGCTTAAAGAGTAAGTTATCTTACAAACAAGATCACTCTTCCTTGTTTATATTAGTAGCTTGATCCATTTTTAAAGGTTTCCTTATATGAAATCAATGAAGAGTTACAAATAAATTTGACTGCTCCAACACTACCCAGAAGTCGTGGTTACTATCTAAAGAAAAATGAAACTACATTTGGATTCTTTTAAACTTTTTCTAATGTATGTTCAGGACCTAACAATATGCAACAAAGTTCTAAAGCAAGGCTTCTGTTGTAACTAGGAAAGTTTCAGATTTTTGCAAGCACAGTCAATATTTGTGGTTATGAGAAACAGAAGTTCCTTTTCTTTACGAAATTTGAGCAAAGGTTATTCCTGAAGGAAGGTCAAGAGTAGGATCTCCTCTAGGAAGTATTACAGATACATAAATTATCAGCTCAAAAAGTCTAATTTTGAGTATGAACCTGATAGATCAAGGAGATGGGGCTGCAGACTTTATCCCCTCCTTCACATTTCCAGGTTTGAGCAGTTGGAAGAAACTGTTGGACTGAAGGAAGGAAAGGAGTAGATTGCATTCCATTGATGGATCTGTTTGGATCAATTAGAGCTGCTTTGTGTTGTTCACAAGGTGCCTGTGGATCCAGATGTGTCAGAACTACTCGTGGATCAACATTTTAAGCAACCTCCTGTCATGTGAAGGAGGGAGATGATTGCTAAAATGATGAACGTGATTATGCAGTGTGTTGCTTAATTTAAATTGTAGGATGCCTGGGTTTTCATTGGGCATTACTGAAATGTCTCAAGTGCTCCTACACCACCTGAAAATCATAGAGGAACCTGTACAGAATGGAAATCAGCTGTTTATCTAAACATTCATATTGTGTTTAACACACTCATTAAGCCTCACAGTCTTCCTGCAAGACAGATAGTATGCATTTTATATGTATATTATCTATGCATTTTATGTGTATCTTGATTGATACTATGCATTTCATATGTATCTTGTGGCTCAGCTGGTCCAAAAGGCTTCTAGGAAAACACAGGAGAAAGTAGCGGAAAATACTACTAGTAAAGTAGCAAAGTGATTTCCCCATTCTCTCTTTAAGCCTGTAAACTGCAGATTCATCCTGTTTTTGTTAGCAAATATTTGCTATTTTGGTGATTTCCTAACTGGATATAGTGCTAATGAGCACATTTCTCTCTAGGCTGAGAGTAAAGCATGGTAATGATTGGGCCACAATAGGAGCTGCCCTGGGGAGAAGTGCTTCATCTGTGAAGGATCGATGTAGACTGATGAAGGATACCTGCAACACAGGTGAGGTAAATGCTGGTGTCAGAAATTGATGTTCTGGTTAAAATTCTGTCCCTTGTGTTTAAAGGTTATAGACTTACACTGTGTGTTTGGTGTCAAGAGAGAGACAGATGCACTTCAGGAGTAAAATACTGTTTATTTTGTAATGTATATATTCAGGTATAAAGGAAAATGCAGTCAGACCTCATGTGAATAATGTGCACTAAATTGTTGCATGGTTAATTCACTCCTGCTAATACAGTTCAGATAGCTTGGATCAGTTTGCTCTGGTCACTATTTGGACAAGCTCTGTGTGGCCTTATTCATCTGTGAGAGGAAGAGGAAAGAGAAATTCGGCAGCAGAACAATGGAAGTGTTGATTTGTTAATCAAGAATGGATATAATATAAATTGTTAGTAATTAAGAACAGTTACATCTTCTTCACAAGTGAATATTTGCCTTTGGAATAAGGTGTTGGACATGGCAGTTAAATGTCTGCTGGCATGTTACGGATCAGAACAGAGGGTATGTGCTGCTTGTTAAGGTGGAGGGCTTCTGTCTCTTTCAGGAAAGTGGACAGAGAAAGAAGAGAAGAGGCTGGCAGAAGTGGTGCACGAGCTGACAAGCACAGAGCCAGGTGACATTGTCACACAAGGTGTGTCCTGGGCTGCGGTGGCAGAGCGGGTCGGGACGCGCTCGGAGAAGCAGTGCCGCTCTAAATGGCTCAACTATCTCAACTGGAAACAAAGTGGAGGCACCGAGTGGACCAAGGAGGATGAAATAAATCTGATCTTGAGGTTTGTTATTTTAGTTACTTTTGAAGGTTTGTAATATGTGTTGCTAGCAGGATTCCATTGGGGTCCATTTTGCTGGTTTCCTAGACACTGAAAATTCTAGAACCTTCCAAAAATCACTGCTGTGTTTACAGTTCCCAGAGATTTATTATTGAACATATTTTTTGTTTTTTGTTTTTTTAGTGAATGTTAGTGTTCGTGAAAGGTGTCAGATTGAAAACCCTGGAGACTGAAGTCTTCTTTATTCCACAGAAAAGGTACAGCACAGGCAGCAAACCGTGCAAGCTTCCCACACGTTGCCCCACCGATGCGCTTTAACCCTTAACTGGAGGGTAGCTCAGTCTCCCTGCCCGTTCAGTCCTTGGCCTCTCTGCTGAGATGACCAACAAGGGTCAAGTGTGGTGGTGGTTTCTGTGATGTGGACATCTTGTCTACAAAGAGCTAAACTGAGACTGCAAATTAATTTCATGTAGGCCAACCAACACTGATTGGATATCAGCATCTCTGAGTACATTTGAACTGGCAGCCTGGTAGTGACTTTGGAAATCTTGCTCTCTCCAGTCCTCCTCCCATTTTGAATGCCTTTAACTCAAGCTTTTTAGCCAGTGGATTTTTGTGGGTTGGGTGGGAATAAAAAGCCAAGACATCCAGGGAATCTTAAGGATTACTTAAGAAGTAGTGTTAACAAATTTACTGAAGCTGTTTGACATAAACTCAAAATGAGGATCCTGATTCCACATTTCAGAATGTGCTGGGTATATTTCTTAGTATTTCTGGTTTGGTCTGTCCAGATATCCTTTACTTATCCTACAGGGTTGGTTTTGGTAGTTGGTTTTTTTTTTTTTTCCATTTTTACTTCTTTCTTTCTTTAGCTAGCAAGAGTGCTCTTGCCTTATTTGTGAAGAGGACTTTTCTTAACTTCCACAAAAATATTTTCCCCTCACTATTCACCTCTCTTTTATATGCTCTATGTACAGATAAGGGCAATTCAGAGATTTTTAGTGATTTCAGATAGATTCTGGTAGACAAGACTGTCCCTTATCTGGAGAGCCTGGTGGGATTGATTTATGAGGAAGTGTTTAATGCTGTAGTTAACTTCATCTACTTTGGCTAAGAAGCATCTGAGAGAAGGCAAAATCTGTGTTAAGGACGGATGGTTGTTACTTAGAAGAAAACAAGTAAATATCATAACATGAAATTAATTAAGTGAATGTTCAGAGTGAATCTCAGGAAGTATTTCCTGCCTTGGAGATGTGTTTGGGGAATGTTTTTTCAAAAAGAAAAGATGCAAGTACCACCACTTGGAATGCTTCATGATAATCCGATCTAAGACCTAATGTAGAAGTAAATAAGGAGAATAATCCTGCATGGCAAGGAGATGGACTGGATCATCTAACAGGTCTAGTCCATCTTCTGTTGTTTATGATTCTGCTTGACCTCTGGCAGCGTGGAGCCTTGGAAGCCTGTGTCGATTCCTGGGGCTGGTCACTAGCATGTCGTTCTGCGCTGTTACGTGTGACACGGCCGGACGCGTGCGACACCCCCGCCGCCCTGGGGGCCCTTTCTGACAGCTCCATGTTTTCTGTATCCTGCCAGGATAGCGGAACTGGAAGTTTCTGATGAAAATGACATCAATTGGGACTTACTGGCTGAGGGATGGAGTAGTGTCCGCTCCCCACAGTGGCTCCGGAGTAAATGGTGGACCATTAAAAGACAGATTGCAAACCACAAAGATGTTTCATTCCCTGGTAATGTACTGCTTGCACACTTCTCTTCTGAAAGCTTCTTTCACATATGTCACAGGAATAAGGCTGCATTTTGTTGTCTGCTTACAGCATTGCTGGCCAAAGAGCACATTGCTCCTTTGCTGGCAGTTACTGGCCCCTTGGATCTGCTGGCTGAATTGCTCCTACAAGCAATCCTTAAATGTTTCAGTCAAACAGGCCAAGCTGACATGTACAGCTAGACAGACTTTGCCATCCCTTCTCAGTTTGGCTAAAGTGAGAGTATGTATATAAGCAGCTCAGCTGGTAGATCTCAGATGATGCTGATTTTTGGTATGGAGGGCAGTGACCTCTTCAGGTGGAAGAGGATATGTATCTGCAGCCTAACTATGGCCTCAGGTTAGATGTGTTGCCTTTATGATGTTAAAATGTAATCTCTATCAGGTGCTGAGCCTTAGCTGTAGACAGAAAGTAGATCTACTACTAGCTGCAATGAGAGGAGGGGAGCAATCAGGAGTATTAAGCTCCCCCAAATACATTTCATACCATTTTCCCATTCTGGTTTGGAGAAACTAGTGCCTAAGCCAAAGGGGTGTCTGTGACCTTCAAACCTCCCTTTGTCTTACTTGGGTAGAGGAAAAAAATCAGATTAGTCATGTCATAATTAATGAAAGATGTAATTTAATGCACACTTGTGCTGTGGTTGACAGTGTGGTTATGTATTAGTCCTGCCTCAAGGCTGCAGCTGGGAGGTTACCACACATTAATAGGCAGTTGTTGCAGCAAATAATTCATGGTAAATGCAGCACTGAATCAACAGGCTCTGCTCTCTTTGCCCTGACAAAGGGAAGATGTTTAGGCAGTTTGCTGTAATGAATTCCAGACAAGCTGAGGCCTCAGGTTTTGTGACCTGCTATTAAATCAGCTGCACACAAAGGAATTACAGAGAAGAAGGGTGGATGGTTCTGTTGGAGCAGTGGGCCTCCTCAAGCGCAGGTGAAGAATTGTGATATAACCACAGTGGGTTCATTCTCTCTTGCTCCCCATTTTCAGTGACATTTCTGTCAAGCTCTTGAACAAATCTGCTTCCATGTTGTAGAAGATTGGAGGATTTACTTCTGGTAGCAGCATTACACAGCTAGTGATACTTGGGCTTGATTGTAGCTTGGGGATTTATGATGCATCATTTTAGAGAGTTCTAAAATTTTATGGGCTATGTGTTGTTTTTTTCCCCAAGCATCGTGAAGTGCATGGGTTCCATGAGGAAATGTAGTTCACTGCTGTAGTTGGCTATAAATGTTCTATATATGTGCTAAATTTCTAGTTTCTGTATCTCTGGAGATTACTTAAGTTCCAGTTCTGTAGGATTTTGTTTGCTCTTTTCATCTTGGGTAAATCACCAATTGCAGCATTTCAAATGTGCTTGTTCAACCTGCTTTAGCATGAGTGTTTTTTCTCTCAGTGCTGATAAAGGGTCTTAAACAGCTCCACGAGAACCAAAAAAACAATCCAGGGCACCAGCTTGCAGAGAACAAATGTGGCAGTGGCTTAGCAAGCAGTAACTCCAGCCCGGGGGTGCAGCACGTGCAGATCCGCGTGGCTCGCTTGGAGGAGAGCACGGGCAGCGCCCCGAGCCCCATGGCAGCTCTGCAGATCCCAGTGCAGATCACCCATGTCTGTAAGTACTGAAACAAACCACTCACACAAAGCCTGCAACCGTCTTCTGCTAAGGGGGTGAAGGAGTGAGCATGTCTTAAAGAGTTGTATTCATTCTCCCTTGGTCATGCCATAACTTCAGGTGAAACATTTCTGTGTTCTGTTTACCTGGTTCTAACTTTGTTCGGCAAATGTAGATATTGCTGTGGATATAGTTCCAATTGGAGCACCTGGACACAGGTGTTGTAGGTGTCTGTGTCTGTGCACACAGGAGTTTGCCACATAACCTGTTCTTTGAAAAGCCTTCAGTGCACAAACCTCTTAATGAAGATAAGATTGTGTATGTTTATTCCTTGTTTCTGGTCACTGTTGTGCAGAGCAGTGAGCATCATGTACAATTCTCCTTTTGCTAGTTACATAGACTGCTGTCCTTAAGTTCTGATGCAGGGCACTGAGGGGAAGGTGTAAGTGTGTTTTCCTAGTCCTTTATTATGCAATTATTTCTAGTCACAAACACTCTGGAAAATATTAGCTGCTAAGTCCCACCAACAGCCAGTATTCTACTAAACCACTGTATTTTTTTTAAAGTTGATGCTTCCCATGCTCTTAAGGATGAACTTTGCCCATTATCTAACATTGATTACCAGATCTGCTCTGAGTGTAGTTCTTACTGCTTGATTTTGTAACTAATCTTATTAAGTAACTCCAGTCACATGCAGTCTGTCATCTGCACTGTATATTTTTTTGCACCGCTGGTGATTTGTAAATTTTATTAGGAAAATTTAGTGCTTTGGTCTTGCTGATTACCAAATTAGTTACAGAATATTCTGAATTGGAAAGGATCCATGTGGATCATGGAGTCCCAGCTCTTAAATGAGTGGCCCATAAAAGATTGGACCCATAGCCCTGGCATTATTAGCACCCTGCTCTGAGCTAAGCTGATCAGTCTACAAACTGATTCTTCAGACTGTGCCTCAATAGGCATTTGGCAGACAGTTTTCTGTTTATAATTTTAAGAGGTCAATCTATCTTAAACGATTTATTAAGTGCTAGCTTCATTTTATGTGGTTTATTTTCTAATTAGAATGACAGATGACATCAAGCCAAGAACTTTCTGTCTGTCATAGCATGTCAGTAGTCTCAGACTTTGAGTGAAGCTTGATCAAAACCAATGGGTTTTGGTGAGTGGGCAAGATGGGCTGGGATCCTGGAACCTTTAGTCATCTCTGAATTGAATTCTGTAATGGTTGTTTTGTGACTTCACTTGCCCATGTCTGCCTAACAAACCTTTTCCCCCATTTTAGTCTGCTTTTCTGAAGAATTTCTGGTTGTGTAATCGGAGTGAATTTTGTATTGTGTGTTTCACAGTCCCATGGGAGCTGAACCTATTACCCACTTTCAGCTGCATTTGGTGGAAGGCTCAAGGTTTCAAAGGGCCAGTTCCTGAGGTTTTGTGAATATACTGGCTAGGTGACTGACAGGCCACACTTTGCAGCTCTCTGCTACTGACTACCAGGAAATCTGCAGCAGGAAACCTTGAACATGCCACTACAACAATAATAGCTTCAAAATTGAGCTTTTATTTTCTTAAGAGACCAAAATTACTGTATTTTGCAGCCACAGAGTCTGAGATGGCGAAGTTTCCAGTGCTTGGGTCACTGTTATCATCTTGTAGATCTTTTCCCCTTTTGGTATTCAGGAAATTACTGGAAAACCCCAGGCAGAGTATTAATTTGGTGTCAGCTTCCTGGAATTTGTAGTTATTTTTTTTTAAGTAGAAATTGTAATTATGGTTATAAAGTTTTGAGTACAAGTTGTTTGGACCTGGTGATCTTAAAATACCTACATCAACTGTTTCCAGTGCTTCTCTTCACTCCTTTTAGAATTAGTGGAGCTAATTGCATAAATAGTTACATAGTTGTAGTAAGAATATTTACAGCTTTTATACTGCAGTCATAACACACAGGATAGGCAAATATCTGGAAAGCATCTGAACTTTCATCAGGGGTGGACATACTGTGGAGGGCAGAAAAGATTAAAAAATCCGAAAAAAGAAAGAGAGGTCTGTGGCAAACACAACAATATTAAGCCTGACACTGGTTTAAAACAAGCAGTACATGATCCAAAGGGTATTATTACACCAAAGGGTATCCTTACATTAGAACCTCTTGCAAATCTCATTACAAAAAGTAATTAAATCATGTCAGAAACTTTATTTTCTGCTTTTATTCTCTCTGTGCTAAACCCATATTTACTTTCTTTTGCTCTTTTGGATTGTAGAATGCTCTCTTTAAATAGAATTGTATCTTGGGTATCAATTAGAGAACCTTGTCATTAGGACTGCAGCCAGTTTTCTTTTTCCTCTTAGGGGAATTAACAGTACCCTGCCATGTATTAATTATAGTATGTTATGCTCTCTACAGGCCTGAACATTCTGGTTTACATACTTTCCTTTTCTTTTTTTTTCCCTTCCTTTTGCAGCCTCAACCGATTCCCCTGCTGCTACTGTTGACTCTGAGACAATAACACTGAACAGTGGAACACTACAGACCTTTGAGATTCTTCCAGTAAGTAACTGGTGTTTGTTACTGTGGCTTTTTCTTTTCAACCCAGCTGCTTCTTAGACTATAGAAGTGTGCATTCCCAAAAAAAAAAAAAAAAAAAAAAACCCAAACAATTAAAAAAGGAAGGTTTTTAAGTAGAAAGAAGAGTTCTAAAACTTATTTCTGAAAGTGTAATCCATTAGGGCTGCCGAGTAAACTGTGGATTATAGTTAAATGCTTTAAATTTGCTTCAATGCTACAAAGTTTTCCTTTGAGCTTGGATTTTTTCATTGTTGAAATCTGACATAAAGGAGCCGGAGAAAGCTCCCAGCAAGTAAAGATTGTCTCAGTTCCATTGTCCTGTAATTTGTAGCACAGTTTCTCTTCCATCTCAATGCAAAATAAGCTGAATTTGTTCCTTTTTTACCTGCTGATGTACAGCATATTACAGACCTTCTGGGCTCCTGCCCTTAATACTTGCCTTGGTAGCCTAAGGCTACAGATAAGGTTTATTTCCTGCTTTTTGAGTGCAGTGCAGCAGTCAGTGCAGAAGGGATTGGATTGATGTGGTGATTTTCCATGGGAGTTACAGTTAGGCTGGGTCATGTAAACCAAAATGCTCCAGCATGCCCTGGGCACTGCCTTTGGGCATTAAACCTGTGTTGTCTTTGTAGTCTTTCCACCTCCAGCCGACTGGGACGCCAGGAACCTACTTACTGCAGACAAGCTCGAGCCAAGGGCTCCCTTTGACGCTGACAACGAGCCCCACCATGACCCTGACGGCCGCGGCGGCTCCGGCCTCCCCGGAGCAGATCATCGTTCACGCCTTATCTGTGAGAGCTGGCTGGGGACAGCCGGGCTTGGGGCACTGGGGGAAGGGGAACATTGTACTGCAGGGCCCTGCGCACGCCGGTTAAACTTGCAAAGCAGTAACTAAGTCATAACAATGTTACTTCGCTTAAAATCCTGAAGACTGAGAATTTGGGGGTTTGTGTGTTAGTTTTAAAAAACAACCTCAGGTTGCTTCGGAACTTAGCTTAGTGAGGAAGCTCTGAACAGAATGTCTCCATTTAGTGCTTGGTCCCCAGCAAAACCGAGTCTTGTTGTTTTGTGATGTTTTCAGTTACTCTCACAAATAGATACTGGTCCACAACGCTTGGATAGTAGTGACAAGTATTGCTTTTTGCTAGAGGGAGGGAAAGAGAAGCAAACTGGAGATTGAATCACAAAATGATGAAAAATTCAGTGGAAAAAACACTTTTTGAATCTATAGTGGTCCTCACCTGAATGGTTGCCTCTTTCATATTATTATGTATATACTTTATTTGTGAGCTAACACATGACACCACATTCAGTCTACAAAGTTATTCTTTAGGAACAGGAAAGGTCAACAGATGATCTGGGCTGACATACTGTATATATAAAACTCTAAACTACACTTAGCAATTGGAATCTTTTTGCTTGTATTTGCTTGAAAGATTTGTAGATAGTAACAGGAAAGTCTCTGACCTTGTTTGGGGTTTTGTTTGTCTCTTTTTTGCAAATGCTGCTGACAGCCAGAGCATTTGTTAAACACAAGTGACAACGTCACAGTGCAGTGCCACACGCCGAGTGTCATAATCCGCACCGTTGCTGCTGAAGACATCTCCTCCTCTGTCACCCAGACAGAACTGACTGTGGATGCAGACATTCAGTCAGCTGACCTGACAGATCCTCCAGACACCCTAGGAACAAATACTTTCCCACATGATATCCATCAGTCCAAGCTGAGTGATGAAGAGCAGTCAGCCTACAACGAAGATGATGCTTCCAAATTTAGCAGCAGGAATAGTAGAGAACTGATGGATGGAGTTATGGTAAGAACAGAGGAGGAGATTGCTGATGCTAGCCTGAAACAGAATGAGGATTCTCACTCTGGTTTACCCAGCACTTACGTTACTGAGGTAAGGGAGGGCATGATACTTGGTGTTTTCCCCATTTCTGCAATTCTGGAGAATTATTTCATTGAATCTGTGGCCTTGATGTTAAGCTATTGGTCTGAAATATCTCAGTGATTTCATTTATATTGGTAGCTGAAGGGAGAAAGATGAAGAGAGACTATTCATAAGAGGTATAGTGACAAGACAAGGGGGAATGGCTTCAAACTGAAAGAATGTAGGTTTAAATGAGGCATTAGGAGAAAGTTCTTTCCTGTGAGAGTGGTGAGGCACTGGAACAGGTTGCCCAGAGAAGATGTGGGCTGCCTCATCTCTGGAAGTGTTCAAGGCTAGATTGAATTTGGCCTGGAGTGATCTTCAAGGTCCCTTCCCATCCAAACAATTCTGTGATTCTGTATCACAGTTCTACAAGTATTTGCTGAGATCCTCTATCCTTGAGCTTCGTTAGTGTGTTACGAGTATGAAAGTATTAAATGAAAACATTTAATTTGGTACTAAGGCTTATATTTGACTTCATCTGGAGCACTGAGCACCTCACTAGCTGTGGAGTTGCCTCACTGCTCAAGGTTCTTCTGCATGGTGACAGTGGAAAGCTGCAGCATTGGTGTCACTCCACAGGTGCCTTCAGGTCATTCCTGCTTGGTGCTGTTGCTTTAAGCTGGGCTGTTAATTGTCCAACACACCTGTATCAACAGATAGATTGAGCAAGGGAGGAGAGCTAGAGTATTTGGGGTTTGCTTTTGAGTCTAATAACATAATTCAAGAGGCACCTCAGTTTTCAGTTTTGACGACTTCTGTTAAACATCCTGCTCCAGTCAACTATCTGTTAAATGGGAATTTGAAACATTAAGCTACTTCTCTCTCCGGCCTCAGATTTATTCATCTCCAACACCTGAGATGCAGAAATGAGTTTATCCAAATGATTACAGCTATTTGGATAGTTTCTTTCAGTTGCTGGAATTATGAAAATGACTAAATCACAGAAAACAGAGGTGCTAAAAAGAAGATAACACTCTTCAGTCAGTACAAAATTCCTCTTCTTTTATGGGTTTGATTAGGTTGGAATTTGGGAAAAGATGAGTTAGAATGAAACACCCCTTGCTGTTTTTAGAGCACTGTTTTCTACAGTAGCTGCATTTCTGCTTTGTCAGCCTTGAAAATCCATCATTAATATGCTTTGGCCTTGTCTTTCAAGAAGCTTTTAATAGACAGTGCATATCTGTTATGCTCTTACAAAAGAGAGAATCTTTGTACATCTCAAGTTTTCTACTACAGAAGCATCTGAATCCTGAATAAATCAGAAGATGGAGATTATTCTGCCATTTTCCTCTTTCTGTGTCATGGTTGACATAATTGTGATCAGATTTTCGACATTGAGGCAGATCATCAGCTTTCTGTTCTCATTTTAAAACTTCAGCTTCTTGGGGTAGAATTAATAAACTTTTGATATTAACCTAGTTCCTAGTTTGACTTTGTACAAATTGCTCATGGCTAGCTAAACTTTTTTTTCCTCTACAGAAAAACAAACTGAATTTGTAATTCTAATTTGCCTTACTCTTCAAGTCAGATTCAAGTTTGACATGTGTACTTAAATTCCAGGAAATAGTGAACTGTCTGTGAGTAATTCTCAGTGAAAAGTTACTCCAGAAAAACATGCCTACATTTTGTTTTCTTTAAGTCAGTGTTATTTTTATGAGCTTGCCAGGGTTGTATTGTCACTGTGGGTGGGTAGTGGGAGGCAGGCAGTCATGCTGCAGGGTTTTATTCTTTCTGCCTGGGAAAGGTGCCCATTTGCCACAATGGCTTCTTTAGTTTTTCACGCCTCCTCTTCCCAGTTTCAGGCCTTGCAGCCCAGTGCTGCTGGTGGGTAGAGCTGTGTGCTCTGCTGAGAGCTGCTCCTGCAGGTCAGGCACACCATGCCCTTGTGCAGTTCACAGGTTGTCAGCTCCTCTCCAGCAGCATCAAGGAAGGGGTTTTCAGACAGCTGCCTTTGTAAAAGCACTGTGCAGTTACATAGGGAAACAAGTTTACCTACAAAAAACAAGGTGGAGGAGCATCAGGATTTTCTTAAACACAGAAGGCTGTAACCTCTGAAAACAGTGATAAATCCAGGTACCTTCCATTGTGTCAGCAGCAGTTGATAGCATTCTACATCAGGGATTCCTGAAGTTTGAACAAACCTTATGCATGTTACACACAAAAACTGGAATCCAGATATCTCTGCTGGTTCTGGCAGTAATGTGTGGGATGACTTTTCACTGCACTTGTGGAACCAGGAGTGTGCTGTGACACTGAGTCAGCCAGATGTGTTGCTGCCATTCCAGTACCACAGGAGCCAGGGAAGAGGCAGGAGCAGCAGCAGTGGCAGGACTGGAAGAGAAGGAGGGTAGTGACAATTGTACCTGGAAGGAATGAATGTGTTGCCAATCTTATGGTAACATTAGGTTCAGCAAAAAAGGTCTGGAGCCAAATTCCAGCCAGTGACAGACCAAGCAAGGCACAGCAAATAAAGGGGGTCTTTTGAGCTCTGTGTTCAGTGTCAGTTCCAACTTGACAGCAGGAGTTGTGGAACTTAAGGTAAAGCTGTTGGGTTTGTGGAGCAGGTAAGTGCTAGAATGGTAATGCTTCAGTCTCAGAACATCTAGACAGAAAGTAGTGAAAAAGCCTAATTATTCCTCTTCACAGACTTAATATTTGACTTGCAAGGGAACACCACATTGCAGTGTCTCCCTTCCTCTCCACATTGCTTAACAGGGTAAAATTCTTCTCATCTTGTTTTTGGGTGCCTGCACTAAGATAAAATACCCTGTAAATGCTGAAATAAACTATCTCAGGTGGTGACATTTCAATTTAATGAGATAAAATTCATCCAGAGTGGAGTATGGTTGAGCAATGCAGGTTTTTGTTTATGCTACCATGAATACACTCTCATGGCCTGTTCTGTGTTGTGCAGGACCTGGGTTCCCCAACAATAGAAGAACAAGTTGATCAGCCTACAATAGATGATGAGACTGTGCTTATTGTTCCTTCTTCCCATGGTTTTATCCAGGCAACGGATGATATGGATAATGAATCAGTCTTGCCCTTGACAACTCTCACAGGTATGACAGTCCCTGTCATTAAAGCAGTGTACAGAGCTGCTGAGTCTCTGCACACAACACTTCACAGATCCTTGCTTTCTCTTAAATAATTTTACGTATCAGTGCTATGAAACTGCAAGTAACTTAGAAAATACTCCCCAGAGGAAGGATCTGTCTCCCTGTAGAGCCATCTGAGGGTCAGCCCTGATAGTGCAATACCTGATGGATGCAAATATTTGCACCATTGCATCCATATCCATCCATATTGACCATCACTTACATTCCCACCTGGATGTGGTCCTGTGGAATGTGCTCTAGCTGAACCAGCTTTAGCAGGGGGTTGGACTAGAGAATCTCCAGAGGTCCCTTCCAACCCCAGCTATTCTGTGATCCTGTGAAACTAATAATTGCAAATTGCCTAGTTTGAGCAACGCTGCCTGTAATTGGTTAGAATTCCAGGCTACATTTCCTGTCTCCTAAGTTTGTGTTTTATATCTTGTTATAATGGCACAGCAGTAGTTTTAATGCTTTTTGTCCCTTGCAGATCCTATCCTACAGCACCATGGAGATGGGTCACACATTATTGGCTCATCGTTGGGCAGTCCTGACTCAGAAGATTCAAAGGATGTTGAGGATTTAGTGAGCTGTCCCTGAGAAGCAGCAGTGGTGTCCATTTCCTATTGACCATGTTTGCATTGTGAAGTTAGTTACAACCTGTGCCACGTCTCCAAAGAAAGCAGTCACAGTCTGTCTCTTTGAACAGAAGCTTCCAGTATGAAATGACTGCAGTGCACTTTCTCTGCTCAGGCTGTTTCCCTCATCCAGGAGGGAGGACTGGGGTGCCACGTCTCACTGGGGTGTTCCAGTGTGCTGTAGAGCCTCTGTTGCAGTGCTCACAGTGCTCAGCTCCATCCAGTCAGTTCTGATCTGACTTGTTACTGATGTGCTGAACTGCACACGTGGAAAACTGGACAGAAGTCAAGGATTGTGGGCTGGAGCCTCTTAGTGCCGCAGCAAGTAGTGGTTTGCACAGGTTTCATGAAGAATGGGTGAGGATTTTTGCACTTACTGACTCTTGTAACACATGGAGTAAGAGACTGTTACATTTCAGGAAGGAGTAAGTTCCATCAGACTTCTGGGAGCATGGGCAGCATCGTGAAGCAGTGGTGTGTGTTCCCATCTCACCTGACTCGTTCATATGTCTGTGGCATAGGAAGAAGGCAGAAGCTTATGGGACTTGCCTGGTCTGCTGCTTGTTCCTGAGGAGTCCATTGCTGGCAATGGACAGAGCTCAGAAAGATCACTTGTGGAAAATCTTGGGTTTTTTTTTTTTTTTCTTTCATCACTACAGCAAGCTAAATAAAAAGGGAAGGGCTATGAGAAAGGGAAGCTACTGGGACCCACCAGCCTCCCCCAACAAGCTTGGAATTTCTTGGAGATTGTTGTGAGTAGGTTGGAACGTTTGTCTCTGTTGCTGTTTACCTGGCGCTACCAGCCAACTCTCCAGACGTGATTTCTGCAGCAAGTCAGTAAATGGGGAGTGGTGTGGAGGTGGCAAAGTCTTGGAGGAATAGCTCTGTGAGAGTCTGGACATAGGGCCTCGAGGCAAAGAAGGCCAATTAATTCCTGCATTGTTTGAAAGAGACACTAGGCTGAACAGCAGCCTGTTAGCTAGGAATCAAGAGAAAAAGCTATAGAAACTAAAGACTTGTATAAATTATTTTATTTATTTCTGTAATTAGCTCTTCATAATCAAGAGTTGGTCTTTTTCAGTCTGTGGTTTTGTTAATGTGAAAAATAAGTTGTAGTTTTAAATGGTTGCCTAGGGAACAGAAATAATTGTATATTCAGTTTCAACAAAATAAAGAGTATTTGTCTTACTTGACTGTAAGATGCCATTTATTTATACTGCCACAGATCCTTTCAGTGCTGCAGTTTATTTGTACAGTAATAAAAAAAAGTGCAGTTTTTTTCCAAAATGAAAAAGCTTGTGCAATTCTGAAACATCAGTACAACTGGAATGTTCATTAAGCGCAACAGTAGCTCTTCAAAAAAAAGCAGAATGTCACGTCTTATGGCAATAATTCTCCCCAACAAGAGGGACATTACATATACATTTACATGAAAATCATGTACTGATTTACCCTTGCACAACCCACTTCTTTCCTCTCAGGCTGATGGTTCTCACTTGAATGTCTCGAGTGGAGCTGAGAGCTGAGCTGGAAGCAGTCTGACACAGCAGCATCATTGCTGGGTATTCCCAAAGTCCTTCATTTACCCACTTCATGGAAGTACAGGTTGGCACATATACATAACATGACAATAGAAAACAATATGTAGTAAATTAGATTTCTAAATTTGGGTTCCAGGTCTCCTTGTCGATACCAGTAGATCTAGAAGAGAAAAGGAGTTTGTGTTATTTCAAAAAGCCAGGCATTCTAAGGAAACTATTTTTGGTAACTGAATTGGCAACTTGCAGGTTTTGGTGATTTAGTTTTGGGGTTTTTTTCCTTCCTGTAAAACAATCCAGCTTCCTCTGGCCAGAGGGACTGAGTGTGTGTGTCTGTATGTGAAACAGGCCCTGAGGACATGTGCTGTCTGGTCAGCTTTGCTGAGAGGGAGGGAGAGTGGGTGGCTTTAACTCTCAAAGCTGGCTCCACCCTGGTGGATGAGGACAAACAGCAGCTTTGCACTAACACAGTCTATTCTGGGCAGAGTTGTGGCCACCAGCTGTAGATCAAAACCTGGCAATGGCCAGGCATTGCAGAGCAACTTCCCAGCACACCCAGCAGTGAGGGGTGCAGGGCTGCTCCAGGTCACAGCTGCAGGAAGGAGAATGCTCCAAGTATGAAAAGCTACAGCAGAAGAAGGAGCCACCAATGACCTTGCCCATGGAAGGGGGGGTTGGACTACAGGGTGTTTGACCTTCCAACCCAAACCATTCTGTGATTCTGTGAACTCAGACCTGCCAGTTCCCTTTGCCAGTGCTTGGGACCAGCTCCCTTGGAATTCTGCAGTTGTTGAGGAACATCTTCCACTTGCTGTAGCTTCCTACCCCTGTAGCCCATCCCCTGTGTTTGAAAGGGCGCTGACTAATGCAAGTGCATGGCTGATCCCACTTCAGGTGCCTTCTGCAGCACAATCCATCTCTGCATTCCCATTTCAGTGCTCTGCTCCCTGGTTTCCTACTCTGTCTCTCCACTGGCAGTGCCACAGAGGTGACAAGTCTTGCACCACAGCTGGGCTGCAGGAGCTGGCTCAGTTCACACACTTACTCTGCAGTAAATACGAAACTCACTGCCACTCCCTCATTGTCAGCTTGTGTTATGGAGGCAGGAAAGCTTTTCTAGGAGAGTGTAAAAAAGAAGGCAGTACCACGTAAAGCAGATTTTATTCATAGCCATTGACTCAAAAGCACGGCAAACGTGGCGGTACTTACAAGAATGCCAGCAGAAATGCAACACAAGGAGATGCAGAAAGCAAAAAATACATTCACAGGTTTTGGAGGTAGTTGTGGGAAGACAAAAGCACTGATTAGAGTGACCTGTATGGAGGAAAACAAAGATGAGGATTTCACTCTGGCCAGAGCTGCAGTGAGAAGAGGCTCAGCCCAAGGGCTGGAGCAGAGCAGCGCTCACATCCTGATCTGCACACCCCTCCCTGGTCTCTGCCTCCCACCCCTGAGGAGCTGAAGGAAAATGTGCAAGTCTGGAGGAAAACTGCCTTGATACAGCTGCACACTGAGAGGAGTGGGAAAAAATCTTTGCCAAAAGCTTTGCCACGCTGGCTCTTTGCCAGAAGCCACCCTCCAAGTGGCCCTGAAGCCATCAGGCCCAGGGGTGCACACTGCCCATGTAGGAGCATCCCTGAGATTTTGTTTATAGGGGTTTGAGGATGAGGGAAGAGATGAGGGTCTGACTCCATGTTTCAGAAGGTTTGATCTATTATTTTATGATATATATTATATTAAAACTGTACTAAAAGAATAGAAGAAAGGATTTCATTAGAAGGCTAGCTAAGAATAGAAAAAGAAGGAATGAATAACAAAGGCTTGTGTGTCCTCGGACAGAGAGTCTGAGCCAGCTGACTGTGATTGGCCATTAATTAGAAACAACTGCATGGGACCAATCACAGATCTACTTGTTGCATCCCACAGCAGCAGATAACCATTGTTTACATTTTATTCTTGAGGCTTCTCAGCAGGAAAAATCCTAAGGAAAGGATTTTTCATAAAAGATGTTTGTGACACATCCCTTCAGCCAAGTGTTCCACCAGCTGGCACCTCACCTGTCCCCAGAGCCTCCCTGCACCCCACCTGTCCCCAGAGCCTCCCTGCACCTCAGCTCTCCAACAATCCCCCCATGGACCACACTCATGGTCTCCAGTTGTGACTGTGTTGGGTTTGTCTTTAAAGCTTGGGGAAAGCACAGCTCAACACAAAGGGACAAAGTTTGGGAAGACTTGTATAAGCCATAAATAGAGGACAATAAATCATAAATAGAAGGAAACGCTCTCCTGGCACCTAAGTGCTTTGTTGTCTCACACATGTTCAGCCAGGATGGACAATCTGCCAGAGAACTTTGGGATTTTATTGCAGCTCTTAAAGAAATGTATTCCCCTTCTCCTGCTGTCAAAGAGTTTCAAAAGACAGATATGTCCCAAAATGACTGCCTGCCCTAAATCAGAGCCTCCTTGGTCATTGGAAGCTTCACCAGCCATTTTTGGGGAGGAATTCTGGTTTTCTCCCTGTCACTTAAAGATGCAGCGTGGGGTGGGCTGGGAGATACTTACTACAAGCAGCAAGGTTGTTAAGCCACCAACAACTAGATTGATGATTCTGTCCTGAAGAAAAGAGAAGAGTGTTATGTGTACTTAAAAAACCAACAACAAGAAAACCCCCAAACCATATAAAACAGAGCATTAACCAGCAACACTGAGAGCATCAGCCAGGATCCACATTACTGCCAGCACACCCAAGGCTCCCTGCTCAGCCCTGCCACACAGGAGCATTTCCCCTCCCTCCAGGGACCCCAGGGAGGTTGTACTGGTCAAGGCCTCGTGCACCAGGTTTGCTCATTTGCAAATGGCTTCTCTGCTGCATCCAAATCTATTACAGTTGTGCAAATTGTATTTAAATCTTATTTTTAAAGTGGGAGTGCACAGATGGAGGTTGTCAGAAAAAGCTTTTTTTAGCCTCACTGCCTGAGAATTAATAGACTGATAGAGTCTTAGGTGGGAATTTGTGGGCTGCTGGCAAGGAGGTGAAGCATTGCCCACACCCCAAATGCTCCACCCTGACACAGTGGCTCTGCTTGGACAGACAGATGTCCCCCCACATTTCTTCCTGCTGATCCTTATCAGTGTAAAACAACTGGGAGGACACAACTTTTTGCCCCTGGGAAGAAAAATCCCTCAGTGACAGCATCAGTCCCATGCCAGTGGCATCAGTGTCACTGGCTGTGACACTGGGCTGTGTGACCACGGGCTCAGAGGAGCACCCACAGCAAGATCCTGTGCTGATGAACCTTCTGGAGTGAAAAACAAAGGAAAAGGAGAATATTCCAATCCCTGCCAGCACACTGCCTCCTCCCAGGTGCTGCTCTCAGTATAAACACATATCACCACAGCCAGGGGTGACACCCCACACGGCTGACAACTCAAATCAAGGGCTAAAACAGCTACAGCAGAAAAACTGTGCAGGGGGAAAACACCCCAGACACCGCAGACTTCTATTAAGTGTTCTGAGAGTCATAGAGAAGGTATGGTGAAAGGAAAGTGAGAAAAGAGTTTGAGCAGTGAAAGCATTTTGCCCAAGACATCCCAGCCAGCAGGCAGGACAACCCAGGCTTCCCTCCAGCTGCTCTTGCACAGTTCCTGCCTCCTGGAATTTGCATCAGTAGAGGGAGAAGTCCCAGGCCACCAAGAAGTAACACACGACAGCAGCAGGGCACCAGAAGAAAGCAAAGAGGAGGCAGAGAGCATCAAATCATGTTTTTGTGGGACACCACCAGCCCTGACCTGAGGCTGTGGAGCTCACACTGAGGTGGCTCAGGAACAGGTGGATGCTGTGCCCTGGTTGTGCTCATCCCCAGGGGACAGGGCCACAGCAAGCAGACTCCAAAACCTCTCCTGTTAGTCCCCAACTCCTCTTTGTAAAACAAAACCACTGATGCTCCTGCAGCCCAGAGGCCCCAGGCTGTGGGGGAGCAGCAGTGGCTGCAGCAGTGGGAAGTGACCCCACCTCCATAGGAAATTGTCACCAACATCCCCTGTGCAAGGTCCCCACCAGCCAGGCACAAACCCCTTCTCCTCACTGGCATTTCCACACGTGGAGTTGGTGGTGTGACAGCAGCCTCTGAGAGCCAGCTGTGGGATGCCCACCAGTGACCCCACAAAGGAACCAGGAGCAGCAGCTCCAGGCAAACAAGAGAAGTAACTTGAAAAGTGCAACCATGAAATGCTCCATGAGAGCACCCCGTGACAGCCCAGCTGGACTCCTCCTCCTCACCTGAAATAAATTAAAGAACTAAAAGCTGACTTTGGGCAGGACATGGAAGGGTCCTTACCCCAAAAGCCACTCCAGCCCCAGGAGAGGATGGCAGTTTTGCTCTGCCCTTGCCCTGCAGACCTGGCAGGGTCATGTTACAGAGGGGGACCAGAGCTGGCATTCAGGCTCATCTCCTCCATTCAGGGTGGCAAGAGGTGAGCAAGTGGATCCCTTGTGCCGAAGGAGATGGTCTTCCAGCAGCAGAGACAGCAGGGAGTGCCAGGGAGCAGCTGCAGAACTGGCAGTGGGTCACCAACCTGCAGGGCTCATCTGGTGAGCACAGGGTCTCAGCCAGCTCTGCAGAGAGCTCAGAGGGATGGGCACACAGAGGGATGGACACACAGCCAGTCACCCTCCAGAAACTCAGCCATGACTGCTCCTCATTAACTAGAGACCCATTGTGCCAGGACAGGCTGCACTGGCAGGAGAAAGCAAGGGGGTCAGACATGGCAGGGATCATGGAGCATTTCCCTCTCGAGTGTTCCAGTGTGGGAGAGAGCATCCCCCAGCACAGGGACACCTCATCTCACCCTGCTGGCTGAGGGGCCTCCCAGGGCCAGCAGGATCAGGTGAAGATGCCAGCAGTGGAGCAGTGGCATCCAGTCCCTGAGCCAAGGCTGCCCCTTCCCCTGCTTAAACCTGCGGGCACTCCAATTTTCAAAGCACACTGCTGGCACAAGAAGGTATTTCAGGATGCAGGGATTAGAGACACTGATCCTGAAATCCTGGGCTTGGCGAAGCAGTGAGAGCCTGCATTCCCCAGTGCCCACTGACCCTTCAGCCCCAGGCAGCTTAGCACAGCAAAAAGGTTAAAAATACTCAAGCAGAGGCCAAGACGGCTAAAGGGATTGGGGATGACGGAGCCTTTCACCTCCACACCGTGTCTGAGTGCACAGCCTGGCCAGGCACACGCTGCTGGCCATGCAGGAGCTGCCTGTGCTGAGCCTGGTGTCCTACAAGTCACCCAGCTGGCACAGCAGGCTCCTGCCACCAGCACAGCTGATTCAGGAAGGATTTTTCTCCAGCATCACTAGAGAAAAAGACAAAAAACCCCAGCAGGGACGCCAAAACAGAGAGCCTGAGGTCACCTGGACCAGCCCAGGGTACTGGCACACGCCCCCCAATTTCTGCTACAGCCCAGCAGTGCCCCCGTGGGAGTCCCCATGCAGCCAGCAGCTACCGAGGCCAGGCAGGAGGTGAGTTCCATGTTTCACTGTTGCACAAGATGCATTTTGAAACAGGAGGGTTCCTGCCCTGTCCTTCCACTCTGGGGAGGGGATTGCAGGGGCTGGAGGCACCAGACCTCTCCCAGGGAGCCTCTGCAGTGCAGAGGTCTCCTCTCCCTCCATCTGCCTCTGGGAAAGGGACATAAGGTCAGGAAGCACCAAATCCTTGCAAAGCAGGAGGGCACAATCCAGGATTCTTTAGGATCTGGGTCAAGGTTACTTGGAGCAGCAGGGAAACTGAGGCTGGACTGAGGCTGTATCTGCACTCCCTCCACAGGCTGTGACAGAGGGGCAGCTTTGCTCTTTGCCCCATTCCAGCTCAGCACCTTCCATCCCCCAATCCTCCAGGTTAGCAGCGTGTGGGCTGAGCCCCCAGGGGTCCTGGCAGAGGCTTGGCCAGGAGAAGGGAGTGGGCAGGTCCCCTGGAGCGTGGGTGCCTGCTGCCATCTCTGCAGGAGTGACAGAAAGGCCATTTTTATGCCTTACATCAGCCAGTGCAGATGGTCAGCAGCCATTGCAGCCCTAGGGGACGCCTGAGCGCAGTGCCAGGCCCAGCCTGGTGGGGCTGCAGGCCAAACAGGCTGTGCTCAGGGCCATGCTGGACACCCACCCTCTGCAAGACATGGGCACCTCCTGGTGTGCCCTCAAAAGCTCATCATTCCCATCCCGAGCTGCTCAGTCTCTCTATTGCCTTCTGCTTCCAACCCAAAGCAACCAACTCCCACCATGGAGGAACCCAACTCTGACCTTCTCTCCTGAGAGAAATGCTGCAGCACCTGTGGCACTCTGTCCCCTCCCTGCCACCGTGCAGCCGTGCCTTTGCCTTGTCTCACACCGCTCACTGCATCCCTGGAAGCCCAGCTGCATCCACAGTGCCTGGCACTCACTGGTGCCCTGTTCTGCACTCCCTCTGCCCAGCAGCCACTTCTTGGGCACCGGTCCCTGCTCAGCCCCACACAGCAGAGCCAGCTTGGCAGGAGCAGCTGGAGCACGGCAGGGCAGGGGGTGGATGCTGCTGCCCAGCTCTGCCATCCCCACTGAGTGGCTTTGCCCTCAAAGGCGCCAGCCTAGGGACCAGGAGAGGGCAGGAAGAGGGAATCCCCATCTCTACATCCATTTCCAATTGCTGGCAACCCTAATTTCGGGCTCAGGGCTTCCTGGAGCACAAGCACTGTCCCTGCCCCTCCTGGTGGCCCCAGCCCGAGCAGAGGACCCCGGTTTGCCGGTATCAGCCATCATTTGCAGAGACCCAGCAGCAGCGCTGGGCCGTGGGCAGACACACTGCTCCCGGCAGAGCTGCTCCCATTTAAAGGCAAAGTTTGGCTTTTCCACTTCTGACCCAGAACATTCCAGCTCGGGACCTCACCAGCGTCTGCTCCTAAGCAGCCCCAGGGAAGCAGGGAAGAGGGAACGACCCCGGGCCAGCGCATGGTCCCCCGTCTGTGGGACACGGGTACGGCAGCGAGAGGCCATTGGCTGCTCGGAACATCTGGCAGGTCCCAAAAAAGCCACAGGAGACAGGCAGGGGTGAAGTGCAGGACGCTGGATCCCCACCAGAGCCCAGAACTGAAATCAGCTTCCCACCTTTATTATTTACCACTCCCCCTTGCGAGAAGAGGCGTGGCTGGAAAAAGACAGAGATGAGGGATAGAAGGCTTAACCTGGGCTGGAAAGTTTGGGAGTTACGGGCCAGGACTGCCTCCCTGCTCCGATGGCGCATCCCAGTGCCCAGAAGTTCCCGGTGCTGGGAGCTTCTCAAAATCCCTGACCCAAGTGCCCCAACACCTCCAGCGCCCCATCAGGGCAGCGCTGCTTGTGGGGATACCTGTCCCCCCCTCAGTTCATCTCCTTGGGGTCCTGCCTGTCCTCCTATGCCGCATCTTTCCATTTTCCCCCGAAAATCCGGTGGGTATCCCTGTGTTCTCACGAAACATTATAATTGTAGCAGCAGTTCCAAGTTCTTGCAGGGAGGGCGGAGATGGGTTTGATTCCCTTCTGAATAACCTCAGGCGCTTTCAGCCTGCACCCCCCGAACACACACGAGTGTGTAACCCTTCCTAACAGGGGACGGCCCCTGACGATGTGACACTCCTGGGACCGTGGTTCCCGAGGGATCCCGATGCCGGGCGGCCCCAGGAGCCCCCTCCGTCCCCGGCAGAGCCCCGCAGCAGCGGCGGAGCCGAGCGGCTTACGGGGATCGGCACCTGAGGAGCCGCTGCTGCCGCCCGCCAGCCCGGGAAGGAGCCACGGGAGCTCCTCCAGCCCGGGGGGAGAATCAGCGCCCAGGAAGGCACCAAAAGCAGCCCCCCCATCCCCATCCCCATCCCAGACGGGGTGAGAGGCGGCTCGGGCCCCGCAGGGCACACCCGGATGGGACACGGCGGCTCTGTCACCCCCTGCCCGTGCCCAAAGCCCTTCCCAGCCCCACTCCCAGGGTGCCCCCGACCCTGAGCCCCAAGTTCCCCATAGAGTTTTGGGGGATGTTGCTTTGGAGAGGATTATATGAAAGTTGATTTCCTTGCGGGGAAGGGGAGGGAATTGTTTTGTGAGTTATTTGGGGAGGGGGTCGTGCTGGATGGGTTTAGTTCTGGGGATATCGTTTGGGTTTTTTAAAATTCGGCGCGGTGTTCGTTTGGGGTTGATGGATTATTTTTGCTTTGGGGCACTAATTGGGAGATGGTTGTTTTTGTTTTATTTCGGTTTTTTTTTTTATAATTACGCCAAATTAAAGCTTTTCCTTCTTTTGGAATTTGAGGGGCTCCTTTAATATTTTTTCATTGGCGTGCAGCCTTTCTGATTTCTGATGCTGTTTGGAGGGGGACCGAGGATTCTTTCTTATTTCATGGGGATATTTAAATTTGTTTGCAGGATTCGGGCAGGTTCCTCGCTCGGGCCGGCCGCTCCGTGCCGAGCCCGGGGGCAGGGTGGGTGCCGAGCTGTCGCTCTCCGGGGCGGCCGGGAGGACGTTCCCCATAACCGGGGGGCATTTACACCGGGAGGGCGAGGAGGGAGCGGGGGGGGCACTACGGGACGTCCAGCTGCATTTCCCCCGCCGCGGTTCGCATTGCCGGGGGGCTGTTTCGGGGCGGCGGGGTGCCGGGGGCGGCGGGTCCCTTACCCTGGCCGAGGTCTCCCCGAAGAGCGGCCGGTTGTCGGCGCCGCCGGTGCCGTACCCGCGGGCGGGGAATCCCTCCATGGCGCGGGGGCGCTGCGCCGGCGGCCGCGGGGGGGCGCCCGCTCATCCTGCGCCTCCGCCCCGCCCGCCCCGCGCCCCGCGGGCCGAACCGGGAACCGCACCGGGAACGGCACCGGGAACCGCACCGGGAACGGCACCGGGAACCGCACCGGGAACCGCGCCGGGAACCGCACCGGCACCAGCAACCGCGGAGCGCCGGCACCGGCCCCGGCACCAGCACCGGCACTGCCACCAGCCCCGGCACCGGAGAGGCGGAGCAGCTCCGGCCCCGGCCCCGGGAGGGGCGGAGCGGCGGGAGCGGCCCCGCGGGTGCGGAGCCGCCGGCCCGGCCTGCGCGGGGAGGGGCGGGCCCGGCGCGCCGCCCCTGCCGGGGCCGATTTGTTGCTCAACAAAGTTGCGGTATTTGAGCAAATCTCATTAGGGATGATGATTTGGCAGCTTGGAGGAAGTAGCCTGATTTGATTTGGTTTTGATTTGATTTGATTTTTCTTATTATAGGTTTTATTTTCTTATTATAGGTTTTATTTTCTTACTCTTGTATTTTAAAATTTTATTTTGTTTTCCTCTATCGTGTTTTACTCTCATAGAATCGGAGAAGTAGAACATCCACAGTTGGAAGGGACCCAAAAGTAACACCAGTGCAGCTCCTGGCTGTGCACAGCACACCCCACAAAGCTCCCCCTGTGCCTGAGAGCGCTTCCAAACCCTCCCTGAGCTCTGCCAGTGCTGGGAGCGCTGCCCTGCAGAGCCTGTTCCAGTGCCCAACCACCCCCTGGGTGTGAAACCTTTTCCTAATATCCAACCTAACCTTTATTTTACAGCTCTTGTGTTTTTCTTATTTTGTAATTTATTTTATTTTATTTTTCTTTATTTTTAGAGGTTTGTTTATTTATTTATTTATTTATAAACATCTGATCCTGCTAGAGCTGAAGAATGAACTCACATGTGCTTTTCCTGATCCCCCACATGAGTTACCCACCTAAACTAGATAAAAGAGAGGGATTATTCCTGGAGCTAGGATTGATAGCAGTAAAACACTTTTGTTGTATATATTCCTTGGCCAAAGTTATCCCATGTCCCAGCTGCTGCTGCTGCTTTGGAGCTGATGATGGGTTTGCATGTGAGAAAGCCTGGGGGTATTAATTTTATTATTATTTTTATATTTATTTTTATTTATTTTAATTTTAGAATTATATTTTATTTAAATTTTTATTTAATTTTTATTTAAATTAATTTCTATTGATTTGGGATCTTTTTTTACTTTTTAATAATTTCATTTTTTCCTATTTGGTCTCAGAAGATAGCTTTCCTCTTGGATGTCCCCCAGACCACCATGGATACAACCCTTCTCCAAGTGCATTTTAGGATGAAAATAAACCAATTAAGATGCATTAAATGTTGTGGCTTCCAGGACAGATTGTAAGTTTTTTGATCAAATGAGCTCTGTGGTTTCCCCTGACCCTGCTCCCTCCAGGAACTCCAGAGGGCTTTTTGCTCTGAGAGACCAACTCCCCTAAATATCGCTGGAATTTAGGAGAAATAGCATGGCCATTTCCTTCTCGCTGGATAGAAAACATTTACTGGCCAGGTCTGTAGGTGAGAAGATCAGAAAGAAGAACACCAGCAGCAGACAGGAGCTGTCAGAGCAGTTGCTCTGCTGGTGGCTCCAATTCCTGTCACCAAGGTCCTCCTGCAGGCCACTGGTGATGGCTCCTGGGAGCTCCCCAGCTGTTGGGCAAGAGCCCGGTGAAATCAGCTTCTCTTGCGAAACATTTCTGTCATTTCAGTCTCAAGTGTTTGCCCTGGGGCCGTGCTGGGCACACAGGGCTGGAGCACTCCAGCTGCTCTCAGCCTCTGAGCTCAAGCCACCACCTCAAAGGGGAAAGGTATTGAATTCAAGTGAGCCTGGGAAATCATCACAGCTCGATGGGGAAAAGTATTGAATTCAAGTGAGGCTGGGAAATCATCACAGCTCAAAGGGGAAAGGTATTGAATTCAAGTGAGGCTGGGAAATCATCACAACTCAATGGGGAAAGGTATTGAATTCAAGTGAGCCTGGGAAATCATCACAGCTCGAAGGGGAAAGGCATTGAATTCAAGTGAGGCTGGGAAATCATCACAGCTCAAAGGGAAAGTATTGAATTTAAGTGAGGCTGCAAAATCATCACAGCTCAATGGGGAAAGGTATTGAATTCAAGTGAAGCTGGGAACTCATCACAGCTTTGCTGGGGTAGCTGTTGCCAATTCCTGACTTCTGGGACTGGCTGGGCCCTCCCAGGGGCTCCCCTGTTGGGGGAGACCCTTCTGCAGTGGTTTTGTCTTAGGAAAGAGAGACACACTGGATCTTTTCGGTCTTCAGGTTCTTGTTTGTTGTTATCTTATCTAGAGTTTTGCATGCTGTCCACACCAGGCTCAGTGCACATGAAAGGCACCACAAAATGACCAACAATCTCTTGTTACAGGGTCTTTTAAAGCTAAACTATCCAATTAAAAACTGACACCTAGATTATTTTCCCTTTTAACCCAATAACTGATCCCACAGAGCCAACAATGTGGCTTTTTCCACCCAATTGCAAAATGCCATCCAAACCATGAAGAAGGAAGAAGAAGCATGAAGAAGAAACCCAGGATGACACCCTGTGCCCTCCATCTTGCTTCTATCCACAACATAATAAAAATCCCAAAACCTAAATTTCCCACCCAAGTGATACACCTGCACTGCTCTCTGCAATCTACTTCACACCCTAGTGGATTCCAGTCTATTCTGGAGTTCAGGAATCTTTCTCTATGGATGAGGGTCAAAGTCAGTGCTCCCCTGGGGGTCAGGGCACCCCAGAGCAGACAGAGAAATATTCCTGGTGCTTTGGGTTTCCACACGGCCTCAAAGGTGAAAAGTATTGAATTCGAGTGAGGCTGGGAAATTATCACAGCTTCAAAGAGCTTGACTGTGTCCTGAGCAGAAGTACTGGGTGGGAAGGCACAAAGGCCTCCTGAAACCCTCCAGCAGCCATTCCCAGGGTAAGCCTTGGGGGAGAAGGGTCTCCAGGACCCAGTGGAGAGACTCTTCATGTCCTCTTGAGCCACTTGGTAAAAAACAACCCCATGGTGTGAAGGATGTGGCTTCCTGACACACAAGTGCTCTTGACCTGCAGAACAGTTGGTTCTGTGTTCATTTTTCAGTGCTTGTGTATTAATTATTTTCCTGAGCAGGCTTTGGCTGTGCCCAGATTAAATACTGAGGGGATTGTAGGATCTGGGTGGGGCATGGCAGTGCTGGAGGGGTGACTGTACTGCATTTAAACTTGGAGTCATGGCTCAGTGGGACAAAGGGACATAACCTTCTTCCAAAATCCACTGAATAACTGAGAACAAATGTAAAACACATGCAAAACTTGCTGAAAACCACAAATTGTTACTTGTGCATAACAATCAATGAATCAATGATCAGGGAATACTGGAACAGGGGAGTTACTTGTTTCTCAGCCCATGCTTTGCTATAGTATCTTGGTTTTTAAGTGCTACACATCTACACTTAACCAACCTACATGTCTCCCACCTGGACCTCTCACTTGTGCATCAAAGTGCTTCCTGGGTGATGTGATCACTTTTTAGACAGCAGCTCTAATTTCATGAGTCTGACTGAGCCACTAATGTAACAGACCAAACAGATTCACTTCTTTCTACAATTCAAAGTAAGTATATCAATCTTCAGTGAAAAGTACCTATGCTTCTCAGGTCTGAAATAAAAAACAACTTGCTATTTAATAGTGGAAGTAATATCAAAGGAAATCTTGGATGATTTAACATTGGAAGGATTTGTACTGCTCAGGTTGGACACGACTCCCTTGGTCTTATTTAGTGTGTTTTACATTTATTACAGTTGGCTGCATCTGTTACAGCAGTTCCAAGGTTTACATGCTGAGCTTTAGCTTTCCTTCCTCAAAAATACTCCTGGCATTACTTCCTAGAAATAGACTTGGCCCATAAATTGCAGAGAGCTTTGGAGTCTCTTCAGAACATCAGCACCATAGACTATAAAAGACTATATGCTTTCTCCTGTCTAATATTTTATTTATTTCAAAAGTCATCATGTGTTTTTCTCTGCACTCTGTGTGAAGGTTTAATTCAGCACATATATGAAAATTTCAATATATCCCAAGGCTAATTATACATCACTGTCACTGATGCTGCAGCCTCTAACTCCCCAGCTGGCTGTTGGAGTGCCAGGGTGCAGGTCAGTAACTCATCTGGGCAGGCAGTGCTGCCTTCAGCCCCTCACTGGCTCCCTGATGCTCTGTGTGTCCTTTCCAGTGATCTAATGTGCTGAAGCTTCTAATGCATCCATTTATTCCAGAACTCTTTGGTAGCAGGGGTTTTCTGCTGCCATTTATCTTAGTCTCAGCTCCAGCAGGAGCAGACCCTGCTCTCCTGTCTCCTTCCCCGTAGCAATTTCAGCTTCCTGACACAGCCACTGCTGATTACAGCCTGGTCATTGGCTTTTGCACTTTAAATCAGCTCCCAGCATGATGGCTGTGGGGCTATTCCACTTGGCACACTTTATTCTGAAAGGATGGCAATTTCCTCAGAGCTTTCTAACAAAGCTTCCACAACACAAAACCTCTGGGGCATCCAGGAGCTGTTTTCACTGTGTTTTCAAGTCCAAAGGAAACCTGACTAACAAACTTGGCTTGTTAGAATAGACTTTAATCTCATCTCTATCAGCCCCCAAAGTGAGGAAATACTCTGGAAGAGGAATAAATGGACAAGACATTTACAACACTGAGATCCCTCTCCATCATCCCAGAAGAGTTGGGTTGGACTCCCTCTACAGGAAGGGTCACCCAGCTCTGGCAGATCATCAAGGGACAGCCATGCTCCCCCCAGAGCAAGGGACATGATTTTCTGTTAATCCTGCCATGCTGAGATTGTACATTTCTTACTTTTGCCAGTGGCACATGTTCTGCTGAGAGGACAGGAAGTTTCTGTAGAAAGTGTGTGAAAGGAGAAGAGAATCCAAAGCCTCTAAATTTTGCAGTTTCCACAGTCAGTTTTACCTAGTAGCTGCCTACAAGGACCAAAAGACTTTAAAACTGGTACCAAGAGGTGTTAGAGATATATTCAAACTTTAAAAGAAAAGAAACAAAACCAAACAAAGTCCCCAAACACAAACAAACAATATCTCCCAAAAACCAAACCAAAACCAAACAAGCAAACAAAGAAAAAAAACACAAAAAGGACAAAATCAAAATTCAGTGAAGTATTTCCAGTATACCCCAGGTGTAATCTAGTGATGTGGCCAAAGGTCTCTGCCTGCATCTCTCACTTTATGGTAACTTTCCTTGAGTCTCTGCCTCACTGCTTTCAGAGTTTTTCCCCTAAACGAGGATGCTTTAATTTAGAGTTAATGGAGAACCTGAGTGGCACTGGGACCCATGGGGCAGATGCCACAAAGGGAACACAGGGCTGCTGGGGTGACACCCATGTCACTGTGGGGCTGGGGCTGATGTGAGCAGCCTGGACCTTCCTGTCATTGCCTGGGACATGGGGAGGAACATCAGCCCAACAGGAGGGGGAAAACAACCATGGCCTTGTCTGATTTGCAGCCAAGGGAGAGAGAGGTCTGGGGAAGTTGTCAGCAGAGGGAGGCACAAGCACACAGATCCTGTGCAAACCTCAGCCCCTGGCGTCCCTCCAAGCTCCAGAATGCAGGCAGAGGGCTTCAAACAGTTCTAAAAAACTATTTATTTCACTTTTTCCACATTTATGTTTAGCTCTTGGAGATCAGATGGGAGACTGAGCAAATAAGGAAGCTGAAACATTCTCATTCAAGGATGTATTGTCTGAATTATTCATTATAATCTTCATTCTCCTGTGGATTTTTCAGCATTTGAGTTTTATGAGGATTGTGGATTCTCCCTCTTTTATATTATCTTAATGAATTGCAGAAGCTTTCCCATCTACTCCTTCATGCTCCAAAATCTCAGCAGAGTCAGCATTCGATAGATTTAGAGAAAATTTTCCTTAATATTTTTTATTTTTGAGACAAAATATCTTCAAAAAGATAAACATTTCATTAATATATGCATGTCTATGCATATACAATGCAAATTTCCCTCCTGGGCTTCTGATAGATGCATAAGCTGTTTACCAACTGCTCCTGTGAGCTGGTGGCAGACATTAAATGGGGCAGCAGCTGTGGGGCTGCTTCAAAACACCCTTTTGAAGAGCAGAGGATAGAGCTGGGTGTGACACCGGTCCTTACACAGCAGCTGAACAGGAAAACAGCCCCTCATCTGCTGCACCTGCAAGTCAGACATCACCCCTCACCCCACCAAGGCTGGCAGGAACATCACAGGGAAATCTGCATTGGTACTGATCTACAAGAAGAAAAAAGCTACTTTGAATAGCAAAAGGACACAGAGCAGCAGTAGCACCTCCTGATTTTGCAGGATTTCCATCTTGTCATTTAAGCTTTCCACAGTGGGATGAACAGCAAAGAAAATTATGCACCTATTTGTCCTTCCTTAGTACATGCATATGCTCCCCTTTGGCACTACCACAGCCTGGAAATGCAAGGTTTGTGATTCTCTGCAGAGAGGTGAGATGAAGAAGCTTCTTTGCCCACAGCAAGCACACTCTGAGAGGTCATCCCACCAGCAGCAAGGCTCTGTGTGCCTCGTCCATCATCCCAAACCACCTCAGGGCTACCTGTCAGCCAGGCACATCCAGGAGAAGGAGATTTTCTTCCCAAAACTTGATGTTCCTGGGGCACATGCTCCAGTAAACAATGGCTAGCCAGAGGCTGACTATAACATCTGCCTGAAATCCAGACTGCTGCCTCTTGTGCTGAAATGTTTCCAGCTGGCACTGCCCCAGCAGCAGGTTTTTTCTTCTCCATGGGCATGTGCAATTCAAACCCTGCAGTGGTTACAGCCTGTGAATTGAAAAGCAAGTCATGCAAATCCTGTTGGCACCAGGGAGCTGTTATCTTGCTGAAGTTTGTGGATTTCACAGAGTCTGAGGGCAGAGGGCTCTGTGCCAAGTGACAGGTGTGAATTCTCTTTTTGGGGTCTCACACAGCACAAGTCGCTGCTTATAGTCAGGCAACTCAGGGCTGAGACTGATGGCAGTGTTTGGAAACTGTGTGAGTCCTCAGGCAGTAAAATAATGTTCCAGAAACAAAACCTCTGCCTGCTTTGTATCTGTCTTACATCTCTGTATCCACCTTGTTTGTATCAGACAAGATGTATCTGATCAGTGAAACACAGTGGAAAATACTTATTAACCTCTATTGACAGAGCCCCAGTGTAACCACTTCATTAATTTACCCCTGATTAGAGTCTGTTTATCCAGTCTAGTATCATTCCCTTTTAAGTACTGGTTCATGTTGACTCTCTATCAGTCCTCTGGCACCTCTCCAGTTTTCCAAAGTTTGTTAAGATCTAAAATTAGTGAAATGAGAGTACTGAGCTTCTGGTCTTAAGAGTGGAAGTGTACATGACCCCAGACTTCTGAACTTCAAGTGTTTGTATTTAGCAGGTGATGTTTCACATCCTCCTCAGCTACAGATTGTAAATTATTTCATCTGGTATGGATGGATCCTACTACCTTGCCCTGATATAGTAAAGCAGTAATTATGAACACTTGGTGTGATGCTTTTCCCATCTGATGGATATAAATGGTAAGATTGTAAATAACAGAGAAGCTGTTCCTAAGTTAAGATTGCCAGTGATATTTTAATGTCTTCTTACTGTCTAAACACACTTAAGTTTTTATATTTCTGTTTCTGTTGCCTTGCATTCTCAATAATCTGTTTGCAATATACATTCTATGGCAATGAATATCTCTTCTAAACACCTCTTCTGAACTCCTCCTTCAGATCTGTCTATCTGACTGTCATCTATCTATCTTCTCTGTTGAAATATTGCTCTGTTCTGACAAAATATTAATCCACTGATGTTTAAATAATCTCTGTCTCTGTAGTTGCAGGTGTAGTAATCTTTCTCCTTTGCTGAGGCCAAAGTTGTGAGTGATAGGCTATCAGAGATATTTCATGTTTTTAATTAGCACCTCCTCCAAACAGTGATCTTTCAGCTCTGGTCCACAGACCTCCTCCTTTTTGAAGGGTCCAGTGGAGGGAAGAAGGGTCCTTCTGGACTGTGCCTCAAATTGCTTCTGAACAAGATGGACATGTATCTCAGGGAGGTTAGGATAGGAGTTGGCAGGTTGTAACCACCACAGAGCAAGAGCTCCACTGTCTGTAGCTTCAGGAAACCAGAGCCACGGAAAGAAGCTGATCTGCAGGGACATCAGGCTCTTTTCTCCAGAAACACTACCCACCACATCCCTGCGTGGCTGTGCCTGGCTCCAGCCCATCTCCCCAGGCACAGCATCCCAGCACTTATCTCCTCGCACTCACAGCCCACCTGCTGGCTCCTCCTCGCTCACATCCAGCCCTGGCTGGAACATCCTGTACTTGGCATGAGGATGCTCCCCAGGATGGCACAGCAGACACCCTCTAGACAGCCCGGGCAAACATGAAGAGCCTGCCATATCCCCCTGCTTTTTGCTCCATCCCCCAGCAACTGGCAGCAGTTTATCCACCCGAGCAGGACAGCTCCCACTTGGACGAGATATTTGGGTGCTCCTGCCAAGGCACGAGGAACATCTGCAGCGAGGAGCTGGGACCACATCCTACTTCCCCAACCAGCAAGAGCTGCCAGCAGGGGAGGAGGTTTCTGTGAGCACGGGATTGCTGGCAAAATGCTGATGCATCTGTGTGCTTGACTCTTTAACCTGCGCGTCCTTCCCTGAACCCGTCCCCTTCTTCCCTCCCTTGCCCTTCTCCCTCCTCCTTCTGCTTCTGGGCACTCCTTTCCCTGGATCTCCCGTCCCTGGAGCCGCCGCCTGCCCGGACACATTGCAGCAGCAGAGCAGCACCGCGGGGCTCCGGGGCGTGGGTGCCTCCCCGCCATCCCCCGCCTGGGGGAGCCTGCCACAGCACATGTGAAACTGCAGAGCATCTGCTTCAGTCAATTGTTTGGTTATTCCGAATCACAGAAATAACAAATAACGAGGAGAACAGTGATTTAAATCCACAGTCACACAACCATTAATGAGCAGGTGATTAGAGAGACAGGGAAGGTAGAGCTGGCCAGGCACTGACTGATGGGCCATACAAGGAGCTACTCTGGCTTTGGAGAGGATCTGCCTCAATATTGTAACTGATAAGATGGAGAAAACATGGTTAGTGTGAAATTAGAGGTGTATATGAAGGAGCTTGAGGGACTGAACAAAACTTACTACAGGGTGTTTGCAGAAATGACCAAAGACACAGGAAGGGAAGGATCAGGGTGGAACAAGCATGGGAAGATGACAAGGAAGGAGGTTGGAGGGATCAGACATGACAGCAAGTGTTTGGGCAGGACAATCACCTGGCTGGGCCCTGGCCCTGATCCATGCAGTCTGGCCTGCCTTCTTATTAAATCCCATCCTTGATTACCTTGCTGTGTGCCAGGCCCTGGAAAAGACTCAAGGTCTGAGCTAGGGCTGGTTGAGGGAGCCAGGATAGGGGACACTGGACAGGCTTTTCAAGGGATCCTTGAGTGTGGAGTGCCTGTGAAGGCAGAGAATATGGGAGAGTATTGAGGGGAAAAAAGAGCAACAAAAGCAACCAGCAGCAAAGATTCTCTATCTCAACACTGAGAATGTAAATACACTGGCAGAGCAAAACATCCATAACAATGATTATGTTTGTTCAAAGTTACATTGCAGTAATTCTTTGGGTGCCACCCTGGAACTCTGCTGTCAGTAGACATTCCCCAGCCACCATCCCAAATGCTGTTTGTGAGGGTGCTGTGCTTCAGACTTGAATTAAATGCAGTCTCAATTGCAACAAGAAAGAAATTGTAGGTTTTTAAAAGTAATTACAGTTGCTAAGAGGTGTTCAGCACAGGCAGGCTACTGAGAAAGCAGGTCCAATGAATAAGATAAATTCAGTGGAACTGAAGTACCAGGAGAGAACCCGCAATGTTCCATTGCAGCTGCTTTCAGGCATCTTCATTTGTATTGACAATGTGAGGAAAAAAGCAGCACCAACAGCTGCTGAGTTAGAAAGTTGTTTTTAATGATTTGGAGGCCCACCATTTTCAACACTTTGAAACAAGGGAACCATGACTAAAAACCAAAAGGCTGAGGTTCTGTCTTCAGAGATGGAAAAACAAGTGTCCATTCGGGTGCCTAAGTGAAAAATCAAAATGATTCTACCATCCTTCTGTGTGGAGCTTTGAGCTGCTGTGACTGCAAAGAAATCCAACAACCATGGTATCACTGTCAGAAAACACTGCTCCATAAGGGATTCCAGTAAAGCTTGAAAAACAGAGCATAGCCTGGAACACCCCAAGTTGCACTCTTGTAATTTCATGAGTAGTCAAACAAAATCTGAAAAGTAGGTCTTGGAACTTTGTTTTCTCCACTCTTGTGAGCTTCTACAGGCACAGAAAGGATTTATTCTTCTTGTACAAAACTATGAAGGGAATTAAAATTAGACCAAGTAGATCAGGCTTAGGCAGCTGCAAGCTAACAGCCTTGCCACCAGCCACTCCTTGAGCTGCTGCCATTGAGAGCAGTACATTATTCTCTGATAAGAGAAATACCAACAGATAAGTACCTGGGAAAGTATTTTTTACATAATTACTTTTTACTAAGACTCAAATCAGAAAAATAGCACATATTTTCATCTCTAGGCAATAAAACTTGAAATATGTGCTTTATCTCTTTAAAATTCAGTAGAAGAGTTTGTATAATGCTGTTCAGAAATTATTTACGCTGATAAGTACTGTTGTGTCACCCTTAAATGAAGCACAGCTTCCCCAGCTTGTTTACTTCTGATACTTCTTCATAACTAAGCTTAAAAGATGAGCTCACAGCTCTCCACCTGCTCAAAACTGAGGTAGGGATGTTTCAGTTAAAAATATTTCAGATATTTCTCTTATCAGATGTATCAGATAAGAGAAAACACAGAGTTCTTTTGACAGCTCTTCTGAGTGAAAGATACCTCAGAACACAGGCAGCAGGGGAAACCTTGTTGGTACTCAAGTATCAGTTTCATGTTCAGCCAGCACAGCTGAATGCCAAAGCCTGGCCAGGAACAGCTTTGGCAGGCTGGAGGAGTGGTCACATCATCTTAAATTCAGCACAAACTGGATGTCAAAAGACAGTTATTACTGAAAGAAACAGTGCCAGTACAAAATCTGCTGTTTCCCTAATGAACTGAGAGAACTCCCAAATTCACCAGTCTTGACAAAGGCCATCTCAGTAAACTGGTCTTGCTAATTACAAGGCTTATCTTTCTCTTTCATCCTGTAATCTTTTAAATATCACAGTGACATTCAATCTTTTTTACATTGACAATGCTGAAAAATGTAAGTAATATCTAGGTAGTTCACTCTCTCAAAGTGGGAAGGATCTGTCAACTCATATAAAGTGGAACACGAATTCCCACACTATTCATTTTAAGTGAAATATCCATGGGCTGCATGAAATGCACACTCATGGTTTTAAAATACAGACAGAAGCATCCAGCAATATTGCAAAAATATTGAGTAGTCAGGTAAAATGAAGGAATGCCAGAATAATCTCTTATATGTGTTTCAACTTCTAAAAATCTTTCTTGAGGAAAAAATTTCACATTAAATCCTAAAAAGTTACCTGCAGTTTTAATTCCTCTTCTTGAATCCCAACTATATCTTTTTTATAGACTGAGAAAATGGCTGTACCAAATGTTCTCACTACTTCTGTGTGTGCTGATAGCAATAATTTCTGACAATAAATTTGAGCTGACTATACACCACATCTATTTTTTATAAAATTCTTTAAAGGCTGTTTTCATGTCCACTGGAATATTTTGGTTTTAGGAATCTATAAAGTTTACAAAGTGAGATGCACTAATCTAAAGTTACAAAATAGATGGGTTATCTCATAATTGCTCTGTTTCCACTATTTAACTGCAAAGTATGCAAAAAGTCCTGTCTTTTAAAACTACATCTAGAGCACACCAAGCATAAAAGAAACCATAATGAAAGGCTGAAGAAGTGACATTCATTGCAGCAATGCTTTATTTCTCTACATTGCAGTAACTCTCTATATGCCATTAAAACCTTGTGAGAATATAAGTTTCATAGTTGCTTCAGAATATCTTTCAGTCATTTCTCTAACAGAGCTCATACAAATTTAAGTTAAAACTTTCCAAGTAGTCTAAATAAGATGAGGAGATCATCAGCAGTCATTGCCAATGAGGTCTTTTGAATATTGCATTCATACTACTTATTTTGACTAGGAGCTGTAAGTCCTCTATTTCTCATCTTGAGTCTGCTTCCATCTTAGGCTCAAATAAATTAAGAATATCCATAAGACAGGTGGCCAAATGTACACTGCTGACTCATGCCTAAAACTAAGTTTAGATACCCTTGGTCAACAGTCTGGAGACAGGAAAGATTAATAACAGATTTTTTGTAAGTACTACAAACACACCTACTGGTTTACATAACAACAGTCTTTTCTGCTGGTCAATTATCAAGAGTTTTGGCATCTCAAAGTATTTTAATTAAATCCCCTCATGAGTGAAGGTAAGCACAGTCCCTCATCTTCATTAAGTGTCTCAGTAGCCCAGGTATAGGCAGCTGCTGCAGAGCTGATGTCACAGCAGCACATTCAAAGAAAACATTACATAGCTGCACTTAAAATAAATTAATTGTGCCAACAAGAGCTTCTCTCTATTCAGCACAAATGCTGTTCAAATGCCAGGATTAGGTGTGGATGTTGATAATGTGACATTTGAAGTTAGATGAGATGAATTCTGCCCAGAAATCCCACATATCATCTGTTACATCACTTTCCCCTAAATATTACTGAATGTGGATTTCATGTTCTCCCTGGAGTTTTACACTCCATGTTGCCAACACCTGTGAATCCACAATCCAGCCCCCCAAGAAGGCATATGCTACTAAATCAATTAATACCTTCTCTCTGACTAATTAATACTGGCACCTGACAAAAATTCTTTGGGGATAGACAAAAAGACATTTCTGTTGTGACTCTTTCTATCACAATCTCCCAGTCTCAGCACTGGCCATTGTTACTTGATTGTTCAGCATCCTTCACTTAAATTCTTTGCCTGCTTTTCTTGCTCTGCTCCAAGGAAACGTCAGTCAGTGTTCTGGCTTCTCTTTGACCCTTTGGAGTCTCATAACCCATAGCTACCCCAAGAGACTGTGGCTGACATTAACCAGTGTCAACTAGATTATATTGTTTGGAATAAAGATTGATGCTTGTGCTTACAATGGATGTTATACAGCTAACTGAAATATATGATGTCCATTCACCAGCTTTTTAGCTTTATGTCAAAGCATTTGTAACCAGGAAAATGAGGAATACTAAGACTTTTAGTTATAGGAAGGAAAAAATGAAGTTTCTATGTCTGTAGTTCAGGCTTCTCTACATTTCCAGCACTCCTCTTTCTATCTAAGCATGGCATGGATACTTAAGGTAAGCCAGATTACAGAGTTCATTTACTTACAGGCCTTAAGAAACAATTTATAAAAACAAGCCCACCAGAACAGTAACAACTCTAATACACATAAATTTTCACTTTACGGACATCTTTGTCTTCACATTCTCTTTGTCTGTTGTAATAATAGAATGTATTGTCCCTTCTCTGGAGTTTCTTAACAAATCCAGTTTCTGGCCAGCACTCTACCTACAAGTAGAACAAAAAGGATATAAAATCACCTGAACATGCTCACATTAAATGATGTTTGTGCATGACATTGCAAGGAATATAGGGTATACTTTCACAGGAAACCCTCATTTGCATCTAAATACTATTTTTCTATTAACCTGTTGAACTTTTAGAAACAGATTGAGAACAAGATGACAGAAACCAGTTTTCAGGTTTAGTATAAAGTTATGTTATCTGAAAAGCCTAGAAATAGGAATCTAAGGTTATTTAAAAGGCTAATTTAAAATTAGACAAGTCCAAGTTTTTATATCTCCTTGTTTAGAAATATAACATTGATGCTATTCAGTTATTCAGTAGTCTGAGAGGCTGCAAGTGTCTGCTTCTGTAAGACTGACATATATTTAAAGATTTCTTTCAGATCCTTCTGACCATGAAAAATGTGCTTTTCATTAGTAATTTAATGAAAATAAAGTAAGCTTTAGACTGTATCAGTCTCAAAGACAATAGGATCAGTCCCACATAAACTCAGCATCACCCTGGTGCTCTTCACTGTTTCATAGTGTAAAGCTTTAAATTAAAGGCTTCAGCATTTGCATGTCCAACAGCTTTATGGCTTTAGTAGCTCTTTCAGCTTGAGCATCTATGACTGCTCCTGATTAAAGTAAACTGTAAAAATCAGGTAAGAAGCATCTTATTGCACTTCCAGGCAGAGCTGACAACAGGATGTCAGACTAGAGCATTGTCTAATTGGAGAGCCCCAGAAGTGGTTTCATCACTTAGCTTATGGCTTCAGGCATACAGTTGTGTTATTTACATTGTCTGTCTAAACATAACAGCCTTAATATTCATTTCACCTACATTATAATTGCATCTTTAGTAACAACTGCATTATAGACTAATGTGGACTAAACAAGAAATTTTGGAATATGTAAGTTGAAAGCATCACTGCCAGGCCCTGGCAGGCTGGAACTGAATACTCACTCACATTACAATTAGTCAGTGGTATTCTTTAACTTTCATCAGGGTTTAACTGCCAGGGGTTGTGTCCTGCCATAAATCTTGAACACACAGATCCTACCACAATAATGACGTGATTTCCTTCTGCAGCTACTGAAAATTATACCACAGCCTTTACAGTGGTATCAGAGCCCACAATAAAATAATATACTGCATTTTATTATGCACATCAATGTGTTTTGTTGTGTTTTGAGTTAACTGGATTGGGAGTGAGTTTCTTGGAACTTTCTGTGGTTTCTTATAAGCATGGCAGGTCAGCATATTTTAAAAGTGTGTTCTTCGTACTATATTTGTTGCTTTGGAAGATAAATTACAGAGCTGTAATAAAAATGATATATTGTTGCTGTATTAACCTGTTGGCTGCTATTTTGAACCTTGAGTAACCATGGAAATTTGGCCACTACTCAATAGCTCATTTGATGTGCTGGGGAGCATCACTAACAGCTGCAGTGAGCAGAGGCACAAGTCCCTGGTGTTGACAAGAGCCTGTGTCATAACTGCCGTTAGTACAGCTCATATATTTCCATTGTGGACATCATTTTGATAGAGGCTAAGCCCTGAGTGTGCACAAAGCCTGACTGTGCTACCACACAGTCCAACTGCAAACTGAAGCAGTAGCAATGACACAGGACTGACTCCATGGACAATCAACAAGTTTCCTATCAAGTCTATTGACAGACTAATGGGGAAGCTTCAGAGAGCTCACTTTGAAATATTTCTTTCCTGAACACTGAACAATTCCTTTGGAGATCAGCTACATCTGTTCAAAGAGATCTGTGATGCTTCTAAATGCATCAGAGATGGCGAACAAAACACAGGCTGGGTAGTGTTTCTGCTTCACTTCTGTGAGATGTGTTATTCTACACAGTTAACAACAGCTCAAGAATTCAAGTCAGACCTGTGAGGAAATACACTGTATCAGAATCTAGCCTGAAATGAAAGGAAATAAGCAGCTCCTCCATTTTTATTTAATCATTTTATATGAGACAGAAGTTTAAAGTAGTAACTCTTACAAGATTCTAAATCTTACCTGCTCAACTTGTTTTACTTGTTTATATTCCACCTCATCTCTGTATCCAGCTTGCTGAAATCTGTATAAGTTTTCTACAACATCTGACCATGTTTTGGCACGATGCATAGATTTTGGTTTGATGTCAGCTTCAGTCGTGACTTCAGAAACTTTAGGCATCTTCCTGAAATTAGACTTAAAAAAATCAAATGGAGAAGACAGAAGCAAGTGATTTTGTTGGGGACATAGAGTAATGGATGGAACAAAATTTTAAAATAAAGGAATTACAGAGTTCAAAGTCTGAGGTTAAAAAAGAGAAAAGTTATAAGCAGTTGGAATCCAATCAAATGCATTACTTGATGTCAAACCAAACCCATCTGTACTTTTGTGTATAACTTGACTCAACCCTCCTAAAATTTAACTGTGCATATTGATGAATTGAAAAAATACTAAATGCAGTAATTTTGAATTTCAGATCTTTGAAGTTGCTGTCCCCTTGGGGCAGGCAGATTTCCAGATTTTTCTTTCTTGCTCTTGAGGTGGCACCAAACTGGGAACCACAGAATGAAGATCTGGGCTGTTACTGAAGAACAGCAAACACTCAGGATGGGAGAGGGGAAATGCACAGTCAGTGACATGGCCACAGTGCCAATGACAGAGATGAGGTCTTCAGAGATAAACTGGATAAGGAGACAAGGCACACAACCTGCCAGAAGTCCCTTTTCTACCTTTGCCCAAGCAAACAGACTGCCACTGACTTCCTCCTCACACAAAACCTATTTGTTCTGCTGAGACACAGCAAATAGGTTAATCAGCTGCTAAATCTGAAAAGAGCAGAACTGGGACAAGCTGAAACTCCATCTGAAAAGAAAATTAATTAAATAGATAAATGAGAAAAAACCCCAAACAAACTAAAAACAACAGCAACAAAAAAGCAATAAAAAATTGCAGACAGTGGATACTTACCAGGGATGGATTTGAACTACATAAAAAAATTAAATAATTTTATTTCTGAATTTCATTGCCTTTGCTTTCCTAAGCATATCTTATTTTTCTGCTCAAATAGAACTTTTGTTGCTTCTGCCAGCAAAACACACACATCACTATCATACCAGCAGGTATGATCAGAGATAAGTCCTTTCCCAGTTTTGATATGTCACTAAGCTTCAGCTTCATAACTAGGAAAGTATCTCCAAGGAATCAAAGCTTCTGGATTTTGCAGTGAGAGGATGAATAGTTTCCTTCACTGTGGGTACCATGCTGCCTCCAAACCTTGCCCAGTTTCTTTATTTGGCAAGTTCTTATATCAACAGAGAGCTTGAAAAGTTGAATGCTGAAATCATATCAAATGCAAAATGTCACTAGTCTTTTAGAAAAGCAGAAATTGGAAAAAAAGTCTTGCACCACATGATAAAAATATTTGGGAAGATTATATCAAGAATTATTGTTATCACAATGTGGAACTAGCAGAAAGAAGTCTGCACACCTGTCACCTGTTTGTATGAGAGCCAGCAGCAGACAAAGAAAGAGCCTTTCATCTCTTATCAAATACATTTATTAGAGAGCAATAAAAATATGTAAAAAGGCATTTTTCTGGCACCAGTAAACCATTTCTTGCAGTTCAGTATTCCAAGCATTCTTTTACCAGGCACTGCAGCAGTTTTCAGTTGAAAGCAGCCATTCACTAAACTAAAAAAGTAATTTTCCCACCTGATTATGAGGTATACAAATACAAATTAACAGGACAAGCACAGATCCTTATTCTAAATTCAGGGTAGTAAGTAGGGTAAGTTTGTTTCTCCTGTGCTGCAAAGGGCTCTTTTGTAGCCAATTACAGGATTTTTCAAGCTCTGTATTTTTTTATCAGTGTTGGATGAGAACTGTTGTCAGTCAATATTGACTTTGGACAGTCAATATGATGAGCAATAATATTAGATCCTAATAAATGCTGAGCTAGAATGAAATGAAGTGTGTGGTGATAACTCACATGTCCTTAGTGTTAAGTACTTCTTTACTGGACATGCTGGATGCACCTAATGAAGGTTTTTCTTCAGCACATGTGGGTAGGTCTGGCTCTTCTTGGGTCACCATTAATTCACAGTGCCTGTCCACAGGCGTTCCTGCCCAAAAAATAAAGATCATATATTGAGAATTCCAACTTAGTGACTTCATATAATGAAAGCATCCCATCTTGGGGCTGCTATTTAAAAATTGTACTCTGTGTCTATTGTGTGTCCAAGTTCCAGGCACAGAGCAGTTTTCACTGTACCAGAGCAGGGGACAGCTCTACTCCAGCCAGGAATTCAGGGAAGAGATGAAAGACAACAGACAGACAAAGGCAAATAAAGAAGACAAGAGAATGCTAAGAAAACATTCAGTTTAATATTAACACTTTTCTTTAAAGGGAATTTTTGAACAGTAAAGTGGACTTTGCTGAGATGACAATGTCTGCCAGCTCCTAATTTAGGGTAAACAGTGAGTGCTTTGGCCTTGGGAACACATTTTTAATGTTAATCATAACACTGTGGAATCCTAACCAGCCTGGGCTCACTGATAGTGGTTTCCTGAACAGCTACACAAGCTGTGAGGGCTTGTGGGAGGAGAGTATCTGCTCCCTTAGGGCATCTGCCCAAGGACCACTTTCACTGCAACCTGGGGCTACAGGAAAGGGAGTAAGACATAAAACAATATATGGGGACTCAAACCTGAGCAGCAAATGAGGAAAGTGATGATAAGAACCACACCTGTGGCATGTGAAGAGTGTGAGAATGTTTATTCCAGCAAGGTTATCTGGTTGGGGATCTTGTCAGTTGGGAAATTTGGGAAAAAGGGGGAAACAAACAAAATATGCAGAAATAGGGGCCTGACAAAACAAACACTGATAAACAAACCTCAACTCCAGCACTAACAGGTGCTGGAGTTCATGAAACTACAGGAATGACATCCAGGGAGACCAACCTGGACTTTGCACTGGTAAGATTTAACCAGGGGGCCCCAGACTTGGAGAGGTGTGGGAACCCACAGAACTGTATAGATCTATGAGGAATGTACAGGAGCAGTGAGAAACAACGATGGGAATAGACAGAAAGGAGTATAAAATAAGCCTGTCCTGTGTAAAACAGGACCACTCAGTATTACATGCCCAGCTAAGCCTCACACCTGATCATCAAGGACTGTTCTACCCTTTTGTATCTTCTTCAATCTTAACTG
Source organism: Passerina amoena (assembly GCA_013401095.1). NCBI lineage: Eukaryota > Metazoa > Chordata > Aves > Passeriformes > Cardinalidae > Passerina > Passerina amoena. The sequence goes on along the minus strand of WBNP01001487.1, from coordinate 207,177 downwards.
TCTCTCTGCACAAACTCTGTATTCCACATGTGTGTGTGCTGCAAGGACAAAGTGCCAGCTCCTGGTGACATCTGTGTATGAGTGAACACTGGGGCCAGCTCTGGGAGTCATACTGGGGGTATGAGCACCTATGATATCTGGAGTAGGTGGGGGATACTAGATTTCCATCCACGGAGCAGGAACAGGATGAATCCTGAAAAATTAGCTACTGGGGGAGGGCTGTCATGTGTGAGGGGCTCCATGTCAGCAGGTGGAGCAGGACTGTGTGTCACAGCCTGTGTGCCTGCTGCTGGGGAAGAGTGGTGTCTGTATCTTCACCCTTTTTGGTATACCAAGGGTGCACACCCATATTCACCAGCAAACTTGAAGCTGAAGAGCAGGGGCACCTTGGCTCCAGGCCAGGGTATCCAGCGGGACAGGGAGCACCAGGTCCCCAGGCAGGAGAGGCCCTGGGGCACAGCAGTGGCAGGAGATGGCGGTACCGCCTACATTTCTTAAGTCGGCAAACACAGGATCTGCTTGGGGTCTCAGAGGAGCCAGTAAGAGATTTCAGAGGATGTCAAGGGGTTGGAAAGGTCCTTAAAGATCATCTCGTTCCAACCCCCTGCCATGAGCAGGGACACCTCCCGTGAGATCATTTTGGTCCGAGCCCCATCCAACCTGGCCTTGAACTGTCCCAGAGCTGGGGCAGCACAACCGCCCTAGGAAACCTGTCCCAGTGCCTCACCGCCCGCACTCTAAAAATCTTTTTCCTAATATCTAATCTAAGTTCCCCTCTTTCCAGTGGCTTCTACCTACTCTACCCGACAGTTCCCTGTACATCCCGAGGTGCCCAGGCAGACGTCCCGGCCCGCATCCCTAACTGCGCTGAGACCGTAACTTCACCCTGCTCCCACCGCCCTGGCCACAACCCGCCCACCCAGCCCTTAAGGCGGCCCACCTCTGCTCAAGAGACGCAAAACGGGGACTCTTGTCAGGCGGGCCGGGGCGGGGCGGCGGCCGAGGCGCGATGGCAGCGCCCTCACGGCCTCCCCCGGCCCCTCACGGCCGGCCCCTCACGGCGCCAACGGTCGCTAGGCAACCGCCCGCCATGGCCTCTTTAAAAAGGCCGTGCCCGCCCCTGATAGGCCGGCGCGGGGCGGGGCCGCCTCGTGATTGGCTGGGGGCCAGGCGGGCGGAAGCGCGCGGAAGCGCGCGGCACCCGCCATGAGCCGTTTCGGGGGCCGCACGCGCGAGTACCCGGCGCTGTCCATCGACCGCTTCGACCACGACAACCTCCGCGCGCGGGCCTTCTTCCTGTCGCACTGCCACAAGGGTGAGGGCCCGCCGGGAGGGACCCCCGACACCGCCGGTCCCTTCCCTCCCTCCGTCCCTCCCTCCGTCCGTTGTCCCCGCCCCGCGAGTCCCCAGGCTGACCCCGTGTTTCTCTCCCCAGATCACATGATGGGGCTGCGGGCGACCGCCCTGAAGCGGCGGCTGGAGGGCAGGTACGGGCTGGAGGCGGGGCGGCCTCGGGGGGAGGCGGCCTCAGGGGGAGGCGGCCGGTGCGTAGCAAAGCTTGAGCTAAACAGCGCGAGGAGCTGCCATGGGTCATCAATCCCAGGCTAGAAAAGGGACAGGGACACCTCCCACTGGACCTGGCCTCGGACTCTTTCAGATATGGGGTATCCACAACTTCTCGGGGCAATTTGTTCTAGTGCCGCACCGCCCTCACTCGCTGTAAAAAATTTCTTCCTTGTAATTCATCTAGACCTGCCGCCTTTCAATTTGAAGTCAGCCCGCCTTGTCCACACCGTGTCCTCGTAGAAGGTCCCTCTCTATAATTCTTAAAAGCCCCTTTTAAATATTAAATGGTAGCAGTAATGTGCCCCCAGAATTTTCTCTTCTCTAGGCTGAAGGATCCCAGCTATGTCAGCCTTGCCTTCACAGCAGAGCTGCTCCAGCCCTCTGAGCACCTTGGTGGCCTCCTCTGGACCTGCTCCAGCAGCTCCCTGTCCTTGCTGTGCTGGTGGGGCTCACAGGAGTGAGCCCCTGCCTTGTCCTGCTGCCCACAGTGCTGGTGGTGCAGCCCAGGGTGAGATTGGCTTTCTGGGCTGCCTGTGCACGCTGCTGGCTCATGGCCAGCCTCTCATCCACCAGTACCCTGGAGCCTTCTGCAGGGCTGCTATTAACCCATTTATCCCTCAGTCTGGGGTTGCCCAGACTCAGGTACACTTGGCCTTGTTGAGCTCCACAATGTTCATGAGCTTGATGAGGATCTCTGTTATTCCCTGGAAGTGTTGGTACACAGAGACAGTGCTGTGCCTGTGCAGTGAAGGGGCCAGCTGTGCTCTCTGAGGTGTATAAGCAAGCAGGTAGCCAGCAGTTTGAAGGAGACAGTTATTCCCCTCTGGCCAGCATCTGTGAGACTTTTCAGGGCTACTGTGTCCAGCCCTGGGCTCCCCTGGATGGTAAATTGATAGGTGTCACCATGCTGGTCTGGGGCCAGGGCCATGTCACGTGTGAGGAGAGGCTGAGAGAGCTGGAGCCTTTGGAGAGTCTTCAGCCTTTGGAGTAGGAGACAATCATATATTACTGCTTGCAGGTAGGGGTAGAGGAGATGGAGCCAGACTTTTCATGGAAGTGCACAAAGAAAGGGCAAGGGACACCTTTTTCACCATGGGTATGACCAAATGTGGCAACGAGCCCAGGGAGGTTGTGGGCCAGTTCCTGGGCTCTCTTTGATTTATTAGAGTAGATACAGCAATTCCTCTGATGCAAGCAGAGAATCTCTCTTTGCTCATCAGGTCTCTGTGCATCATCTCAAGCTTCATAAGGAGTATTCTGTGTTCTGCTGTGTGCTTACTGTCCCAAATGCCTGTTCCAGGGGTGTATGCAGGGCCAGAGGAACAGCAGATAGGTCATGACCATGAACCACATTCTGCATTTGTGACTGCAAACCATGCAGGCAGGGGCACACAGGGGTAGGTTTGGGTTTGCTGTGCAGAAGAGAAGTCTGCAGGCTTCCAGCTCTGCAGGTCTCCTCACATGAGAGGTTTCTGAGGGCAGGGTTTGATGTTCTGGGTGCCAGGTGCTGATGTGTTGTCAGATTGTTCCTCACATCTACTTTAAAAAACACCTAATCTGTGTTTTTTGTCTCCTCACAGCTTGAAAGTTAAACTATACTGCTCACCAGTAACTAAGGAATTGTTGTTGACTAACTGGAAATACAAGTTTTGGGAGAATCATATTGTGAGTTTGTGTTTATTTTGAAAATAGCACTTTCCAAGCAGTGATTCTCAGAAAGAAGCAGCTCTCTGCTCCTCAGGAGTGTCTGAGTATTGATAGGAGTGTTTCAAGGCATAAGTACTTCCAGCAATGTGCCTTTCCTGCTGCTTGCTATGTGGCATTGGTTTATTGCTGTTTGTGGTTTAATTATTTTTCCCCCCACAAAATTTTTCCTTTTCTCTCAACTTCAGCTTTACATGACCTTCATCCTTACATTGATCATGTGTACATTTGAATTTGTATTCATTTTCTTACCTAGCTCATGTCTCTTTGCTTCTGTCCTTGATTTCTCTTTGGCTTCATTTAAAGCCTCTTATTGCTTGGAGTGTGTATAATCTAAAGTTATATGATTTTCCTTTTGCTTTCTGGAAAATGGACTATAACATGAAGAAGTTGTAGTATAAAATCACTGAAAAATGTCATAAATTTACATGATTTCCATTGTTTAGAGCCAGACTGCAAGGGATCAGTGTTATGTACAGGTGTAACTTGAAGTTATTTCCTTCCTTTTGCAGATGCAGGCATTATAAAACAAAACATGAGGTTTTTTTACAGAAATAGAAATAATTATATCATAATTATTATATCTATTCATATAATATATTATTATATATATTATAATAGTTACATAATAATTATTAATTATAAAATAGGCATTATAAAACAGAACATGAGGTTTTTTACAGAAGTAAAAATAATTATCTCTGCACAAATACAGGAATATGTCCTTCCAGTGATTTGTGGGCTCTGCTTCTGGTAACAGGGTCAGTGGGAAGTCCTGCAGCACAAAGTTGTTCTAGCAAGATCCACTGCTGTGGGACTGGGATTTTTGGGCTTTGAAGTCATCCAAAAATAAAGCATGTGATCCATCCAGAGGAACAAGAGCTGTTGCTGATAGAAGTCCAACATTTAATGATTTTGTTACAGGTTGCATTGGAAGTTGAAACACCAACTCAGATTTCTTTAGAGGATGAAACATCTGGTGAGGTAAGTTACAGGAAAAAAGATTCATATGTCAGTCATGGGCAGCAATGCTGTTTACATGAGTACAGGAAACACAGCTGCAGCATCTGAGGTGCACAAGCTATTTTTAAAATGTGTGTGCCCCTCCTCTCCTGCAGTGACAGAAAAAGGGGTGGTAGTTCTAAACTAAAAAAGGCTGGATTCAGACTAGATAGAAGGAGGAAACATTTCACAATTAAACATTCAAGGTCAGGATGAGGCTCTGAGCAGTCTGATCTAGTTGAAGATGTCCCTGCTTATTGCAGGGGAGTTGGACTGGATGAACTTTAAAGGCCCCTTCCAACCCAAACTATTCTGTACTGGCCTAGCAGGAACCAAGGACGTAGAACTGTCTTCTGTCCAACTTGCTTTATAAGCACCATACAATTCTTGGTCCTCTCCTCTGCCATGACAGGATGGTGGTTGCAGTGTGAAGAGACTCTCTGGTTTTAAAGCAATGCTAAATGTTGCAGGAGGCTGTGGAGAGTAATGCATTGCTCTTACTGTGCTGACAAAAGTACTGGTAGTACTTACTACAGTCTGAAAATAATGCTAACCCCTCTCTTCCAGAAAGAAGATGTAGTGGTGACACTTCTGCCAGCTGGTCACTGTCCAGGTTCAGTCATGTATGTCCTTTCAATGCTTTAAATGTTTCACCACCTGGCATTTAATGAGGAGTTTGACCCAAATGTTGCTGTCTGCAGGTTTTTGTTTGAAGGTGAGAATGGCACTGTGTTATACACAGGGGATTTCAGGCTTGCAAAAGGAGAAGCAGCCAGAATGGAGCTTTTGCATTCAGGGACCAGGTGAGCTATTTGTGGGATATAAAAAGGGCAGAAGATCATATGGCATGGGCAATTTGGCTAGGTATTCATTATTTTTTCCACATTTTTTAGTCTAGATTAAATATAATTGCAATACTGCAGTTGCAAGCCCCCTTTGACGTATTCTTTGTAACCAAGAGGTAGAATTACCTCCTTTTGAAGAGAGAGGAAGTGGTGTGTCTTAGCACTGTGGTATAATGTTTACTCTGATATCACATTTCTGTCCTCCAGGGTAAAAGACATCCAGAGTGTGTATTTGGACACTACTTTTTGTGATCCCAAATTTTATCACATACCAAGCCGGGTAAGTCTAATAAATTGTGAGAAGAAAGGCTCTTAAAGCTGTTAATTAATTAACTACCCCTTTGTTAGGAAGGTCTTACAAGGCAATGCCATTTTGCATTACTAAATCCCAGCACTTTGGAAGTATCTTCCAAGGTGATTGACAGCACTTGCCTCAATTTTCAGGAGGAATGTTTAAATGGGATCTTGGAGTTGGTGCGAAGCTGGACCTCACTGTCTCGTAATCATGTTGTGTGGCTGAACTGCAAAGCTGCCTATGGATATGAGTATTTATTCATAAACCTCAGCGAGGAACTCGGAATCAAGGTAATGTTTCTCTTAATTGCTGCTTTGGAACAGACCCTCAGTGATGATTGTGGCCAACACTGAGCTGGCAATGGCTGTTCAGAGGGCTGCTCTAGGCCACAGTTATGCCTGTTTCATTAACTTCCCTTGAAAAGTGCAGTTGTGCTCAGAATGAGGTAACTAGTTGACTTCAGTCTGGAACATCTGGACTTTCCAAAGAGAAGTTAATTCCCAGTTTTCAAGCTCAGGGTTTACCTCACTCCCTTTTATTTTGTGAATTATAAAAGTCATTTGCAGACAGCATTAATAGTATATATATTCTGATTTTCTCATGAGTATTCATCCTTCTTCAGTATAGGTAGTATGTTCTACTTGTTCTAGATGTCCAAGTTTTGGCTGACACATCTCTGCTTGGACATTATTGGGAGTAATAATTTAAATACCTGCCAGCATTTGGGCAGAGCAGAATCACATCTAAACAGCTGTTCCAGCTGCAGTCTGGCAACCACTAATAAAGAGTAAACTCTGGCTTTCTCTAGGTGCACACGAACAAACTGGATATGTTCAGGAACATGCCAGAAATCCTGTGCCATGTTACCACAGAGCAGCGCACGCAGATCCACGCCTGTCGGCATCCTCGGGTGCGTTCCTTCTGCAAAGCCTCCCCAACCTGGCTCTGAAAGTGTGCTTATAGGTGCTGATGTCGGGGGCATCTTGGGTTAATGAGGACTGGTGAAATGGTGACTTAATGTGAAGCAGAGTGAAAACCTTAGTTAGTGGGTTGAGGTTGTTTTGGGTTTTTTTTAAGAAAAAAAAAAAGGGAAAAATATATTAGCTTATGCTAATTTAATTGTATTTGAAGCCTGAAAATTGTTTATAGGTGAAGTGAACAAGCAGCCAAGTAGATCAATCAGGTGTTGCCCATTTCAGTGTATCAAAAGCAGCTCAGATAGTGCCTGTGTGGTTTTAGCATGTGGCCATCCATTTCCAGGATGTCTCTCAGGCTGGGGGCTCCAGCTTGGAGGAACACAGGTAGAACCTGAGATGGCACATTGGGGCATTGGTGTCTCTGACTGATTTTTTTTCCCAGCTGCATGAAAGAACTAAGGTGTGACATGGTCTTTCAAGGTAATTAGAAGCGAGAGAGGAACCTGGTTTGGCTAAATACTATGCTGCCTAATTTCTGGGTAAAAAAGGTCACTGTTGAATTTAATTTTATATCCATTGGACAGGATGATGACTGCTTTCGAGGGAACAGACTGCCCTGTGGGATGACTTGCCTCGATGGAACTCCTTTGCACGTAATCAGCATCAAACCCTCCACAATGTGGTTTGGGGAAAGGAAAAAGAAAACCAGTGTAATAGTGAGGTGAGCATAAAGAAAAAAGAAAACCAATGTAATAGTGAGGTGAGCATTTGGGCCCACAGAAACCTGTTGTTTCAGGTTTGTATCTTGCCTGATACGTGTATAATTGAATCTCAGAATGGACTTCAAGAGTAGGTTATGCTGGTCTGTTGACCAGGATGAACAGCAGTTACCTAATTTCTGTGCCTCTTCTGTTTTTTTAGGACTGGGGAGAGAACATACAGAGCTTGTTTCTCTTTCCACTCTTCATACAGCGAGGTTTGTATACTTCTAGTACTGAGTATACATTGATTAGGAAAATGGAAAAGGGTTTTGATTATTCTGGAGTGGATTACATGATTTATCATAATAAGAAAATATCCTATCAGTAATAAGACGTAAGGAGATGGGAAGTTCTGAATGCTGACGACAGAGAAATTAGTTTTAACATAGTTGCAGAGGAACTTGTTGAAGTAGGGCAGGATTACAAACCTATTTCCTGTTCTCTGTTCTCAATGTATAAGTCACTTCTACAATTGTTTGGATTGGCTTTCTATTTTAGATTATTGTGTCACTATGGAATGCTTAAAGCATGGAGTCTTAGTTTACAACACGTTGTTTATCTGCTGTGACTTAGATTTGGGTGGGTTTGCCTTCTTTTCTCAGCCCACATATTTAAACCAAATTTTCTCGCATCCTGACTGCTGCTCTTGTCTCTTTTCTTGTGTTAGAAGACTAAAAGGAAATTGGGCAGCATCCTCCCCACAATCACACACTTTCATTTAACATGATTCAATACAGATCTAAAAACACTTTCTCCTAAGAAACTGAACTGAAACTGGATCAGTGCTAACAATGAACTGTCACAAAGTCTTGCACTACAAAATGGGGGAAGGCAGTACTGTTTTTAACATCCTGATTAAGTATAAATTTTCTCTGCCATGGAGAATTTTAAATGGAGGTCCCAGTGTGGAATTTGCTGGTGGAATATGGGGGTTAGTGTAACTCTGACATTCCTACCTCCACATGCAAAAATAGATGGGTCCTTGTCTTGGTTTGAGACAATTTAAAGGAGAACACAAGTTGTCTCTCTTTACAGGTTCAACTAATCCCTTTCCACCGGTAAGGAATTAACTGGAGTAGATAGAAGTGAAAAAATAACAGTTTCCTAACAGGTGCACCAGCAGCAGGCAAAAAAATATAACAGTAAATGACTGCTAGATACAAAATTGCAATAACATTATGGGTTCCCCCAGGACAGCCCTGATGTATGTACTGATAGCAGTGTAACCTGCAACCTGCAAGTGTTTCCAGTGCTCAGCAGGAGTGCCCCAAACCAGACACAATTCCTGAAGAAATTCACTGGAGATAATTTAGAAGATGACAGAGTAAGGCTTGGAAAAAACAATGTGTTTTGTCATAATGGGCTTTTACAGGGTGCTTCAGGAAAGACTTTAGGAATAGGGAAGGAATACCTGATCTACATAACTGGAGACTTGAACTCCAGTAAGAAAAATGTGTATTTGAGAAGATCAGCAGCAGTAAGGACAAAAGGACGAGGAACCACTGGATCACATTCCAGGTCTGCCCAGCCATTTCTTTCAGGGACAGGGATGGTCTTGTGTAGTAATTGATGACTGCAGTGAGGTGTTAGGTGAGGCTGAGTTCTCAGCATCCTTTCAGGCCCATTTCCTTGTTCCAGAGACCCCCACTTTGACAGAGTCGTGGGCTACACTGGTCTTTTCATAAAGACTACTAGTAGTACTTTTGGATGTGCTTGCATCAGTTCTGCCTTTAAGTGACATTCTTAACTGTTGTTGTAATTTGCTAAATTGCTTCTTCTTTTCTGGAATTTAGATCAAGGATTTCCTGAGCTATATCTGCCCTGTGAATGTGTATCCCAATGTACTGCCCATGGGTGGGACAGAGGACAAAGTTATGGAAATGTAAGTGACAAATGGCTGCTGGAGGGAGGTGATCCAAACTCTGTTCCTGAATTCCAGCCTCTCAGGAGGGCCACTGCCTTTTGCTTTACTTGTCTGATAATTCAGATTCTTTTCTATATTCAGTCCCACAGACTTGGGCTTTCTGAAGCACACATGTATGTTGAGCTGAGTCTCAGAGTTTATATTCTACTTCTGTCTGTGTGTAGAGGCTTTTCTGCTGGTAAACTCTGTTTGGGAGGAAGCTGAATACAGATTCAGCTCACTCTGTTCTGTGATCCATTTCTATGTCATTGCTGCTTCTCAGAAGTTTCTTTTAAAGGTGGTTTCTCTGAGGACTTGAACTCCTGCCCTGCACAGCATCAGAGAGGCCAGTTCTGCTGTGCTGCTGTAGATGTTGGCAGCTTAAAAAGCACCCTCAGGGAGCAGGAGAGCTGTGGTGTGTCAGTCTGGACAGAACAAAGATCCTGTTCCTTTTTCCTTTCCTCCTTAGTAGGAAAGGAGACTTCCACTTAATAATCACTGAATAAAACTGTAATCAGATTTTGAACCCTGTCAGCTTGTCTTCTGTAAGGAAGGAACTACAAGATAGTTTCCAAAAAACGTACATGTTTTAAGGTAAATATATTGAAAGGACAGATTTCTACCTTTCAGCTGCTAAAGCTCACCAATGAATCAAGGACTTAGCCCTAGGTATTGCTGCCTTTGCTTTAACATTTTTGCTGCAGTGCCTACGAAAGGCATGGAGCAGTGTACTTAAAACAAGTTAAAGGATTTACTTTTGCTCCTGAAAGCATTTGCTGAGTTCTAAATAT
>WBNP01001487.1:170820-197293 GCA_013401095.1 Passerina amoena | reverse complement strand
AAAGGATTTACTTTTGCTCCTGAAAGCATTTGCTGAGTTCTAAATATTAACTGCTTTTCTCATTCCCTTCAGATTAAAGCCATTATGCAGGTCATACAGGAGAATCATGGAACCCAAGTACAAGCCCTTAGGAACCCTGAAGAGACCCCACAAGAGAGAATTATCTGATACAGGTAAAGGTTCTGCTGCTGCTACTGCACCTTAAATGGAAGTCTGAGACTAAGCAGAGGTGCCAAAAGCTTTGGTGTTCACCGCAGTCTTCAAAGGGTTCAAAGCAGCAGCTGGGAAGGAGAAATAGAAATTATGTGAACTTAGGAGGGTGAGAGAGTCTCGGGTTGGCTGCCTGTCTCTGCCCTGAGATGCATGGGATGGTTCTGAGGTGGCCCGTGCTTCTAAGAGTGAGACTGGACTCTTCACTTTTCAGTCTTCAGGTTATTTATTATTTCTTATCTACAAAATTTTCTTTCTGCCCAGCTGAGATCTGAACAGCAAGGCAGCCAAAGGCACTCTGACCGCCCCCCGAGGCGGTCTCGTCTTTATGTACTACAAATTACGTACCTCATATTTACCTTTACTTCCCAATAACAATCACCCATATTGAACTGTGCACTTCTATGTTAAACCAATCCCCAAGTGTCAACATCACCACAGAAAATGGATGACAAGAAGAAGAAAGAAGAAGGACAAGACACGCCCTGATCCCTCCATCTTGTCTCCATAACCCCCCTGTACCAAAACGTGAAATCTACATATTCACCCTGTAAATACATCATTCCCACACTATTCAAACCTGAGTGCCTCTCATGTCCTCATACACAGGTGGCAAATCCCTAGATGGGTCAAAGTCAAGCCACCAGGCACTCCTGGCAACATTCCAGGCCCCCCAGGAACTCTCGGGGGGCAACTCTGGACATCAGAGTGATGTGCTGAGTTCCCACGAGAGCACTAACTGTGTAAAACCACACTTGTTTGCAGTCTTAAAATGTACTTAATGCTCAACAGCCCTGTAAGTTTTCGGATGGAGTTCCTTCCCTCAGTCCAGAACAGCCCTAGGAAGGCTTGTTCTAACTGTCTCTGTCAGGCACTGTGCTAGACAAGGAAAGGCAAACACTGTCAATATCATCCTGCAAAATCTCCAGTTGGGTTAAAGAATATTTTCCTCAGTTTATACTAAATGAATTTTTATTAAAACTTTGCTCTCAATAAGATTTTAGCAGAGATGTGAACTTTTCTTAGTGATCTTCTGTTTGTTTCTTGCCAGATGAAGATGATCTCTTTGATTCAGAATTAATTTCTACAAGGCCTAAGATTCCAAAACAGCAGAGAGGAGAGAGCAGGTCCTCCAGCACAGGACAGTCTGAAAACTCTGAAGGAAACATTAATGAGAGCACAGAAAGTTACAAAGAGACCACAACTTACACCTCCCTCAAGGTAGACTTTGTGGACTGTGAAGAATCAAATGATGATGATGATGATGATGAAGATGATGAAGAAGAACCTGAAAAAAATACAGTTCAATTTCTTTCCTGTGAGCCAGATGCCACTTCCACAGTCCATTTCAATGGAGTACCTAGTGACCAGCAGGAGTCTAATGGCAGTGTCCCTTGCTGGGATGAATTTTTTACAGGTAATAAACTAGAGGAGAGCTCTGAAAATGAGGACAACCTCCCTTCTTCAGCAGATGCCGGCGGGTCCCAGTCACTCTTCAGCGATTCAGATGGAGTAAGTGACTCAACACACATCTCCTCCCAAAATTCTTCTCAGTCAACACACATCTCAGAGCAGGGGAGCCAGGGCTGGGACAGCCAAATGGACACAGTGCTCATCACCTCCCAGGAGAGAAGTGCCCTGGAGCTCAGCACAGGTGGGAGCAGAGCAGTGGTTCCTGTGCTGCAGGAGAGTCCCAGGGACACTCAGCTGGACAGCAGCAGGGGGAAGCCACCAGGTCAGGACAGACCTTGTGCCCACAATGGTGCATGTGGCTTGAAAAGCGAAGGCTGTGAGAAAGCTGCAGAAGATGGTACTGCCCACGTTCAGGATGTGCTGGCAGAAATAAGTGACAGCTCCAGGACTCCTGATCTGGAGCTGAGGGACTCCCAGAGCTCCTCTGACTTTGAAATTCCCTTGACTCCTGGTGCTGAAGCACCTCAGCCCGATAAACTGCACCATTTATACAAGAAGCTTGCAGCAGGTGAAAACATAATCAGTGAGAAAAAAGTCTCCTGAGAACAGGTATAACTGATTACCTTGGGGTAATACTCAGCATGTCTATTAGTACCTCAATTATTTTTCTATTTCCTGCTGGTTACTGTCTGCAGCTATGCTGAGTCATGCTTTATTCAGAAGAACCTTACTGTCAGAACCAGGAATTTACAGCCTGTGTACCTTTACTGTTCCTTCCATGAAATACTGAAAAGAAAGTATTCCCAGGAGGGACAGTAAAAGCCTTCTACCTCCCAAGGTTCAATTCTCCAGGACTGTAAGTAGACAAAAAATGGACCAGACAAAACTAAAGGTAGGTCACTAAATGAAATTTAGTGTTTATCATGAGTTCTAAGAGTTTGCCTTTGCAATGTGATCTCAGGTTTTAATAAAATAGCACACTATTAACTGGGGGGAGGAAGCCCTAAGAATGACCATGCAAACAAGGCAGTTGTAATTTGGCTTTAATCCCTATTACTATTGTTTATCATTATTATAACAATTTAATCAGTACTCACTGCAATTATTTTTAAAAATAACTGCAGAATAGATTAGAGAATTACTGAGGTTGTGAGGGGGGTTTTAATTTGTTTTAAATCAAATTGTTAATTTCAAAAAGTCTCTCTTGACACTGAGCTTTAACTCCTGAGTTAGGCAGACTGCTGCCTATGCTTCACCTCCAATTGCAAACAACTTGTTATCACTTCCTTTGTGGTCTGGTTTGTTCTGAATTGTTCTTCAGAAAAATTTAAAATCCTGTGGTTCCCAAGATACCAGCCTGTCCTGCTCTGGCAGGTAACTCAGCCACAGAAGGTAACCTGGTGTCCCAGACAGGCTCTTGTACTACAAAACTTCACCTCCTCTACAACACTCTGTAGATTTCACTGTTTCAAATCAAGACAATATATTTTCCATGCACGTGTGCCATCATAACTCTGTGCCAAAATTCTTAGCTTCTAACATAGAAATGAAATTCAGGTTTTTCCTAAACTGGAGTGCCTACAAAGTATCTAAACCACAGAAGTCATCTCAAAATCCCTGAGGTTTTCCATCCATGGTTTTAAGTCCCAAAGAATTAAACATAATTTAGCACAACATCCCTCCCCTCTGAGTGTGCCTTCAGTTGTTGTGCCATGTTTAGTGACATGTGAATGTTAAAGCAATCAGCATTCTACCACAGGGAACAGAGGCAGGAGGGACAAAGCACTGCCATAATCTGTGTATGATTCTAAGGATATTAAAGATCCATGTATTTCTCCACTGTTACCTTTCTTGCTGTTTGTGGGATTTGTTAACCTAAAAATTCCAAATGTGATCTACCAACTTTGGGGGTTTTTTAGCAGGTCTGAATGAGTGGAGCTGCTGTTGGAACTACCTCTGTGAATAAAGTCAGACAAAACAGAACCTCTTGTGTTGGCTCATTTCATACCTGAAAACTGTGCATGTAAGTTCAGGGCTGCCTTGAACAGAATGCTCAAATATACAGGAATCCAGTCTCTTCAGGCAAGTGTAAATTTATACCAGTTCTCACCAGCCCTAAACTGAAAACATATCCCTTCCTCATGGTCCCTCTGCTGGAGTCCTTACACTCCTAGAAAATTGGGGTACAAGCCAGGAATTAAGAGGTTGCAGTCTTAAAGCAAATGCTACAACTAATTTTGACAGGCTATTTTTTTTTTAAAAATGACAACAACAAGAGAAAAACTAAATTTAATTTATTTTATCAAAAACTATAGGAAGACAGCAATACTAGAGATGACACAATATGAAAAGAAAATGTTCCTGAGCTTACAAACTGCATATTCTAATACAGTTCCTAAAACATACATTAAAAAATAATCAAAAGATTGACTTAACTTGGAGATTAAATAAATAGACGATAGCTTTTCTTACAGGTGGTCTTGCAGCTTTAGTTTTGCTACAAAAAAATAGAACCAACAAAAAAAGAACAGCTGGAGAGCAGGCCATAGGTTACCAGCCTCCAAGAAGTGCATACACACAACTGAATTGGTGACCATGACGATGCCAATGGACCACAAAGCAAAAGAAAGGCAGAAGCTGGGCTGGTTTATCTTCCCTAAGAAATTGAAAACAGCTATTCCTCCATTTCCAGTTTGGCAATATTCTGCCAAACTCATAAAAACAGTAAAAGGAGTTTTAAAAGTGACACAGTGTCCCATTGAGCTAATTCATTGACTGCAATCCAAATACACTGTGAATACGTAAATATAAAATACTGTTCAAGGCTCTTCTGTTGGAAACTGGATCCATGGGTTTCCTTCAAATAAATAAAAAATACTGCTACCTCCCAGAACATAAATTAACAGTTCTTTATTTATGGCAGAAGATAACACACGTATCCTTGACAAACAGCAGCGTTATTCCAGTGCTGGTGAAAACATTCTGTGCCTCTGGAAAAGGCAGACACCGCACTCCAGTCCAACTGCCACAGCTGTTACCATCTAAAATGCAGCTACTTGGAATATTTAAATTGGACTGGGCATGGGGCAGACAGAGCCTGGGGCCTGCTCCGTGCCCGCGGCACAGGCGGGGCTGGAGGAAGGAATCCATCTCCTGCCGCAGCCTCCATCCTGCAGGGACAGCGCAGGCTGCAGGCTGCGGCGGGTTAAGGGCTGGAGCCTGCACATTCCATCCACGTGGAACGCACTGCTCATTCGAGCTACATGCAAGGAAAAGCACTGACCACTCCAAACGATACAAGATCATCTGGAGTTTGCTGACGTTAAAGCTCCACATTCCACTTAAAACTTTAAATTAAAAAAAAAATCATTAGAGATATGGCATGATATTATCAACTGTGGATATAGATTAGCCTGATCACATCAAATACTTTTAAATCTATGCAAATTTCTTCCTACTCATTAAGCAATATAAAGTCTCTATTTCAACGTGTATCTCTGTATTGTAGATTACAAAACTCACACAGCATTTTCAGCAGCCCATGCTCTTCACCAAAAGTGTAAAACTGATTTTGGCAAGTAGCATATAAAATGTCATTTGCTACCAAAGAGCCAGATCTTCAGTACAAATGCAACTGTGCTTCTTAAGAAACAACCTTGAAATGCTCTTTTTGAAGTGCTAATAATTAACATGGAATTTAAGGCATTTTCTAACAAATTAAGTAAACAGTTACATGCTAGGTACTTGACTTCATTCACCTGAGCCAACAGCTGTGCACCTTATAAAGGTAACTAGCTGACCTATGATACATAGCCAGCATCCAGCTATGGAGCATCCATTTATGGAGCAACATTATTCTGCCTGACCCTGTCAACGTTTACATGACTGGTAAGCAATATGCAAGTTTTACAAGCTCTGAATCCATGAGAAAAAAGCATGTGGATCATCCCTAGGGCATGGACCTTGGCTGTAACTCCACTCATCACCCACCTCAACTGCTCTTCAGTGGTTCTGAAGCCAAGCAAAACTTAGCATATGTTATGAATCGATTGAGACAACTTTAAGATGATCAGGAAAAAAAAAAGATGACTCAAGCAGCTGAAGAACAGCACATTTCTCAGCCTTTACATTCAAGAACATCTTACAAATGTCTACAGCAAATGGGTATACTCACCCCTAGTCTAACTTCACTGAAGTTAACATTTTTGCAACCAGAAAATACAGGCCTAGTATCTTAGAAGTCTGTCACTAGGTAAAAAAGACAAAGTATGTAAAAATTTAACCAAAGCCAGTTGTGAATATACATCAATCCCAGGGCTCTTTTGCACCTAACAGATAACAGACCATATCTCCACACTGCACTGGCTTTGTTAGACAATGGGCTGCTCTCCTTAACCTTTTGCTATCTATTTCCAAACTGTAGCCAGCAACTTGTTTCAGCCACAACTGCCAAATTTCTGTAATGAAAACAAACATCAAATGTTATTTCTGACAATTCCATATTTACAAATGCTCTGTGGAACTGCAGTTCTCCTATAGAATCCTAACTAAAAATCAGAGCATAACAACTGAAAACATTCTACATAACATCAGCTAAGAAGTTAAAGTTTTACACTTGGGATCTGTTAATACCAATTACAGAATCACAGAATCAATTAGGATGGAAAAGGCTTCTGAGATCATTGAGTCCAACACATGACCAAATACCACCTTGTCAACCAGACTATGGCACTGAGTGCCAGATCCACTCTTTTTTTTAAATACCTTCAAGATGCTCCTCTCTGAGCAGCCCATTCCAGTGCCCAGTCACCCCTTCTGTGAAGAAATTTTTCCCAATGTCCAACCTAACCACCCCCCAGCACACCTTGAGACTATGTCTCCTTGTCCTATTGCTGGATCCCTGGGAGACTGACCCTCACCTGGCTACACCCCCCTATCAGGGAGTTGTAGAGAGAGATGAGGTCAGCCCTGAGCCTCCTTTTCTCCAGGTACATGATGGAGCGGCTTGGTGAGCTCATCTGCCAGCTCCCTCATCACCCTAGGATGGATCCCATGGACTTATGAGCATCTAAGTGACTCAGCAAGCCTCTAATGCTTCCTCCTGGATTACAGGGGGACTATTCTACTCCAGCTCAGACCAGTTGTCCTGAGGACAGAACAACTGTCTTAATGTTGAAAACTGAGGCAAAGAAGGTGTAAGTTAAGTACCTCAGCCTTGTCCTCATCTTTGGTAGCCATATTCCCTCACCGTGTTTGACAAAGAATGGAGGTTTTCCTTGCCCCTCCTTTTGCTATTAATGTATTTATAAAAACAGTTTTTACCATCCTTTAAAGAAGTGGCCATGTTAAGTTTTAATTGAGCTTTGGCCTCTCTGATTTTCTTTCTGCAATTACTTCCTTTGCATGGATTTCCATGGACATTTTACAATTTGCACTCCTGTGAACCTTTACTTACACACTGGCTCTCCTTAATCCCTCACCCTGGTGTCATAAATGTTATTGCTAAGATCTTCAAGCTTTTCTTTATATAACAAAAAAGCAAAAGAACTGTCAACTAAGATTTAGAATTCAAATAAAATGCCTCCTGACTTCTCAAGGTATAGAAAACACATAGGTTGAAGCTGAGTCACAGGAGGTTTAGATTGGATATTAGGAAAAGGTTCTCTCATCCAGAGGGTGGCTGGGCACTGGAAGAGGCTCGCCAGGGAGGTGCTCACAGCACCGAGCCTGGCAGAGTTCAAGAAGTGTTTGGACAATGCTCTCAGGGACATGGGGTGACTCCTGGGGATGTCCTGTGCAGGACTAAGAGTTGGACACGATGATCCTTGAGGGTCCCTTCCAATCCAGCTTATTCTGTAATTCTAGGAATATTCAAATCAAGGTACATTTTAGAGTTTTCTTTGCATACATTTTACAGCTTCTTAAACAAATGCTCTAGAATTTTTAATCCCCTTAACAGTTCTGTATTGGCTTGAAACACTGCAATTTCTTTCTTTGGCCAATGCCATTTCAATTACAAACACAATACCTTGTTTTTACCATCCTTATTTAGATTAGATGTAAGAATACTTGAATATATGTGTGAAAGAAGAGTCTTCTTAAAACACATTAAAAAAGAACAAAATATTTGTGACTTTGGATACCCGAACTCAGTTGAGATAACCTCGGCAACACATGGCTCCACATTTACAGACAGTTCTGATGCTCTTTTTGGATGGGCTAAGACCTTCAGCAGAGTCTGAAGTCAGATCTACTGAACCTGCAACACAGATGAACACAAGTAAGAAAGTTCTAAAAGACAGACTAAGATCATGCCCAGTATTCAAACAGCTTCTAAAGGTCTTCTAACAGCCCAGTTCAAAGAGCTGTGTGTGAAGCTTGTTATAGGTAAAAGTTAAGTTAAATTAGGGTATAGTTCAATTATATTGAAGGGTCCTAGGAGAAGGGTCCAGGATTTGGTGGAACAGTGGTCTGGCGGGGCAAGGCGAGGTCGAAGAGGGATTGGACAGGAATTGGACCTGACCAGTCCTTCAAAGCCCTGCAGAAACCATTGGTGCAGAATGAACGGTGTTAAAGACCAATGAGAAGCCTGGAAATGGACCAATCACCATGTGGATCCAAAATGGACCAATCCTGGACTCAAGGGGGGCTATAAATGGGGGAAGTTCGGTTGGGTTCGGGTTCTTCTTTTTGGATACTTGTGGTTATTTTTGGGAAGAACCCAGTGCAGTTGGGGTTAGCGCACTGTTTTGGTTTTGGCTCGCTGTGTGGGTGCCTGGGCTTATCCTGGGGACTCTGTTCCTTGTAGCTATTTTAATAAATGAGAACCTCTTTCTCCGGAGAAAGTTTGGCCTCGTTCATATTCATAACAAAGCTCACTCAGATTCTACTGACACCCTTGTTACAGCTACTTGTACAACACTGGGCATACACATTGGAATTCAAAACTCAGACTTGATCTTTGTACCCCCCCAGGCATCCACATGGATCAGCTGAGAGTGCCCCAGGCCTTCAATGTCAGTATCACAAACAGAGAGAAAGAGGAGTTTTAAGATTCAAGATCAATTTGGCAGTGTGGTGTTTTAAGCCCAGATGGCAATGAAACACCATGCAGACTCTTGCTCACTTCCACCCCAGCAGAGCAGGGAGGCAAACCAAAAGTAAAACTTGTAGGTTGAGATAAGAACAGTTGAATAATTGAAACAGTAAAATATTGTAATAATTATGATATTCTGATCATGCTGATACTGATTATTATTAGTAGTAGTAGCAGTAATTGTAGAAGAAAAAAACAAACATGAGTGATGCACATACAGTTGCTTACCTTTGGCTCATTAATGCCCAGAGGCCACCCCTGAACTCTGATCAGCCCCTTCTGGATATCTCCTCAGTTTCTACACTGGGCATGACATTCTCTGGCATGGAATATCTCTTTGACCAGTTCATCTGTCTATGCTTCCTACCAGATTTTCTTTTTACATTTTTTTGAGTACCTCCTCACTGGTAAAGCCTGAGACACAAAAAAGTTCTTGATTTGAGAAAACATCAGTGAATTATAAACACTGTTCTCAGACGGAGTCTAAACCACAGCACTGTACCAGCTACTGAGAATAAATTAACTCTATCCCATCTGAAACAGCTGCTTCATAGGACCTACATCCACAGCTGAGGCCTACAGGACACCAGAATTCAAGACAAACCTATGGTGCCTCATGCTGCTGAGCTGTTACAACTGCCTTAGTATCTCTTAGTAACTATCACTAACAGACTACCTAGAAAGTAGTTTACCTGAAATGCTGATTTGAATAAAGGAAAGCTTTATTTAAGAGCAGCTTGACCATTCCTTTGAGCATTTCTGGGACAAAGCTTCAAAATCATTTGCTTCACCAGACAGTCCAGCCACAATCCCTGCTGTCCTAGGAGCACTGAGGGAGGCAGTGCACTAGAGATGCAGGTGAAAGCTTCTGGGTGTGCTCCTCTCTGCACTACATGTCAGGAGCAATGACTGTTCTGAAAGCCAGAGCTATGTTATAAAAAGCTGTGCCTGAGCTAAATGCTACCATCATTCAGGCTGCAGTAAAACCCACCAGCATCCCAAAACTTCCACAAGAACCAATGTAAAAATGTGCAGACCTTTCATGTGATAGTCAAAGGTTAGCTCTTCTCCAGCCTTGATGGTCCGGGTAGAGAACAGCGCTATTCGAGGAAGACGCAAGTCGAGGTTATCAATGAACACATTGAAGACTTGAAGATTTGGATCACACTGTAAGCAAAAATTATTTCAGTTTCTGTTTAGAAAAATTAACATTTAATATCACTGAAGTGTTTAAATAAACCAAGGTCACAGCAAAGAAAGAATGGGTTCTTGTCTCAGTGACAGAAGTCTGCAATTAAGTTATCTTCTGAAATCAACAAATTGAAATAATGTTCCAGGAGAATATTCATAGCTCAGATTTAAGTCCTTCCAGGAAGGCAACCTTTGCACAATGTGCAGACTACACTAATATGCAACAACCTATTAAAAAATGGCACCTTCAAAGGTGACAACAAAAATGGAAACAAAATAATTAGAGCCTACTCTAGGCCAATGTAGGCTAATCCTAGCCTACATTCAGAGACTATATACCAACAAAACCCATAAAAAGAATTAATGCTGAAAGAAAACTAAAAACAACTGAGTGTTTCAAGCCCCACAAACTCACTGCTCTGTAGTGATGTTTAAGCATTGCTTCCAGGCCAGAGATAACATCTGCATACTATGCATGGATTTCTACTGTAAACTGCAAACCTGCTTGGCTTCTGAATTCCCTGCCATGGTCTGGGTGCTAGGAGGAGGGTGAAGGTCACTAAGCTGGAACTAGAAACCACTTCCTCATTTTTCTGGATTAAGTGTCAAAAGTCAGTAGTCCCCGAGACTGTTATATTCTGAATGCTTTTTTGTTCTTTAACAGTGAAATATATCACACATTAAAGAATCACAATTGAAGTTACAGACATCTAAATTTACACTGAAGACTGAGAATACTTCACTCCCATTTGCGAAAGTGAAGACCAGCTGTCTGTGTCTAAAATTCTCCTTCATCCTTCTCCCTGACAAGCGTGCATGAAATACAAATATCATCATCTCACAGACCTGAATACATGAATTTTCTGTATATGTAGAATACTGACTGCATACCTCACAAATATTGGATCAGTAAGAAATAATAATTTTTAGTTCAGGAATCTTTACAAGTACAGCTCAGCTTTCTTGCTTTAGGTATTTCAGTTGAACTTCAACAAAACGCTACAAAAACTGCTTGTTAAAATTTACTTTTGAGTACTTTGGCAAGTTTAGACAAGGAGGAAAACTTGTATTTCTCTTCTGTAGATACCTAGGAAAGGACAGGAATTTTCTCTTTTTTCCTCTCCCAAGTTTGTCGGATGAAATTCAGAGTAACATTCCATCCTGCCCAGCTACAAAGCAACACATCAATTCCTGTCATCTCTGACTCCTGGCTAATTTCATTAAGGAACTGTCACATGTTAAGTATTTCAGGTACTCAGGAAAAACACACCCAAACCAACCCTATTTTGGTTGTCTAGAACCAGCTGATTCAGTGAAAACTCCAGTCCTACAAGATGTCCACTTCAGGCAGCATCTCTGCCCCAGAATTTTGTATGCAGTCTCAATCCAAGTAAGGCCCAGTATTCTGTTCTATTTATTACATCATCTGATTAACTGGACTGTGCTGGCATGAAGTAAACTACTCCAGAAAAACTGTGAATACAGTAAGGAAATGTTTACATTAGAAGACATTTCTAGCACAATTAGGATAATTCTCCAAATTCTTAGTATGCAAAACAAAGTCTTACACTGTGGTTCACAAAGTGGGACACATTTCCATATCGAGCTGCATCTACTGTAAATTCATCTGAGTCATAGTCCAAATCAAACAAATATGTATTTCCCTGGTTGTCATAGAACTGGCCTCGCCTCTCTGCTTCCTCACTTGTAATCACCTAAAAAAAAAAAAAGGGATAAAGAAACCTGCATCATATTATTAATTCTTACTAAATCAAAACAAAAATCACAATCAAGTTAGGCAAAAAGTTAGAAAAATACTCAGCAAAAAAATTACCACAATAAGTTTTTGATGTTGAAATAGCATTCCATCTAATGAATAAAGAATACATAAGAGTACATACAGCTGAACTAATTATTTTTGATTGAGGTTTCTCTGGGTGCAATTTGTCTACAGCTGATACACAGCACTACCTTGTCTCTGGAAAAAAAAAGCCATATCAGCACCCTCTACTAATAATTTTGATGATGACAATACAATCAGCTGTTTTTACTGAAGTTTCTATATACAGACTTTTTCCATTAGACCCAGAAAGCCTCGTTTACTTCACACAAAACCAAGATTCAACCTTTTCCCTTTGCAAAGATGATCAACAGGTATCAGACTTTAAAACCCAGCCACATTTACAGCCTGATATTCATTTTCTCTCTTCCCAGAAGCATCTCGTCCTGCTATTTTTGACTGCAATGAAAGATCCTATTCACTGCAGCTCAGACACATCACAAAGCTCAATCTATTCAATTAGGCGAGGAAACAGCTTCAACAACTTCATCTGCAGCCTGTCACATTAAACACATTCTGTTGTATACAAATCATAATTTTGCAGCAAAAGAGATACAAAATGTGATAGAATTGAACAATAAATCCCTCTGACAGATGAGATTTGAGAAGTCAGCAGTAGATATTAAGTAGATTCAGGTGAAACAGTAAATACACACTCTTTTCTTTGAGCAACAAAATCACAGAATCACCTTTCAGTGAATGAAGTGTATGATGACCTTTTGAATATTTAAAGGAAATGGATGAACATGAGAAGAAGCTTTGGAGCAGGAAGCATGGGGGAAATCTACTGAATACCACAAACATTGTACAAAGGGACAGAAGGAAATACTTTGAGTCAACATAGTTAGCAAGGCAGATCTGTGGTAGAAACGAAACACATTTAACAGAGAGGCTGCCAGGAACTGCTGGTGTGAAGAGCCCTGGAACAGAGCAGAGGCTGAAACACATAAACACAGGGCAATACAAAACCTGAAGAGTAGCTCAAGGTCTGTATTTTATAACATAAAGGTTCTCTTTGAAATAGTATGAGATTGAATAAGCAGATAATGTCTGTACTATGAATCTTGCTGTTAATCAAAAGCAATAAATATGCTTGAGAATACTACCTTAGAAGTGCAGACAAAACAGAAAAGGGACTGAAAGTCTGTGCAGGGAGTTTCAGAACAATTGTGCTTTGGGAATGGCAAAAAACTAAAAAAAGATGGTCAGGGAAGAATGAAGAATATGATTGCCATGAAAGAAATTAAGGACTTGCCTTTAGAAATACTATTAGGGCATGTATCTAAAATAATTCTTTAGTGCCATATGAGATAAATATACTCTTTACTTTTGACATTTTACAACTGCTCTGGAATGAAGGAATGTTCTAGACAGCATAATTTTGCTGTTAACTTGAATGTCCCTTTATCTCTACTCAAAAGCAGACTGATCTATTATATGGTAGAATTGCAGAGTATCCTGAGTTCCTAGAGTCCCATCAGGAGCACCAAGTCCTGGCCCTGCCCAGGACATCCCCAGGAATCACACCATATGCCTTATTATCCAAATACTCCATGAACTCTGTCAGGCTTGTTGCCATGATCACCTCCCTGCAGAGCCTGTTCCAGTGTCTGACCACCCTCTGGGTGAAGAAGTCAAGAAGAGTGAAAACTGAGAGAAACCTGATTAAGATTTTATCTAACATTTCCTTGATTGTATGTAATTCACCTCTATGAGATAAATACATACCTACCTCTCCAACATACTCCATCACAAAGCTGTTGGTTTTAATTTTCTGGAGGGTTTTTACTCCCCAGCCACGGCCATTGTTGGTTCTGAAGATGCAGAGGGAATATGGGGTCCCTTTCTGCACAATCCTATTGGGGCAGTCAGGCCCACACCTACAATATGAATTGCACTCATAGATGGGCAAGCCAGGCTGGATTTTCAATTTCTTACGTTTATTGTAAGCCAAAATAAACCCAGCCTCCTTTGGACAGCACTTCTCAGCAGGGCAGTCAGCACATTCACAGCCAGTTGTTATTCCATTGAGCACATTTATTCCTGGAGCAGGTTTATACTCATTGATGTAGTAGAAGTCTAAAGGAGGGCCTTCAAGATCCACAGTGTTTTCTACCAGAATCATTGCTTTGTGATTCTTTTTCCTGTTGAGTTCTTCTTTCCACCTCTGCAGAGCTATTCTTTGTTTAGCCTTCTTTACAACATAATCTGCAATTGCAGGTTTCAGAGTTTTAACATGGTTTCTCAGTTTCATTGCTTTGCCTCCTCTCCTCCGAGACAAGTATTCATTCTTGTCTCTAAGAAAGTTCTGAATAAGCAGAGGGCAGTTCAGATGTTTCCGAGGTTCCCAAGTATTGGAAGATTCTGGCCATCCTTTCCATTTCACAAGATAGTATGCTTTGCCCTTAAAATACAGAAACAGATACAGATTTAGCCAGAGCTCATGCTGCTGAAATCCACCATCACAGAACAACACAGACAAACACAAGAGCTCTGGACTTAAGGATCAGCACACAGGGCAGAAGGCCTTGATGTCCCCATAAAAATTACAACTGGGGAGAAAGAGAAAAATCAGGTTGTTTGCAAATTAACTTATAGCACAACTTTGCATACTTTACAAATTGTCTCTAGGGGCAAAGAAATCAAAAGCTGGGATGAACTCTGATTGCTAACAGCATACCTGGAGGAGGAGGAGGCTAGTTTGTCAAGGCAGGTGGGTAAGTTATGCTAACTCGCTGTATGACTCGTATGCACAAGCAGAATGCAGTCGTATCACATACAGAACAAAAAAAAAAATACAAAATGTAGCAAAAAAAAAGTCTAAAAATCACTATTGGTCATATCAACCATCCTCCCAGAACACTAATTAATTTGATAAGTGTAATATTGTATTTACAATGAAGCAGCATATGTTTTGCACTTATTTAAAAAGGACAAATAACTGTAACAAGGACAAATCCTGAGACTGAATTTCACAGGAATCCATTTGCAGCACATGGCCCTAATTCTTCGTGGAACAGACTAAAAGAATCAAGAGAGAAATACACATGGTTTTCTGCAAATAAAAGAGAGGCATCATAATTCATACTGAGCTACCACCCTAAAGCATCAGCATCAGATACACAAAGGTCAAACATTTCGTATTCTAAAAGTCTGTAATTTCACAAAAAGCTCTTCCTTGCACATACTGAAAGTAGCAGTTTACACCACTTTCTGTTTAAAGTTTAAAATATATTTAATTTGATGCCATCAAAAGCTTTGTCCTCACTGTCTGATTCTTTATATTATGAGCAAAACTATCTTTTGCTTGCTTCCAAATTTCAGCTGAAAGAGTGATCAAATTGGTCTGTGTTTCTCTTACCTCTTCTACCTTGTAGTCACACAAATATTCCACCTCATAACTCTTTAGACTCCTGTTGGTGATTCCAATGGATTTACATGTGAGATTTTCCTTCCTACATAATTCTTGGAGGGTCTCATGTGAAGCTAGACATGGCACATACCAGGCTACAATAAGAAAATTGGTAAAGAATCCTATTTAATGTCTCAGCTAAATTGAAATCATTACGCCTCATCCCAGAGTCCCCACATTACCATTTGTGACAGCAGTCCACGACTCTCTTGTACAACTGCAGCGTCTCCAACTCAACCCTTCTCTGACGGGTCAAGTGAAACACGTTCATGATTCCCTCCCTGCACTTGTATTCTATAAATACGCGTCCAAATAACAACAAATATTTTGGAGGGCAGAGACTTCCACAGGTGAAAGATACACTAAGCACCAGCAATTTTTCTACAATTACCGCATCGCATAACTGAATTACGGCAAGCAGGAAACCTCCATTCTTTAACAAGACCGCCAAATTTCTGCAGCCAGGCGCAACTGAGTACTTGCGATGCAACCATGGTGACCGGACGAGGAGATAGAGACCCACGGCCCTCGTCCGGCAGGATCGCGAGTGCCCGGTCGGCCAGGCGGATTTAGAGGGAGGAGACATTCCCGCAGGGCGCCAGCGCCCGGGAAACACGGGGATCGAGGGGCTGGATGGAGTCCAGAGCGGGAGCCGCCGCTGCAGGGCCGTGCCCGCCGTTCTCTCCCGCCCCGGCCCCCGGCGCAGCTCACGGAGCTCGGGAGGGGGCGGCGGTGCCTTTCCCGCGGCCGCACCAGGATCCAGCGCCTCTCCCCGCGTCCCACCCCCGCTTCCAGGGTTACCCCAGACACCTCCCGCCCTCCTCCCACAGCTTCCCCGAGGCAGCGGGCAGCACCCCCAGCCCTCCCCTCCCCGCCCGCTGGGGGTCTGTGGGAACGGTCCTGACAGAGCCGGGCGACAGGGACCGGTAACGGCTCCCACCGCCGAAAGCCTGCGGGAGCTTCCCCACCCGTCCTTCCCCCGCGTCCTTCCCGGCCTCCCAGCGCCCGGGCGAACGCAGAGCCCCGGGCGGCCCCGTCCCCAGCCCGCTCCCCCCTCACCTCCTCGCCAGCCGGACGTGTGGGGGGGGGGGGGGGGGGCCGCGCTTGGGCAGGGCCGGCTCCGCCCCCGCCGGAAGGGGGCGGGGCGCAGAGGGCGGCCCGGGCGCGCGCGGGGCTCCGCCCGCCCTCCCCTTTCCCGCCTCTGCCGTGAGGGGCCCCCGCAGGGACCGAGCCGGAGAGCGGCTGAAAAGGAGCGGGACGGAGTTAAAGCCATTTTGCTTTTGTTCTTACAGAGCTCTGCAGTGCCTGGGACAGGCGGGGGAAGCGCGAGGCAGCTTCTTTGTCGGGCCCCTCAGCTGCAGAGCTGAAAAGAACCTCGGAGCAATGGTCCCGGCCTTACCCTCACTCCTCAGACTTAGTGTTTACTATTAACGTAACTTCGACAGAATCGCAGAATCGATAAATTTACAAAAGGCCTCTGAGATCAAGTCCAACCTATGACCAAACACCACCGTAGCAACCAGACCATGGCACTGAGTGCCTCGTCCAGGCTTTCCTTAAACGCCTCAGGGTGTTTAATTAAACACTCACCACCTCCCTTGGGCAGCGCATTCCAACCTCTAATCACCTTTAATGTGAAGAACTTCCTCCCACCGTCCCACCCCCACCTCCCCTGTCACAGCTGAGTCACTAACCTCTCATCCTGGGGCTCTTTCTCCCAGGGAACCACTGACAGGAAGGTTCCTTTCAGGCAGGCAATGGAATACAAACCCTCTGCAAACCCAGACTGGTGTCCCTTGCTGTGTTCTCGAATTCTTGAGGCTCTTCTGTGACACTTTCAGCGTTTTACAAGGTAACACACTGTTGTAAGCACTGAATTGTTGTCCCTTAACTGCCCTTTAGGCTGAGACCCTCATATTCCATAACCACACTTGCCCTGCTCCATCTCGTTATTGAAAAACCTGCCAGCTTATACCCACACAAATGTATGACAATACAGATTTAAAACAGTGCCACACATAATGGAGATTGCCAGGATCTGCATAAAAAAATGTATTTTTTAATAACATATAAATAAGCACACTTAACTCTTACATTTCTCAGGTAATATGACAAAACCATTTTACAGAAAAAAAACATGTGAAAAAAAAATTCACCTGCTCAAGAGGCCAGCACAAATGGGCTCCACCTTCATGGTTTTGGGCAATATCAAGACCACACAGGATTCTGGTATAAAATGAGTGGATTTTCACCAGTCTTGCTCTCACTGGTTCACAGCTATACTACTGAAGCCACAGGTGCACTGGCTGAATGGGTACAAGACTTGATTAGTCAAGGAAAAATCTTCAAACTATGTAATATGCTTGTTGCTGAACCACAGGCATTTGTGCTTTGCATTTTGTAAACCAAGTGCTGATAATTCAATGATCTGCTGTTCACATGTCTTGACTAACATTTTGCACCACACTCTAAATAGACTTGGTGGCAAAATAACTTGGTGGCATTTTAATTTATTACAGTCCTCTAAGAATCATGAGAGACATCACAGAGTCACTGCTTTGGCAGAAAAGACAGTAAGAGACAAAAATCAAGTTAGAAAAACGTTGCCTTCCAAAATGGCCTATGATGCCACTTCCACAGTGATGATTTCACACTTTCCAGTATCTTGATCTGTGCAGGTGACGTGCAAGGACCCATCCCTAGATAAAAGAGAGAGTTATGTTTAGGATCATCTCAACACAACACTTACTATATTAATGCATGTGCCAGAGAGGATAAACAACAGTCTGCACACAGAGGGAAGGATGATAGATCAGCATCAAAATATCCAGGGACAAACATGCTTCAACACAGATGAAATTGGTTTATGAAATTAAGTTTAATTTAGTCATTGTTTTTATATCCACTTCTTGCCCTTAAAGCATCTATCTTCTCTACATATGTTGGAATTAATCAAAGAACACATTTAAATATTGCAATTGAATTTATTTTGTACAAGTTTGTAAATGGAATGGAATATGAGGTAATATTATTCAAAATATTCCTTGTGAGAACTGAGTAAGAGCAGGGGATTGATAAACATTTCTTGTCATAGCACGAGAACTTGACCTTTGAAGTGTAAATAGTCTTTAAATTCAAAGGATCTCTTTCAACAAGGAAAACCTTAATTGTCAAAATCCAAGACTTTAGAAACAATATTGAGCCCTACTTCAGCTAGGCATACAGTCATACAAAATAAATTTAGGTACAAATAGATGTTCCCTACTAAACTTCCTCTGCCTTTTACACCTAAATATTCCTTAAACCTCCTTCCAAATGATGACGTTTTCCTGCATGACAGAGTTGCATCTATAATCCCCAAAATGTTTTCCTTATCAGTGCTCAGTATAAATCTCTGTATGACAAACCAGGCATTTTGGGTGAGGTTTCTTAACAGGCATTAACATACCTGACAGCTAACATAAGAAAATGAAGTATTTTGAAACTTAAATTTCCTGTGGCACTGTTTTTCTGTTTAACAACCCTGCTTCTGAAAGGACAGAGTCACTGTAAATTCTACAATCCTTTATAACTAAAAGAGACAAAACCCCCTTCAGTTTTTCCCAAGAGTGTGGGCATTCAACAAAGCTACCCAACCCACTTCCAGAGGAAGTCTGAGATCCTGACTGCTCTCATGCATGGTCAAACTGATCAATGGTTCAGAAGTTGCTAAAAATAATCTACACAATTGTATTAAGCTTTGTTTCTTTAAGAATCAAACAATGACAGCACCAAAGATACTGCAAAAAACCCACATTTCTGCAGAATTTACCCCTGCCAGGACTGTACAGCCCTGTGACTAAAGAAATGATGAAATTTCTCTCTCTCAAAAAAAATTAAATACTCTGTAACAGAAGCAAAGACTGTCAGAAGTGTGACACAGCAGGGCAAACAGCAGAACAAGTGTTTTGGGTACCTTTTCATTGTGAGAACAGTTAATATATCATGTAGGCCATCCTCCTTTTTATCTAAATCCTGGAGTACAATCTATTAAAAAAAAAGGTTTGATTACAATAGATTCTTCAAGTTCTTATTCAGCAGCTCAAGGGAAGTGCCACAACAGCTAAGATGTGAAAATTCATGCATTTTAGCTATTTGCACTATTGTTTTTATGCTTTGGTTCAGGATGTATCCCCAAGATAGCTGAAGTACCTATCACTCCCACAGCATCCTTTAGAATCAGTACTGTAATTATTAGGTAACATCCCTTCCCTATCCCCTTTAAAGATATTTGGGCAGAATTAGGGTGGAATAACAATCTTCTTAAATATTCTATCTATTTCAGATATATCTGCCCCTTCCCTGATGCTTTCCAAGGCAAGCACATCATAACTGTTCAAGAAAAGCTCTGCTTTCTCTCTAGGTTGATTCCTAAACAACAACTTTAAACCCTCACTTGAAAGAAAACATTTCATCTTATCACTGTGATAAATCAAATTTAATATTTAATAACAACATCTTGTCCGATCAAGGAAGATCAAAAGTAATCAACATATTAGCTATACCATTTCCTTCATCAGTTTTATTTTTAAAATGTTCAAGGATCTGTGTATGACTGCAATAACTGGTAAAGATCTCTCATCCCAGGTGATCTTGTTACAGTAGTGCCAAGTGTCAAACCCTGTCAGCCATTTAGGAATTCAAAAGGGAAACTTCAGTACTTTACAAAGTAGTTCAGTATTTTGCATATCCAGAAGAATAATTAAAAGACCAGTACCAAAGAGATGCATGTCACTGTAGTTTTCTAACAATAAATTTTGGTATTGGTGGAATTGGTTTCCATTTTTTTTTCCCCCAGGAGTGTGCACACACTCACCTGTGCAAATTTCTCTTCTTCACTCATGGGACTCTTGCCCAATGACTCGTACAGCTCAAGGCACACAGAGGAAATGTTTCCAGGAGCATGCAGGGTGTGCTGCGTTCGAGCTGGCAGTGGTGTCCCTGATGGAAACAGCACTGTGAATTTGTCAGCCCCTGACTCGTCTACTCCCTTAAAAAAAGAATAAAAAGAATATAGTTATGTTTTTCTTTAAGTGTTTCATTGAGCTGGAAGTGTCACAACAATGCTCCACAAGAAAAGAAGTCCAAGCTTCATTCCCTCTGTCACACTTACCATCCCAGCAAGTAAAACCCTGACACTCCTACAAATGAGAAGTCCAGCTATTGCAACATAGGAAAGATACAATCTATCTTCCCTTAAAATCAGTTTTTCCTGTCTTTCTTTTGTCAATAAACCTAAGTTACCATGATAACTTACCAGTGGTAATCTAAGTTACCACTGCTAATCTATAGCAAATCTGTAGAAGTAACAATAAACCAATGCTGTTTCTCTAACATCAATCACACATAATCAGTGCTATATATTCACTGCAGCAGTAAAATTTTCTAATACTCTAATTTCAGCCTTACCTTAAGAAGAATATCTTTGGCAGAACACTCAATGAGTGCATCTTCTTCTAACAAGGTATTCTCTTTCCCTAGCAGAATTCCTGCCTCTATGGCTGCACCAATGGGAATAACTTCATCTGGAGGAATTGAATTCAGTAATTCCACAGTTGGGAAAATATCTTTGATCAGCTGCTGTAACTTTGGGATTCGAGCAGACCCACCACAAAGAACTACCTGGAAAACACATCATAATAATTTCAAATCATTAGTCTGTGAAGGTCACACCCTGCTGTGCAAAAATGCAAACTGCTCTGGGATATTTTATCATCTGCAGTTGTTGAAATAAAAATTGATGTGATCTTTGGTTGACCTGATACTTATGCTTCTGAAATTAAAGGAAATACTATGTCTTTGAAAAGTTTCTCTTACAGCAAGAACCACCTAAATAAAGTAACATCTTGAAAATTGAAAAATTCATCACAAAAAGAACATCAGGTTCAAAGAGACTTCCAAAGGTGATCTAGTCCAACCTCCTGGCCAGACCCGGCACAGTTACAACAGGCTGCTCAGGACCTTTCCCACACAGATACAGTACTCCACAGAATCTGTAGGCCCTCAATTCAGTATCTGATTTCCCTCATACTACATATTCCTTTCCTGGAATCTAAAATTCCCCCATGCTGTAACTTGTGCTGCTTGCCACTCACCCTTCCATCATGCACCTTTAGGAAGGAGCAAGTCAGGTTTTATCCATAAATCCAAGTCTTATTACAGAGACTTTGTTGAAATCAGCCAGATCTGGAAAGAAAGCTAACTCCTACTTTTCCTCATGTAAAACATAAACCTAATTTACAACCCTGAAGTTTTTTTTTTTAGCTTTAAAGTGTTCCACTGCCCTCCATCCAAAGCATTAAAGCCTGAGAGCCTGAAGGGCCACCTACAAACCACTGCCACCAGAAGACAAAAGCCATTCTTTGAACAGTGGCCTGGGATACTTCATTATCAATCAGAGAAACTGAGATGTGACACAACAAACACTAATTAAAAGTCTGAAACAGCATCAAGTGTCACTGAAAGCACCAGGCAGCTTCAGCTGCAGACCTGATCAGCTAATTCTGGCAGCAATGAATGCAGCACCACTTGCCAAGCACAGGTACAAAGGGGTTGAGATGAATTTCCCCTCTTACATCAAGGCAAGAGAGACACAAATTAAGCTACTGATGTCTGCTGCCTTGCTCACATCTTTGGGATTAAAGCACTCTCTGGTTTGGCACCTCCTGTAGTTTTTAAGCCAGCAAGGAGGAGCACAAGCACCAAGTGGACACTTAGTGATCTGTTCAACTTTAAGTCAAAACTTTGCCTTTCTTCAGAAGCATCAGCAAACCCTGTCCAAAGCTCAATGAAGGCAGAACAAAGCCCACAGACTGAACTTAAGGAAGGTACTCCTCAGCTTGAATTTGGGCAGTTACACAAATACACCCAATGGAGACAAATCCTCCCCACCAAATATGCAGCAGTAAAAACACACAACTGAATGCAACTCTACCTTACACTTAACTTCAGATACCTGAAATGAAAGCAAATACAGCAGTTCTAAAGATCCTGAATCTATAGACTTTGTTGGATCCCAGTCAAAACTGTTTAAATATATCATGAAACAATCTCAGTCTGCAAGGAAAACAAGCCCCATAGGCACTGTTCATGTGGAGGTGTCCTACAAATACATGATTTCTATTATTACCTTATTAATGTCATCTGCTGTAAATCCAACTTGCTGCAAGAGCTTTTTAATTGCTTCTACACATTTACTAAAAAGTGAAGAACAGATAAGTTCAAACCTGGCCCTAAAAGAGAAAAATAAAACATTCAAAAGGGATCATGTCATCCATTAGAGACAAGTACTTGAAATGGAAGAACAATAATTTTTAGAATATACTTTAGTTCTCCAGCTGGTACTAAGGGATTTAAAAAAATAATCTTTTCCCATTATTAATCTTCAAGCAATTTTGTTGTTGTGGAAGTATCTGTGCTATTATCAACAACACCTACATGAATGTACACTCATTCTTCAGTGTACTCCAGAGAAAAAAACAGTATTGTTGTCTTGACAACACCAGTATTGCTGTCTTGACTCATGCCAAAAAAATAAAGAAAAATTCTGGAACTGCTTCATGATCTGTAAAATGAATTCAAGGACTCAATTTTTAGAGGCAAATCAAGCTGTGTCCTGATTTTCACACAGGGAGCAGATTAATCAAATTAAAAAACAAACTTGTGCTTGCTTTTGTCTCTTTCAAGCCTGCAAAGGAAGTTCTACTCTGCATGAATATCACAAATCAAAGTCTGCAACACTGATGCACAGGATTGGCATCCTGATCCCAAATGGAGCTGACTCCATTTATACAGTATTGCTTCTCACACTTTCACACATGCTGTGCCTTATTTGAGCAGCTCCAACTGCTGGAGTTCTGGAATGGAAAAATCTGTTTCATTTTGTTAAAGCTGCTGCTGCCCAGAAGAGCTAAAAATCTCAGTAAGAGACCATCCCAAGGGAAAAGAAACTGAGTAGGACACAGCAGTAGGAACAAAAAGACAGAAAATATCTTTCTAGTCCAGCTCTCACTGAGAAGCAACATCAAAACTTCCAGGACTCCTACCATTTTGGATCTCATTTACATCAAGAGTCCACAAGCCACCTTTTCTTTAAGGAAAGTACAACAAAAACAATAAGGGGAAGGAAACAGCCACCTTGATTCATTACAGTATCTACTCCTCTCCAATCAACAACCAGAGTCTGAAGATGGAGGTCTCATTGTGCCTTTTTTGCACTTCATTTTCTAACTATCAGGCTAACACTGTTACTGTGACTGCCCTGACCACGACAGATTGCAGCAGAACAGAATCATCAACATGAAACAGCAGGTTTGCCTTCAATCCTACCTCCTTCTCTAAAATAAACACCATCAGAAATCAAAGCTTACTGAATATCCACAATACCACCCAGAAAGATTTCAGTAGCTTCAAGATCTGCCTTACCTGGACACATTGCAATCGAAATCCAATCCATCATACAATGAATCTACAAAACAGTTTGCACTTCCCAGGGTTGATAAAGAGTGTTTTGCAATATCAGCACTGTTCATTAACTTCATCATGGCTCTGGGATTTCCTCTAATATCATGTTTACAAGACCTATGTTAAAAAAAAAGATGATACCAGTTTAAAGAGGCAAGAATTTGACTGGTAACTTTCTGAAAAGAAGAACAGGTTAGAGCTCTTGCACTTTTTTTCTGTAAACATTTTAGTATTAACTACAATGCCACTACTGAAAGTTTGCACACATCTGGACACAGAGTCCACAGCTGAGCCCTTATAGTTTAACACCAACCTCAGACAACATCCACCCAAAGGCAGGCATTTCCCAGTCTTCCTCCTCCCAGGCATTCCCCTGACTTCCTCCTGTTTGGGGCAGTCAGTCCCCAACAACTGACTGCTCCTTCAGCATCATCTTTACTTGAACTATTTCACTAACAGAGACTCTGTTAATTTGTTTTTTTTTTTAAAGCAAGCACCACATAATGAATGTCCTGTCCTAACAGCAACATGCTTGGAATTCAAATCTTACCTCTGAAATTCAGAAGCTAAATGTTGTGCTAGAGCTTCTGTGAAGCAAACTCCACCAATGCTGTCATCTGTGTTTGTAGCAAGTACACGATATATTCCACTGTTTACTTCTATGACTGTGATAGAAAGTGATGTTCCACCCAGTTTATAAACCAGCACGTTGCTGCCACATTAAAAAAATGTTGAAAGTAGCATTAATTTTGACACATTGTTACAAGATTACCAGCATGTATTGACGGTTTTAATCAGACAAGAAATATATAAGAATGGTAAAGAAACACCACACAAGAACAAAAAAGTTCAAACTGACAGCAGTCTTTAGTATTTTGAAAGTGAATTATCTATATATTCATAAAGACAACCAGGTGCACCTACTGAGCTCAGGAGCTCTGCTTTAGTTCTTCCAGCCCATGTAAAATGATCCCATCTCCCACAATTAAAATAAGCTATGCCAAAATATGTTCAAAAAGGAATGCATTTTTCTTAAGCCAATCAGCTTATTAAACAGAAAGTTGGAAACTGGGGACAAATCTTTAAAGACAATTCTCAAAATACAAAGACCAAAGCAAAGGGATTTAATACACTACAAACTTACAACTTCTAAATGCTTATTGTCTTGAGTGAGAGAAAAAAGCAAAACAAGCCTTGTGCTAAGGCAACATGGCATTCCCTCAGTTAAGATTTCTCAGGATTTAAGTGCGGCAGCTTAAAAAGAAGTAAAATGTTAGGATTTTACCTTTTCCCAGTGGGTGAATCCTGGCCAATCCCATAAGCAAGGAGAGCTGCAGATGGTTCATGAATTAATCTCATAACATTGAACCCAGCAGCTGCAGCTGCTTCCCTGCAATGAGCCACAACAGCATTTCATTTTACTTTAATGATCTCACTGTAGTCACACACTGCTAACATTTCACCTGAACTACATGTGCCACCTAATGAGACCTTGTCTATAGCATGGTATTAACAAAACTGAGTGACTGGAAAAGTACCAAGAAGGTCAGTTGCTACTGCGTTCTTCAAAGAATTGGATCTACGATGCGCTCACTGTCAAAGAAAACATTGGTCTATTGGACTACATAGACCATGAAAACTGCAAAATACCCCACAACTACACCCCATCCTAAATCAAACATGGTAACTTATCTTCAGGTGTGGTATTAAAACTCCTTGATACATTAATTCAACAGTAACCAAAATAATTGGCCTTGCCTCACTTGCAACATTTAACTTACATGTTTTCTTGAAACTTCAGTAGCCCTGGGAATACCCCACAAATTGTTTCCCACACTTTGAAATTATACCAGAGCAATAAAATGTTTCATTATAGACATAGCAATCCTCAGCTCACCGTTTTCTGACCAACTTTTAGGTGGGCTTTATTTATTTCTTTCATGACAGTTAAATGTAAGGGTTTCTACATATCAGAAAGTAAAAACAGATGTTGCCATTTGTGCTCAGCTTTAAGCACGCTTATGTTTTCCTACTGAGGAACTGTCAGAGCAAAAGTGTTTCCAAACACAATTTGCAAGTAGAAAACTGGTATGTATTCCAAATCTGCACTCTGACAAAGCAGATCTCAAGAGGCCATGTAGCACCACTCTGGGGAGTATGGAGGGCAGGGAGGGGAAACTATGGAGGAGGGTGAGAAACTATTTGCATTTCAAAGGGCTCACTGAAGATCCTGATCTGAAATGAGGTTCTACCCCTGATGAAATTCAAATTTCCTCTCACTTCAGTGATTCATAATGTCCTTTTGGTCACATCAGCAAATTCCATTGAAACTTTCTCCATTCATGATTAAATCTCTTGCTTTCATATTTTCCCAGTTCAAATAACATCCCAATATCTTGACTGATGGTTACAAGTTGAAGTCCAACAGCAGAATTCCCACTGCTGATCTTCCAGCCCATCTTCTTTAGGCACATAAATAACAGAAAAACCTCAATGCTCTTACCCAAGGGCATTTTTCTGATTCTCTCCAAAATCAAATGGTACAGTGACAACAACATCATTCACATCTGAACCCAATGCAGACTGGGCAGTCTCTGTTTGGAAACACAGGCAGAGCATGGTGATTAAAAGCAAGCAAGAAAAAAAATGTATGACATCTTAAAAACAAAAGGACAGCTTAAAAAGCTAAAACATGCCAATTAACTTAATTATTATATACCTTTCATTTTACTGAAAATTAGTTTTGCCACATCTTCAGGGTTAATAAGTTTGTTATCTATTTCATACTGAAGTTTCCCATTCTTCTCAA
>WBNP01001487.1:150166-160820 GCA_013401095.1 Passerina amoena | reverse complement strand
CGTATTTTATGATTGGCTTTTCGCAAATATTAAAATGAATATTATATGTGTTGTGTTAGAAAGTAATGCTGTATTAATTCTCTTCAATAGTGTGTTAAATATAGTTTTAGGTTATAACAAAATGTTAAAATAGAAACTATGCTATGTAGGATACTTTTTTATAGAAAGGACTCGCAGCGAGATAGCAGCCACAGGACACCTGAATCTTTCAGAGAAAAAGAATTTATTGCTCCATTATCAGAAGAAACGAACTTCTTCCCACCTCGAAGGCGCTGTCAGGATTCAGAGGAAGAAGATGACGATGACCAGACAGAATCCTGTGTTTGCATGGAATTTATGCATCATGTATGAAGTGTATGAATATGCAACAGGCTGTTGCTTTTAAGGGTTAATCCTTTTGTTAAGGTGGGTCCTTTTTCAAGCTTATTTTGCCCCGAAAAATGTACCTGGACTGTCTTGTAACACTTGGTCTCTATTGTCTCATGTTGTCCTAATCCTAATTGTCCAAATTATTATTACTCTAATTGTATTCCTATTTTTTATAACCATTTTATTACTATAAAACTTTTAAAATGTTAAAAACAAGTGATTGGCGGTTTTCACAAAACCTAATGGAAAAGGTTCTGTGATTCTGTGATTTCTCCCTCCATGCACTTCACTGCCAGTAATTAAACTGTTGCATATTCATATACTTCATATATGTTGCATAAATTCCTTTCAAACACAGGATTCTGTCTGGTCAAATTCTTCCTCTTAAGCCTGATGGCATCTTCAGGACTTAGTGAGGCAGGAACAAGTTTCTTTCTTCTGATAATGGAGCAATAAATTCTCTTTCTCTGAAAGATTTAGGTGTCCTGTGGCTGCTATCTGGTATGAATCCTTTCTTTAAAAAAAGTATCTTACATAGCATAATTTGTATTTTAACATGTTATAACCTAAAACTATATTTAACATACTACTTAAGAAAATTAAGACAGCATTACTTTCTAACATAACACATATAATATTCATTTTAATATTTGCGAAAAGCCAATTGTAACATACTCATTTTTCACAGCTGGAAAAAACCCTCTGAGATCTCCGAGTCCAACCAGTGACAGAACACCATCCTGCCAACCAGACCATAGCCCTGAGTGCTGTGTCCAGACTTTCCTCAAGTATTCCCAGGGATGGTGACTCCACCACCTCCCTGGGCAGCCTGTCCCACTGTCTAATCATCATTTCTGTGAAGAAATTCTTCCTCTTAGGAAAATTAATCCACAAACATCAGAGGTTTATGTCTAAAAAGGAGACAGAGGAGTCTGTTTGCTTTATTAGAATAAAGGGAGAGGCCATGGGGCATTCCCCTGGGATCTCTCAAGTTTTTGGAGGACACAGCCTCCCTTTTAATCCTTATATTATATATCCTTAAATTATATTTATATTATTTCCTGGCCACATTTCCCTTCTCTCTTTCCCCCTTGGCTGAGGTACTCAAGAGGTACAGACTTCCCAAAAAGCCTGATACCAAAGATTTCCCTCTAATGTATAACCCTCTCTTTTATTTTTTAATTCTTATAGAATTTAGGGGTTTTTCTTCCCCATTGTTTCTTTCATCTTTCAATGTCTAATTTCATTTATCAGCAAACTTAAAGTTTACTTGTAAAAGCAAATATCTTTTTCCATTCATCAGTCAGTGGAACCCTTCCCATTGTTTTTTTTTTATATCCCAGTGCGAGTTTTATCTGCCAGCAGACCCACAGTTGGTTTGTAAAGACAAATCTGCTATTCCTCTCACTCCTAATCATGAAAAACACATTCACTCTCCTGTGAAAATGTAAAAAGTTTAATAAAGGACAATAGGAGACCAGGACCATAGGTGGTTATTATGGTGGGTTCATCTTGGCACTTATCTTTGGAGATACCCCTTAAGTACCTTTTCCCTTCCATCAGCCTGTTGCATATTCATAGACCTTATGCATAATAAACTTTTCCCCAAGCTAGTTTACAATGTTCCAAGAATTATTTAGCATATCTCCTCATTGGGTCCACCTTTTTAGAGCATGCTTATTCTCTGGCTGTGGTTTTAGTCCTTTTTTATCATCATCTTCAATTTTGGCCCTGGCCCATATTGTCTTCAGATGGTGAGTGCTGAAAGTTGGCACATCTGTAGCAGGTGTCTTCTTCATATGTTCATTGGATGTTATCCCATCCAAACAGGCATTTTAACACAAGTATAGTTATATCAGCTATTTCACTACTATTTAAAATTATATTTATTTATTATAAATTGAATTGTAATTATTTAGTTATATTTAAATAATATAAATATATTAAATAAGTTATAATTATTTATTATAATTATTTAAATTTATTAGAATAATTATAATAATTAAATTAATTTTAATTATAATAAATAATGAAGGAAATTAATAATTATAATTTATTAAATTATTATAATAGTTATAATTATATTACTATACTAGTTATATATACTATACTATACTAGTTATAATTATATTACTATACATTATTATATAATTTATATTACTATAATTATTTAATTATATTATTTCATTATGTTTAAATAATATAAATATATTTAATTATTTTTAAATAATATACTTAAATATTTAATTATAATTAATTTATTTAGAATTAATTTTATTTATTTCTGTTGTTATACTTTAATTAACAACAGAAATAAAAACTGAAAATAGAAGCAGAAATAACATATATTTATTAACAAAGTTACTCTAACACTACACATATAGAATCCATTTTAATATTTGCAAAAAGCCAATATTATAATATGTATCTAGAACATATTGTCCAACCTTCATGTATATCAGAAATATCTCTGTACCTAGTGCTGCAGGTTGAGTTGAAGTGCTGTTTTTCCACCATCTAACAAGGCATGAGCAATGCCTGAAAGCAAAGCTCAGTGTCCCATAATGCTACACTGCTGTTGGAGAAATTCATTCTCAATGTCACAGGACAGGGAAGAAAAAAAACTTATCTCTAATCACTCTTAGGGAAATCAGCATCACAGAAATTCACAGAAAAATACAGAAATTCATCCTGGCCAGAGCAGTGTGCCAGCACCTCCTCAGGTTTTGTGTGACCCTGTAAAAGGAACTGCAAAATTATCACAGGCCAGGCCACCTCACATTTGCAACCTCACACTGCCCAGGAGACAGCACTTGTGTAGGTTTGGGTGCTCATTTGCATCTCATTTCCATAGGGAGGCTAAACGCCCCTCTGGGCCATCTCGCTGCATTGCTCTGAAGCAAAGATTGTCCTTATCATGCTTTGTAAATGATATGTTAAAGGTTAAAGGAATGGACCAAGCTCATATAGAAGTGAAAGGTGTTACTTGGAGTCTTACAGGAATTGGCTGTCCCAGAACAGATCCCAAGGTCGTTGAGTCATGGGATGTTGTCATCTTCTTTCAAAAGTCCCATGCCTTCTCTCTGATTTCTCATGTGCAGCTCCTCACAGCACTAACTCCTCCTTCTCACTACAGATGACAAGCTGCATCTCTCCTTACCCAGCTACCCCACTCTTTTATAGCACTCATCCTTATTGGACACAGCTGTGGCCTGCTAAGGGCAGGCCTGTCCCTAATCTTTGCTGATCAGTACAGCTGCAACTCCTCAGGGGTGAGACCACCTTCTGCACTACCTTTATTTTCTTACATTCTCTCCCTCCTCTATCCTATTTGGGACAAATCTGCTTTTGGGTAACTGAGCTTGCTGGAGGTACCCAAAGGCTGGAGCTCAGCTGCCAGCAGTCTATGCTCCAGAGATGATGGCACTGTGACAAAGGCAAAGCTTTTACAGCTGGAAACAATCCCTCTGGAGTGTGTCCAAATTGTAGCTCCTTTCTGTCTTTTGTAAATGGAGGAATGAAAAGAGAAAAAGGGTTGAAGTGGGCAGGAGCGAGCAGTGGGGACTGGAAAAAGGTATTGTAGAAGGAGGGTGCTCCCTGTGATGCTTTTGGCAAAAGAAAAGAGAAGGGGGTCTGGGAAGAGACACAGAAGATGTGAGAGTAAGAGAGAATTATAGAAAACAAAATATTTTTCCTGTGCTTTCCTCCAAATCCTAATACTGGTTGCACCATTTATGTCAGTATACAGGTATTTAGCACCCAAGCCAGAATGTGTAATCTGTGCATTACAAAGTGCTTGTGGCCACCCTGGAAACAACTCCTACACAGCTAAGCACACCCACAGTTATCTTCCAGTTGTTGTGCCACAGACATGTCCGTGTGGACACACAGAAGTTCTGCTTATCTCAACCAAAGCAATTAATGTTCCTGCCAGGTGTAAGCAAACCTGAGTGGTAGCAGGCAAGAAATTCCTTGGCAGGTTTGTGGTGGCAAGTGGTGATTGCTGAGGAGTGAAAAGCCCTTGTCTGTCTGTGCCCCTCCTATGTTTTTGGGAATTGTTCTTATCTAATGGGAAGTTCAGAAGCTGCACTGAGCTTGAGTGAGCTGATAGGTGGGGCAACAACCCACCTCTAAATAAAGAGTGGGAGCAGCAGCCTGGATTTGGAATTTGATCTTGCACTCCTCTGCAAGAGCTATCTCTCTGAGGCAGGAAGAGGAGAAACACCCAGCCACAGTCTGACTGGAGTCCTGCACATCTCCAGGCACCTCCATCCAACAAACATCCACCCACCATGCATGAAACTCAGCTCAGAATTAGATGGGTGCTCTGATCAAACCCCTCAGTATTATCTCACAGCTGAAAAAGCAGTAACACAAACCTTTCACAGTATCAGAGCTGTCCCTTCTCCTCTGGGCTCTCTCAGCCATGCAAAAACCAGAGCAGCCTTATATCCTCATATCTAATACTAATCAGTTTTCATTTAAAACCATCACCCCTTGCAACAAGCCTTGCTAAAAACTCTGTCCCCATCTTTGTCACAACCCCCCTTTAATGCCTTTAAGGTGGAAGCAGGTGTCTCTATCAAACAAAGATTGTTTTGCAGCTGGTAAATAGTATTTGCCCTAAAATATCTGTTGGGGAGAGGAAAGAGGGATGAGAGAGTTTCTTTTAATTATCTTGTGTGTGTTCTGACTTAATTCTCAGAAAATTAAACTTTGAGGAGACAAGGTGGCAGCTCCAAGACTGGCCTGTGATCATCTCTGGCCTGAGGATGTAAACAGAGGCACTCAGTGGTCAGGATTCTCAGGAGAGCTCTGTGAGAGCCTAGTTGTGGGACACCTGGACAGGAATTCTCTGTGTGGCACTTAAACCCAGCTTTGGAAACAGCTCCTTCCCCAAGGCAGAGCTGTAAGGCTACACAGCCTTACTGGAGGTACTGTCATCTGTTAGTAAACTTCCATTTCCCTCACTTTGTATAAAAAGAGGCTTTTCAAGCTCATTGCCCAAATTCCCCAAAGTGATTACACCATCCTTATTCATTGCAGTGCTTATTTTGGGCACACACGGTGTTGGAGGTCTGTCTGTATATCATCCCCAAAGCTTCTGGGCTTTGGTGGAGGCTGTAGCTACTCCTGGCTTTGCTCTAATATTTGCCACCCACCACAAAAGTCACTTAATTAAATTGATTTCAGTATCCCTTCTTCATAACCCCAGTATATGAATGATAGGGAAGAAGCAAGCTCAGTTAGTGGGTCAGATTAGTTAAATAATTATTATTAATTAATGTATAATAAAAGGAACAAAAACAGAAGTACGCAGAGAGCTGGGCAGGCAAACCCCTTGCAGGGCTGCTCCCAGCGCCTGTAGGTGGCAGAGCTGCCGCACGAAATCTCAGTGCTACAACTCAGCTGCAGCGTCTCTTTGGCAGCCCCGCGGGTTGGCAGCAACGTTGAAGCCAGATTAATTTTCTTTTACTCACACCAGAGTGCTTGTTACAGAGTATCCCAAGGTTGGTTTATATTTTAGAGGACACAGAGTATATTGAACATCTCTGATTTGGATTGTAAAACAAGAACGGTAGTTTTCTTTCTTAATTTGAAAAGCCTCAGGTACTTTCAAAATAAACCACCTTTTTTTTTGCACTCCACATCACAAACTTGAGTCTCAAAGTAGGAAAAATTAGATTTTCTTACAACCTGAAAATAACCAAACTGTACCTGGAGCATTGATGAGTGTTCCTTGAATGAGTGTTCCTTCCTGCTCACCCACACTGAAGCATCCCAAGGGAATCTTCTGGTGACTCCTCTGAAAACAACATTGTCCTGAAAATGGGAAGCTCTTTCAGGTCACTCTGGTACGTTTCTTCTCTGCTGCCACTCAGCCAATTGTGAATTATTGTTGACAGGAGGCAGGAGCTACTGAAGCCAATTAAACACAGCAAACACACTCCAAGGCTAGAACAGAGAGCTGGCACAAGTCACCTTTGACAAGACTTTGTTTAAATTTGGCTCTTAGGGAAATCAAACTTGTATGAATTACTGTAGAGTAAATATAAGCACATGCCATGGATAATTGCAGGTACATTTGGTGTTAAGAAAAAAAAATATTCTCATTGCTGCTTGGGGAATTGCTATTGACTGTGTCAGGCACTATCATCTTTGGGCACATCTGTGATGATCAAAGTTGGCTAAACAACTTCATTACTCTCGTCAAGCCTAAGAACTTTCAAACATACATACCAGGGTTGGGGTTTTTCCCCCCTAAATGTGCAAATCTGCATATTTTTCACCATTTTCCTCTCTGTGTTCCAGTTTTTCCATCTCTTAAATGATGTCAAGTTCACTCTGCAGGAATGTTGAAAGGCTTTAATAATAGATAGGAAGTGTGCTGAGATCCTTGGCTGGAGGATGCTCTGCAAATGAAAAATGTTATGGTTAATAATGCAGATCTAAGTTGTGACACGAATTACAAAGGATGCCATGAGGCAAGCTCAGAGCTCTCCAACCAAACTACATGGTAAAATATGCCTGAAATTCACTTTTGTGCTCTCAGTGGAAAACCTTGTGTGCATTGAGCACTGCCATGAAGTTCATACTCTGCAGGGTGAGGTGGCTACAAAAGGATGAGAGGAAATGACCTCAAGTTGTGTCAGGGAAGATTTAGGTTAGCATTAGATATTAGGAGCAAATTATTTGCTGAAAGGGAGGTCATGCATTGGAATCACCATCCCTGGAAGTTTTCAAAAGGTGTGTGGTTGTGGCACTTGGGGTCATGGTGAGCACAGTGGTGCTGGGGTAAAGGTTGGACTTGATGTTCTAAGAGGCCTTTTCCAACCTGAATAGTTCCATGATTCTATGAAAACTGAGCAGTGTTTAAACTAACAGTTTAAGAAAAAATGACTACAACAGGTTATGATCAGCATCAGATTTGATAGTGATTAATGCAGGCAAAGAATGGATTTAGGCATGAGCGTGCCAGCTAGAAACGAGGAGTTCATTCTGTACACTGTCCGAGATTTGCCACATGTTCTTGTGGAAGCCATTTAATTTTGCTGTTCCCTGAGTTCTTCATCTGAAAAAAAACCCCAAACCAACAAATAAACAGGAGCAGCATTTTCCTTCCTCCCAAGGGTGTTCTGAGGATAACCACATTAATTAGTTGCCTGCTTAGAGGTGAATGGAATAGGATAGAGTAGCTGGAGTAGCTCTTATCTCTGCTGACCAGTCCTGGTCAGTATCATGTCAACTAAATTGATTTTTGCAGAAGGTGATTAAATGCAATTAAATGTTCATGTTAAAACCAACACTAAGATTAGCTTTACTGAACTGAGATCAAAGTGGTGATAGATTTTGAGCTCCTTTTATTAAAAAAAAAAAAGTGTTAATAGGATTCATGCAGAGCTAAAAGAACAACTTCTTTTCCCACCATCCCACTGTTATCTAAGACCTCAAAGATGAAATTACAGTTCTTCTTTAAACTACAGAGCAGTCATATTTTTTTAAGTGTTAATGATCCCTGTCTTTAGCTAACTTGTTAATATTCCTTTGGCAATCTCTGCTGTCCAGCTTAAAGTTTTTATTATGGTTGTATGTAAAGAATTTTTTGACAGATTTTTACAATTCACTTAGAGAAATTTAGTTCTTGCTGTGGACATCATAGCTGGTCAGCAGCTGTGGGGATGCAAAGGAAAAGAATGGCATCTGGAACCATTCTTCTTTGTTTGAAGTTCTGAGAAAGCCCTGGTTAAATGGCAGAATTTGTGCTC
Source organism: Passerina amoena (assembly GCA_013401095.1). Classification (NCBI taxonomy): domain Eukaryota; kingdom Metazoa; phylum Chordata; class Aves; order Passeriformes; family Cardinalidae; genus Passerina; species Passerina amoena. The sequence continues at coordinate 152,685 of WBNP01001487.1, read as the reverse complement.
AGAAAAATCTCTGTCCATCTGCACTCACGGGCATTAATTCAAATCGAGTAATGACAATAATAATGATAATTATGAATAACAGAGGACAGTCCTGTGGCCTGTGAGAAGCAGATTTGTGTGGTTTGTCCTTCATTTTCAGCATATATGGCTGTGTGTTGTTGGACAGCCATTGAAATCAGTGGGACTCTCACCAGCAGCTTCTCTGATCATTGGCTGGGGCCCTAAACTGTCTCTTACAGCAGGGGAAAATTAACAGAGCTGTTGGCAGCTCATCAGCTGATGACTGAATAGATACACTGAAATTCCCTTCCACCTTTACAGAGGAAGCTGGGAAGGGCCAAGTGTGCAGAGGAGGGAGCTGCTGTGCTGGTGAACAAACAGCTGCACTTTTCCTCAGCGACAGCTTCAGGGAATTCCGAGGAATTCCAGACACCCAAAGATTTTACGGTGTGATGCTCTGGGTTTAATGACCTGGACCCAGAGAGATGCCTCTGAAATAAAAACTAAATTTTTTTATGGAGGTAAAGCCACTACTCATTCTGGGCAGACCTGGGGCCCAGGCAGTTGGGACACATCCAGTGATCCTCCCTCCTGAGCCACAGGAGGGCTGAGCAATCAGGCAGTGTCCTAGGGTGACATTGTGATGCTTGTATCCCCATGCATGTGTTCTGTTTATGCTGGACATTATGTTCTGTGCCTTCAGGACTGACTCTGAAAAGTGAAAGTTTTGTTTTGTTATCAGCTGCTCCCCCACGGCTGGCGGGGCACAGAGACCGGGCAGTACATGGTGCTGCTTTTGCTTTTTGCTTGGCTTTTTGCTTTGCTCTTGCTTCTGCTTTGCTCCTGTTTTGCTCTTGCTTTTTGCTTCTGCTCATTAGTTATTTTAGCTAAACAGTCCAAATTTTTCCTGGACTGTTTCTCCTTTCCCTTTTTTGGAACCACTCAAACCTGCTCTGGGCTGGGACCTGGGAACGCCGAGAGTTTGCACCTTGTGGCTGCAGCAGCTGCCCCAGCACCAGAGGGACTGAGAACAGAGCGAACACCCCCAGAGAGACTTTCTGAATTTGCCATCTTTTTCAGAGTGGTGACAGAGTGGTGTCATCTGGTATTGTTCATTCTGTGTGCTGGGGGTGCTGTGCCTGTTAAATAAACAGGTTCTTTCCACTTCTCTCTGAGGAATTCCTCTTGAACCAGCTGGGGGAAGGGGCCGTGTGGGTTTGCTTTCTGGAGGGGCTCCCTTTGGAGGTTTTCTCCCAAATTTGCCCTAAACCAGGACAGGCAGTTTGTTGTGAAATCCCTCCATGCTCTGATGTTAATCACTTGTGCTGCAGGGACTCCTCACTTCTTTGGAAGTGGGAGGGCAATCTCAAAGTCTTCACAGAGGAGCTGCTGCAGGAGACAGGCTGCTTTCTGGCAGCTCACAGGGGACAAATCCCACTCCACCAAGCAGGGGTTTTAGGCCAACTTCAGCAGAGACATCTGCAGCACCAATCAATTGCACGGGTCTACCCTTTGAATGAAGGTGTACACTGAATTTTCAGCTCTGCGTTTCCCCAGTTTGCCTTTTGGAGATTTTCCTGGCCTGTTTTCATGCCCAGAGGTTATTCCTCTGAGTGCTGTTCAACCACAGAGCAAAAAGACAAAATCTACTTGAAGCAATTACAGTCAAACCAAGAGGAATTTCCTGGGGTGCAGAGAACCAGTGAATGAGTCTGGGCAGAAGATAAGCAGAGGTTTCTGTGGCTCAGCCTCCTGCCCCTGTGCTGAAGAGTGCTTACCCACTATGGGTCCCGGTGGGACAGCCTAGGTGGGTAGAGCTGCAAGAGTCTCATTCTTGATTTAGAACCACAGGTGGTCCCTTTGCCTTCTCTGTGCTGTAAAAGCTAGTAGAAAACCCCTGCTGCTTTTATGGGATGCATTCTGCCATGAGGAGGAGAGCTTTCTTGCTGTATCACATTACTCATTAATTCATTTAATTGTACATTCATTATGTTTGCTCGTGTGACAGACTGACACAATCCAAGGCACACCTTCAGGATTTATTATTGGTGCAAATTTAAGCAAAACATTGCTGAATAGAAATAACACCATTCAGTACCTCCTTGAAAACCCATTGTTTTCACATTTACAACATCCATTTTGAGCAGGTCTGGCACTGCTGTGCCCTTTGCTTTGCCATGTGTTTTACACCATGGAAGAGGGAGTCCCATGATTTTAGCCAGTGGCTTGGGGCAATCAACATCCCTGGCATAATTGTGCCTTGTCCTTCCATGGGTTTCTAGAAGTGTGCAAGCCTTCCCAGCTTTGCAGCATCCTCTCCCAAAGATCTGTGGAAAGTATAAGGTGGCAGATATTTTGATGAGCTTGGATAAGGTAGGTTGAGGTTTAAAAGCAAGTTGCTGGGTTTTGGGGTCTCACTGTCACATTTGGGTACCTTCCTACAGGCTTTCTGTTCTTCAGCCTTTCTAAACCCCAACAGAAAGGGAAATAAATAGTTCTGTATTCATTTCCTCCCTTTT
>WBNP01001487.1:111080-149766 GCA_013401095.1 Passerina amoena | reverse complement strand
GATGTTATGGATTGGTAAAGCCTGGTGCCCAGCCATGAGAAAAGTTCCTGCCAGCCCCTGCACTTTACTAGGACAAACAGCAGATCCAAACGTCATTGAGCCACTGCAAATGAGGTTTCATTCAGTGCATGGGACTGGCTGTTTATGTCCTATATTTAGTTTTTGTCTGCCATTAGAAAAGGCTTGGTCCTTGGCTTTAAACACTTGGAGCTGCAGACAGATCAGTGGAGGATATAGGACTACAAGCCCATTTCATTTGGGATGCAACAATTGTTGTCCCTGACTGTGCTGCCCTCTCTTACAGCAGTTGCTCCACAGCATTTACATAAACTGGGTGAATTTTTTGCTCTCCACAGCACAGAGGAGTTAAGGACAACGTGAAAACTCACATGCCGTCTAAAGCATCTCTCACATTCTTTCCTCTTGCAGAAAGGAAACTGGATTTAAAACACACAGAGCTCTCCAGGAGGGTGAGGGAGGCTGGCTGCTGGAAGGACTGACAGGCTGGGGAGAAGACAGCAGAGTCTGTATGGAGAAAGCAGAGCCTGTTCCACGGTGTCTGTGTGGAAAGCCCAGATCACACTGTGAGCTGACACTGCCCATGTTGGTCACAAACGCTGCCTTAAAGGGATGGTTGGGATTTTTATTAGGAATTGCTTTTGTAGCACCTTAGCAGTGCAAGGCATTTGTCAAACACCTTCAGAAAAGATTTCTAACAGACATACAATCATTAATTATTTACCTTGCAATAGGTGAGCAGAGGTCCCAGTATGCCAAGACCTACACATAACACACACATCAACACACACACACACACACACACACACACACATAGAGGAACTGTTTTTCTACACTATTCTCTGAGGATATAGTGTAAATAAAGCCACAGACAGAATCCATAAATAAATAAAAGGGCTCTGCCCTGTTACCAGTGAAGTCAAGGGTCTCTCACTGATGATACTGAGAGCAGAATTAGCCATAGGGTATTCCTGGAGCACATGGTACTATGGAATAGAGATAGGGGAGGAGGGGAGTGCCAAAATGCAGTGAGGGTGAAGCTCACGGGCTCTGGCTCAGCTGCCTGAAGCACAAGGTCCCGGTCAGAGCTAGTTCAGACGTGGCAGAAATGGGCATCTGAAGAGACACCTCCAACTCATCAGTTTTTGGGCTCCTGGCAGGTTCCTCACACTCAGAGTTCTCCCCTGCAAGCACAGCCTGGCACACACAGACCCTACCCTGTGCTCTCTACTGTTTTTTCTCTCTTTCAGCACAGGTAGGCAAGTGAGCAGCAATACAGAAACAAATTGCAGCTGTTAGTCAGAAAATGCTAACCAAAACTAACCAGCCTAAAGCCTGTGTTGCTAGGAAACAATCTGCCTCTTACTCTGCATCATTGCCATTTGCATGCATACACTCTTCTGATTTTCTTATTAATATTCCTCACCTCAGACACTCTTAAGAAAATTCCACTACAAGCTGGCACAGAATCCAGTCCTCTCCAAGTCCCCCAATGGTTTAATTTAACCTCAGACTGCTGATGCAAGTGGCTTCAGTTACTTAATTTTAGTCTGGCAGGAAAGTGACAGAATTCACATGCCCACATGCACGTGGCCATATGAAAACAGGGACAGCTGAGCTTTGCAGGACACAGTGGCATGTGCTGCCTTCTGCTTTTCCAGCCTGTCCTGAAGCTTTCCTCCTTTCAGTGTTGCTGTTGGCTTTTACGTGCCTTGAGGAACTAACCTGCCTGCTTGTGATTGTTCCAACCATACCCAAAGGGAAACTCAGGCAAAAATAATTAATCCTGCTAAAATTATTTTTATTAGGACAAGTACCTTTAACCTACAATTTTATGTCAGTTCTAGGTAGCTCTCGATTTACTATATTGGAATTTAAGTCAATGCAGGTAAATCAATACCCAGCTGCAGTGGAGATTAAGTTCACCATTGATTTTAAGTGTGTGTGACACAGGTAGAGTTTGCCATTTACAAGCACAGGATTTATTGGTGTGAGGCAGCTTTAAATCTCTCTGGCCATGTTACACCAGCTCTGCAAAGGTTTAGGCTGGGAGCTGGAGGGGGATTTCCAGTGCTGCATTCCCAGTCTGCTGATGGCTGCTGATAAACAAAATCTCCTGATAAAACACGGCGTGTCACTGCTTCCCAGTGCAGTTCCACCAGAAAATTGAACTTTAGCAAGAATCATGGCTTTTGCTTTTGTTTCAGCGTGTTTTCATTTCGAGCATGTGCTGATGCTGTCAGGATTAGGAAGGGGCTCTGCCTGCAGTGCCAGCAGCAGCCACGGCAGGGCAAGGACAGCACGGAGCAGCAGAATTCGCCATCAGAGCACTCGTGCTGACACTGGGCAGCAGCAGCAACAATCACATCACCTTATCTTCGGTATTTGGCACCGGCTGCAGCTTCCACAGGCAGCTCCTTGGCCACAAATCCATCTTGGCTTTCCTGGAAGGCTTTTGTCTTTTAGCAATGAAGGAAGGAGGCAGGGTTCCTGTGGATAACCCTGGCCATTGCATGTTACAGAATAAGACAGAATCCTGGGGAAAAAAACCCCTTTTTTCCCCCAAAAAATCTGATTGCAGTGCACAAAGGACAAAATGAGTGTTTCACCTAGCATGTGTAATTGTATAATGGATGGGAGAGTCACTGTGGCCTCAATATACATACGTGTTCCCTTGTGAAGATTATTCCCTAATCACTAGAGCTTTTCTACTTGGGAATGATTCTTGAACAAGCCTCTGTTTTCCCTTGCTTGTTGTCTTTGAAACAGTTTGCCTCAAATACACAGCCAAAGCCACTTAAAGGTACTATAAATGAAAACTCAAGCTTTGTAGACCTACTCTAAATACATCTCTTCCCACATTGTATTATACTGTGTCAAAATCTATAGATATCCAAGGGTTTTATCGTGATCTTCAGATATCCAAAGGGTTTGCTGCCTCACTTTACTAAACTGAACTTTCCAGAGATTTCCAATAGAATTTGATTTCTCAGCTCTTTTATTGTTTTGGTGCTCTTCAAATCCCTTCCAATCAGGGATTGATACAATGGAAGGGAACACAAGCAGAAAATCCCATTACTCCAGGACATTGTGCTTGTTTAAAAGGGGTTATTGACATGTATACAGGTAGGGCCTGTGAATTTAACTTTAAGTACAGGAAATGTAGGTGCAGGAAGATCAGCAGAAGATAATGGTACAAATCATAAAAGGAAAGCAGAAGGCTTGTCCATTATGTTTCTACCACAAAAATTCCTGTGGGAATGAACAGAATCCCTTCAAATTCCACCAGAAGGAAATGTGCTATCTCTCATCCCAGGCTGCTCTGCCCAGTCACCCTCATACTGAGAAAGGTGTAGGAGCAGCAGGACAGGTTGTGATGAGAGCTGAAGCCCTGATGGGCAGGATCTGAGCTGGTCCCAAAGTCTGAGACTGGCAGCAGGAAGAAACCTTCCTCTGGTAACTTGACCCATCCTGGAAAAAGTGAGACCTACTTTCTGATAGCTGGAGGAGCAGAACAGAACAAGAAGCAGCACTTAGGAAAGAAACTAGTTCATGCATTGGCAGCCCTTTGATCAGTTTTTTTATTTCACAATCAAACCCAATAGAAAAAGGACTCTGATTGTAGTTGGTTAAATGCAATAGTAAAATTAGTAAAAAGCAGACTTCTAATGTGTTACATAAATGCCTAAAAATTCACATCTGAACCTTGGCAGCCTTGTCTTGTCTGGAAATCCTGGACTTGAATCTCTTGACTGAGCAGACATCTCTAGGGTCATTGGGGAGGCTCAGCTGGGCTGGAAGGATGTGCATCTCCTGGAGGCCCCATGTCACATCTGCCCACAACTGGTGTCTCAGCCAAGAGGGTTTGAAATGTGTTGAGGTCACTGAATAGAGCCTGTCTTGTGTGGGTTTGCAGTGAATTTTCAGTATCTCCTGTCACAGAGGAAAATACAAGACACATAGGTGGGTAACTATATATCTATATCTTTATCTGTATCTATATATCTATTTGTAAGTTGTTTGGGTACATATGCTTTTAAAAAAGAAGTGGAAGAGGAATTGCTCATTCTCCATCAGTAATGAACCAAGGACCTGCTTTACTCTTAATGTTACTGGTCTTTTGCTTGTGCTCTGTCAGAGAAGTTAAAAGTCCATCCCTTCCACTTATTTAAAATGTTCTATCACTTCATAAAAGAGCAGAGTATTACTCTGGGGATGTGGCCAAACACACCTTGCCTAAACCTTCCTCTCTACCTCCATTTCCCTCCAAGTACAATTGAATAAGACAGTCTGTGTTTCCTATCCAAAACCACCATATCTTTTTGCAGTGAGGTGTAAAACAACATAAAAATACATAAATTTGGATTTTATTACCAAAGCATTTCAAGAAATGGATTTAATTGTGTTGTCTAAAGTTTGGAAACTTTTTCTTGTGGTCAATAATATATATATATATATATATATACACATATAAAAATATAGAAAGCTATTTAGGTCCTGTTCAGGACCTCTTTCTGCTCAGCTATGACTTATTTGCCTGTGGAATAGGCAGTCAGGTGTGCACCTAAGGATAGACTCAGAGCTGATGATGAGGATGAGCCCAGCAGAGCCCAGACAATTCCCATCAGCCCATGGCTTGGTGTGGGTTCCTATGCAAAATTACTTAGAGGGAAAGGCCCTCAAGTCACACACAGCATTTAAGCAGCAGTTTTAAAATTTAAAAATTAACAAGGAAAATATTCTCTCTGAACAAAACATGGGAATGTTTGTGTACCAGGTGGGACTCCCTCATGCACTGAACTGGTGCAGAAATAGCTGCCATCAGCCCACAGCGTTCTGGAGCTGTCTCAGTCTGTGAATTGACATTTGCTGATGCCAGCAAACTCAGCAGCCCCAAAAGCTATTCTTTTTCCCTACTGCTGAGACCACCATTCCATAGACTCTGGCAGAGGAGGTGCCTTCTGTCTCCCAGCATGTCATGCCAAGAGAAAACCTTTTGTCCCCCCTCAACAGAGGCAGTGGCAGGGCAGGAAGTCGTGAAACACCAACTACTGTTGCTGGCAATGAGCTATAAAGGAGGCTCCTGCCATAAAGAAGGACACAGGCTGGGATCTGACCTCCCTTTCTGTGCTCACAGCCAGTGAGGACAGGTGAGGCCATCTCCTGAAGGGAGCACTGCTGGGGGCTGAGCTGAGCAGAGCCAAGAGCTCCCTGGAAGTTAATGCATTGTCAATGCTGGGGCTCCGTGTCGGAAGCACAGACAATGCTTCCCCTCAGTCCTGCCACTGAGAGATTCCTGCCAGCTGGGCACCTGCCATGGATCTCAAAATGCAGCCATGAAATTGGTAGCTATCCCAAATTCAATAACATCCTGGAGGGTGGTGCTGAGCAATGCTCAGGCCAAATTTGGCATCTTTTGTATTTGCTAAAATCTGCCTTCTTAATAGTCCTTGCCTGTGTCTGCCCTCTCCGTGCAGCATCAGCTCCAGAGTGTCCAAGCAGCAGGATGAGGTGCCTTTGGGCACAGGAGATGTGTGGATTGGTCCCCACAGGTACCCCCTCTGCTGCTCTTCTGCCCTGCAGAGGCATCTAAATTGGGTAGGACACTGATGGGGTGATCCTCTGCATCTGCTCTGAGGGGTGCAGTGTGGGACGCTGTCCCAGTGCTGTGTGCTGATGAAGGATCTGTTCCCTCCTTGCTAAAGGTCTCCTCCCTGCTGGAAGCTGCACAGGGCCATAGGGACACATCAGTGTTACTGACTACTCCCAGGGTAAACTTCAGAATCTCTGTTACAAGCCCAAGGGCTCAGAGATATATTTTAAACATGGAATCTGCAATTCTGGCATTTCACTTGCCTCTGGAAACCAGGAGCTTTATCTGACTCCTTCTCAAGCCTTAAACACTGCTACCACTTCTTGGCTCATCTCCTTCATATCTAAATCAAACACTGGACCCATCTTTTCAGAGGACATTTTGCTGCAATAAGATTTTCAAAGTTGCTCCTTAAATTTTGTGGTTAATTTCACATTTACAGCATGTGAATGAAATGGCCAGATTTTCCAAGCCTTGAAAGCACCTTGAAAGTCCCCAGACTTTTGTTGTTGCCAAATATTTGCTCTTGAAGGCAGAGTCAAACAGACCCGTGCTGTGGTTTATCATGACCTGATTATAATGCAGTGAAGTCAAAGGGTGGGAGTGAGGGGGAAGCAGCTATTTAAAACCATTTTCCTCAAAATCAGAGCAGTCTGGGGGAGCAAGACAGCTGCTAGATGCATTGTGGGCACTGAGATGGGAATTCCTGCCTGTTTAATCAGGCAGCCAGCTGCAGCCAGCAAATCCGACCCCGACAAGTCGAGCGGTGGAAAGCTGCACCTGCGAGCTGCGTATGTCGTGGGGTTGGGAAGGAAAAAAAGAAGAAGTCTAAAGACTGGATCAAACAAATGAAACCTGAAGTGTGGAAGCTGCACAGAGGTTAAAAAGTCATAGCACAGTGATGGATCATCTTGCAGGCTTGGCTGAGAGAGGACTCAGTGCATTATGGTGAGGAGTCGTCTCTGCTTGGGAAATTTTCTGAATATCTGCAAAAGCAGCAATCCTCTGTTGAAACTTATGCAGCTTGGTTGGGTCCTAGGGTGATGTTACTATGATTATATCCCCAGTTGTTGTCCTGTTTATGCTGGATATTCTGTTCTGTGCCTTCAAGACTGGCTCTGAAGAGTGAAAGTTTTGTTTTGTTTTGTTATCGGCTGTTCCCCCATGGCTGGCAGGACACACAGACTGGGCAGTACATGGTGCTGCTTTTGCTTTTTGCTTGGCTTTTTGCTTTGCTCTTGCTCTTGCTCTTTGCTTCTGCTCATTAGTTATTTTAGCTAAACAGTCCGAATTTTTGCCTGGACTGTTTTTCCTTTCCCTTTTTTGGAACCACTCAAACCTGCTCTGGACTGGGACCTGGGAACGCCGAGAGTTTGCACCTTGTGGCTGCAGCAGCTGCCCCAGCACCGGAGGGACTGAGAACAGAGCGATCACCCCCAGAGAGACTTTCTGAATTTGCCATCTTTTTCAGAGTGGTGACAGAGTGGTGTCATCTGGTATTGTTCATTTTGTGTGCTGGGGGTGCTGTGCCTGTTAAATAAACAGGTTCTTTCTACTTCTCTCCAAGGAATCCTTCCCAAACCGGTTGTGGGGAGGGGCCGTGTAGGTTTGCTTTCTGTTTTCTCCCAGATTTCCCCTAAACCAGGACATGTTGCCATTCCCACTGCCTGAAGTTCTGGATAGTTAGTCTTAAGGACACCACAGGGATGCCTTGGATGGTTGCCTGTGAGGTCTCAGTGAGGAGTGTGGCAGTGAAATGCCCTCAGAGCCCCGTGCAGAGGCAGTGGCAATCCCAGCCAGCTGTTTTGCTCAGGCACTGTAAGCAAACATGGCACAAGTGCATTGCATCAACACACACACATATTTCAGCCTGTTGCACATGTGGGCAGGAGGCAGCATGATGCTGAAGGGCAGCCCCTCACCAGCTGCCCACATGGATCCAGGTCACGCAGTCAGTCCAGAGCTTTGACTGTCAGACCTGAGCTGGTTGGTTGCTGTGGTTCCTGGACTCAGTGAAGGATGTTTAAGTCACCCACTTCCATCTGAGATGGATTTTATGTGGTCATGAACTGGATGACACCAAACTGGGGGGAGTGTCTGACAGACCAATGGATTACACTTCCATTCAGGTCCCAGTAGTCTGGAGAAATGGGCCAGCAGGAACCTCATGAAACTCAACAAGGAGAGGTGAAAAGTCCTGTGCCAGGGAAGAACAATCCCAGGCACCAATACATGGTGGAGGCCACCCAGCTGGAAAGCAGCTTGTCAGAAAAGGACCTTGGTGTACACCAAGTGGAGCATGAGCCAGCACAGTGCCCCTGCAGCAAAGAAGGCAAACAGTATCCTGGGCTGCATTACACTATTACCAGAAGTTGGAGGGAAGTGATATTTCCCCTCTACTTGCAAGGGGATAGAATATAAGAAAATAAAGATAGTGTAGAAAGTAATCTTACCCCTAAGGAGTTGCAGCTGGGCCAATTATCAAAGATTAGGAACAGGCCTGACCTTAACAGGCCACAGCTGTAACCAGTGGGACGAAGATGCTATAAAAGAGTGGGTTGGGTGGTTGAGAGGGGAGCTGGAGTTGGCTGGTTACTTTGTGAAGAGGAAAGAGGTAGTGCTTGGAGGAGATGCCCAGGAGAAACACCAAGAAGGTATGAAACTTTTGTGATAAGGAGGCAACAGTATGGAACTCCTGAAGTAAGATGACAACATCTACTCTGCTCTCTTGAGACTCCACCTGGAGTATTTTTTTCAGTTCTGGGCTCTCCAATACAAGAATGACATGGATGTACTGGAGAGTCCAGCAAAAGGTCATGAAGACAATGGAGAGTCTGGATCAGCTGTCCTAGGAGGAGAGGCTGTGAGAGCTGGGACTGTTCAGCCTGGGGCAGAGAAACCTCAGAGGATCTTATCAATGTTTGTAAAAATATTTGTAAAAACCTGAAGGAGGAGGGAGCCAGGCTCTGTTCAGTGGTGCCCAGTGACAGGGCCACAGGCAGCGGGCACAAGCTGAAACAAATAAACTGAAACAAAGTGAATCACTGGAGATTCCCTCTGAACCCCAGGAAACACTTGTTTTTTAGCTGTGAGAGTGACTGAGACCTGGCAGAGGTTACCCAAGGATGTTGTCTCCATCCTTAGAGATATTCAAAAGCTGTCTGGACTCAGTTCTGGACAATTGCTCCTAAGTGGTCCTAGCTGAGCAGGGGGCTTGGACAAGATTACCTCTAGAGGTTCCTTTCAGCCTCAACCTTTCTGCAACTCCATGATCTTGTTTCTTGATTAAATACAGAATCTCGGCCACAGGCATGACTGTTTGTTTTCCCAAGCATCAAGCAAGAATGTTGCAAAGTAAACAGAGCTAAGAGATGCACAGACATGGCCAAAATTAAATGGAACTGAGCGAAATGATTGAGGACCTTGTTTGGTTTAATCACCTATCTCTGGTCAAGGCCATGGCAAGTGCAGGCTTTATTTAGAGTTTTCAAGAATAAGCTTCCAAAGCAGAAAGATCATTTAACAAAATACCATTTCCTGAAAAGATAATTGCTTTGGTAGATTTTTTTTCCCCTCCATAAAAATGTTCTTATCAAGAAAGATGACTTTGTCATACAAATAAGAAAGAGGGATTTCCTCTCCTGTAAATAAAATGGTTTTTGAAGTGTTTTTATAAATAACCCAGAGGTTTACAGGAAAATACAAACCAATTATACAATTTTAAAATCTCTCACTATGTTTCCCCTTAACATTGATTCTGGTTTTAACACTCACAAATCACTGCTGTGCTGAGTTGAAGAGCAGGTTTTGTTCAGAAGCACTCAGAACACAAATTGCAATATATGCCTGAAGTGTTCAATGATGATGTGTTTTCAAGCCCCTGTGAGGGAAGATGGAAATACAGTGCTTTTCTTTGCATCAGAATTTCAGAGTGAGATTTTGTGGCCCGTGTGTGACACAGGGAACCTGGCATGGCTCCTCATGGCTCTCTTTCTGCTAGCCACAGAGACTTGCTCAGTTAAGGGCTCAGAGTCAAAGGAATTGGGTGATTTGTTCTGGAAGGCAATTGTTGCATTGTAATTAGCATTGTCAAGAACGAAAAGGTGATTTTAAGGGTGAGAGATAATGACAGCACCCTGAAATTAAATATCACAAGCAATATTTTTTAGATGGATATGGGGAGCGTTCAAAGAATAAGTCAGTAGGAATGAAAAGAACCTGAAAATCCACCTTTTTTGCTCCCAGACATCGCTCCTTTCTTTTGCATGCCCCATTTCTCTGCTTGCCCATCCATGCCCAAAATCAGATTCCTGGTCCCCGAGGGCAGGACTGTGCCATAGCCCTGGGTGCTGTGCCATGCCCCAGCTGCAGCACGAGCCTGAATTACACAGGGATCTCATCTGCACAACGCAGAGCCCATTCCCAGCACAGAAGGCCACAGAGCAGATTTCCTCTCTCCATGATCCTAATTAGCCATCTGTGCTGTGCAACTGGAAAAGGGCTCTGCTCAGCGAGCAGGGCAGGGGCAGCCAGAGAATGATTCCCCCAGCCCAGGCTGGGCTCCTTTCTCTGTGCACAGCAGCGGAGCTGCCCAGTGCTGCCGGGAGCAGAGACACAGCTGCAGGGAAGGGCTGAGACCCCCTGCTTTCCCGTGACAAAACCTGGAAAAATCAGAGCTGTTTGAGCAAATCCCCGCTGGGAGAGTGGCCTTCAGTCCATCCCTTTCCAAAAGGGCATCTGGCAGCTGCTCCATCCATATGGCAGCACGTGTGGGATATCCGTCTGGGACATGAAGGATGGCTCTGGGATCCATCAGGGCCTACAGATGTGCCTGCTGCATCTAAGGCTTGTTTCAGTCCAAAGGATTGTTCCCCTCTGCTCTCCAGGGGTACTGTGTGGGGCTGGGGAAGCCCAGTACAAGACAGACATGGATTTGTTGGGGTGGGTCCAGAGGAAGGCTGTGAAGATGGCCAGGGGCCTGTGAGGACAGGCTGAGATAGCTGGTGTTGCTCAGCCTGGAGAAGGATCCAGGGACATCTTATGGCCCCTTATAGTACCTAGAGGGGGCTTATAAGAAAGATCATAGAGCCATTTAGATTGGGAAAGACCTTTAAGGTCGCTGAGTTCAGCCATCTAAGTGTTTTTTAAATTCCTACAGGGATGGAGACGCCACCACTTCCTTGGGCAGCCTGTTCCAAATGGGGACAGACTTTTGAGCAAGGCCTATTCTGGCAGGCCAAGGGGTAATGGTTTTAAACTAAAAGAAGGCCAAGGGGTAATGGTTTTAAACTAAAAGAAGATCCAGGCTAGGTACAAGGAAGATTTTAATTTTTTTTTGCATGAGAATGATGAAATAAAGGAACAGGTTGCTCAGAAAGGTGATGGATTGGAAGTGTTCAAGGCCAGGCTGGACATTTAGCAACCTGGCCTAGTGGAAGGTGTCCCTGCTCCTTGCATCTTGAACTAGATGACCTTTAAAGGCCCCTTACAACCCAAACTATTCTATGATTCTAAGTTACAAACAAGATAATTCCCCCTTTTTTTTTAAATTCCTTGAAAATTACCTGCCTTTTGGAATGATTGCTAAGAATCAGCCATTGGGCAAGTCTGTGTTAATTTAAAAGTGCTGCACAGAGACTAGAATGCATATTTGTTAATTCAAAGGAAATCTTTCTATGAAGTAAAATCATTGAAACTCAAAGAAATATTTTGTCATTGCTCCTTTGTTTTACTTAATGCTCGCAGTCACGCCATGTTAATAGCAGTGGGTGAGAGTGAAAACCGGAAAATTGCTATAAATGTAGAAAGATGTGAAGGTTGGATGTGTTACTGAGAAAAGAGCAGAAAGTAAATGAAGCTGATCATTTACAAAGTGTCAATTATTTGAAACTGTTCTGGCTCAGAGGCTGGAAGTGTCATTTGTGCGTGAAAGACCATTTAAAACAAAAATATGGGTTTTAATCTTGAATCCTCTAAACTACAAAAGGAAGAAATTCTGCTGCTGCTGCCTCAAGGACAACTTGTGCTCAGACAGAAGTTTTATTTCAGTTGTTGTTAATCCAGCTGTAGGAGCAAGGCTCTAAATCCATCTCAGAAACTAGTAGCACTTGTTATGAAAGAACTAATTCATTAAGCAGCCTTCTGATTTTTCCAAGTTTTCGCTGATGGAAACAACCTGCCTAGCTGGAAGATAGCAAAGGAAATATAATCTCTATTGTATCCATTTCAACAGCACAATCAAGGCTTGGTTTACAAAATCTTCTGGCTCCAAGGCCCAGGACTTTGGTTTGGTATGAATATTATTTGCATAGCCAAAAATGGAAAATTTGAACAATGACTTTAATGAATATAAAGAGTGCAAGTGTGGATTTATCCAGCTTCAGGAATCATACAACTTCTGTTATTAATTCTACAGTAGAATGGCACAATTTTTTTTCAAAGGACTTTAGTTTAGCTCTTCATTTCCAGTCTTCTGTAATCTCTCCACACGGGTTTTTAGTTGTGTTTTTTCCCAGCTACTCAGTAGGAATCCCTTAGGGAATAAGAATTTTCACAGTCCCTCAAGATTATAGCCTTTCCTGGGAAGAAAGAGGGGTGTACTCAGAGTCTGCCTCCAGCTGATCAGTTAGCCCTGTCAGGTTTTTGGCATTTCAAGACAGGAGGTTTTTGTAGCCTCTCAGGAGTGAGATTTTGACAGGCATGCTCAAGACCTTCAAAAAACAGATTAGCAATGGAATATTGGGGGGGTGGAGTGTTGTTTGTTTGGTATTGAAAGTGTCAAAACATTTAGAAATTTCAGAATATGAGTTGAAAAAAAACTTCAAAAGTTTCCTGTTCATGTCTTTAAAAACTTGTTTACCATTAAGTAAATTCCTTCATGAATCCATCTAAATTTTTCCTGTCTAGATAAATAGGCTCTGCCCTAAGTGGATGAGACTAATAGCTCCTCTCAGCCAGTCACCTGCCCTCAGTGATGCCTAATAGCAGGTACAACAGCAGATTAAAGAAACTCTGAAATTATTAGGGAGTGTTTTGTCTGCCATAACCACCTTATTTTTTAACCTCAATCCCTATGTGTCTCAGATAAACACAAGCCATCTTATCTCATTGCTTATCTTACCGGTTTCTCGTTGCATCTCCAGCTGAGCTCTTTTAAGCCTTCCCTTATGAGCTGGTCCTATGGCACCTGCAATGCTCTTCTCTGAACTAACTTCTATTAAGCTCCATCCAAGTAGTGCCAAGTTGCTTCCTGATTTCATGATTTCATGGTTTAGCAGCACTCCCTTCACAACCTACCAATCTATTCTGTGTACAGAAAACATACATCACACAAACCACAGGCAGGGACACCTTCCACTAGACCAGGCTGCCCAGGCTGCTCTAATCCCCATTCAATCTGTCTTTGAACACTTCCAGGGATGGTGCAGCCACAGCTTCTCTGGGCAACATGTGCCAGAGTCTCACCACCTTCACAATAAAGAATTTCTTCCTCATATCTAATCTAGACCTGCCCTCTAGCAGTTTCATATGTTTCAGAGGAGGAGACAGAAGCTCAGCTGGTTTCCAGGTAAAGTTTGGGCAGTCTGAGAGGAGATAGAAGAGATAGCAGGAGACTGGATTCATATCCTCTCATCCCCCAGATCTGAAGGCAGTGGAACTCTATTGATTATCATCAGTTCTGATTTAATCTAAAACTTTGCTGCAATGACCACATTCTGCAGGCAGCACAGAGGCAGCAGATGCAGGTTGTGGCTTTTGTCAGGATGGGAAAGGGGAGGTGCTGGCGAATGCTGAGCTATGGCCAAACCCACCAGGCAGACATGGGTTTGGGAGATGTTTAGAGAGTCAGTGCTACTGTAGGAGTGATGAGGAAAGAAGGGACAACTCAGAAGAACAAAAGCTGTAAAATAAAATGCTGCAAAACTGGCTCCTGTGAAGCGAGAGACCCAGCTAGGCTTAGTTCCTGTTGCAAGCCCTGAGCATCTGAGCTAAATCTGACCTGATGTCTCCTGCTGAGAAGAGAGTATAACATCAGCCAAGTGAAGGAAAAATTCCTCCTGAAGGAATAATACTAAAGACAGGTCAAGAGTTGGCTGCAATTCACCTTCTCCATTTACTTGACATGTCCAGCTCCCTGAGCTGTTATGCCAGAACATTTCAGCTCATTATTAATTTATGAGCAAATTCAGGAAAAATAAAGCAAGTCTTGTCTCTTGTCCTAATAATATCTCATCACACATAAAAAGTGGCTAGTACAGTTGATTGATTGGTGCAAGGAGATCTGCTTGAATGAAATAAACCTTGAATCATGACTGCAGTGTTAGCAAGATTGATGGGCTTTAACCAAAACCCAATGGCCCCAAGCTGTGAGGAGATGGAGCTCATGTCTCACTACTGGGGCTCATGGCTGCCACTTCTTAGATGTCACCACCAAGTTCATTTTGGACATTCTCAGCTTGTGAGACTTCTCATGCTGTCTTTGAACTCAGGACAAGACTCACAGGTTAATTACTCTTGTCCTGATCACTTCTCTTACAGGTACAATGGAGCATTTAGCTCTTTTTGTTGGCTGAAAAAGTATCTCCGTGGCTCTCACAGCAAGCAGGCACTGAACACCCTCCCTCCTCAGAGGTAATACAATCACACACCTGATTTTTAGGACAACCACTCTTCACTCAGACATGCATCTGTGCCAGGTGGTGAATTGAAGTGGTCATGACTCACTCGTGCAGCTAATTTTTGTGTAGA
Source organism: Passerina amoena (assembly GCA_013401095.1). Taxonomy (NCBI): domain Eukaryota; kingdom Metazoa; phylum Chordata; class Aves; order Passeriformes; family Cardinalidae; genus Passerina; species Passerina amoena. The sequence goes on along the minus strand of WBNP01001487.1, from coordinate 135,407 downwards.
CTGCTGTCCCTATAAACTCACTAAACTCTCAGAAACAGTTGAAGAAATGCTGGCATGGCCAGCTGAAGGCCTGGAAATAATTGAATCTAGGTTGTTGACTGACTTGTTGAAATAATTATTTTAATTCCAAGGACAGCTTACTCTTTAATTAATGTCAGCTCATTGAAGTCTTAGTTGTGCATCACTTTGAAATTATTGTTCTTACCTAAGCACTAAAAGCTGTTCTCATATAAAAACAGTTCTTTGGTCCTGCCTCACCATCTGACCTCTCACAGCCACAGAGCTGTGCAGAGGAACAGAGCACCCAGGCAGGTGCAAAATAATAATAATAATAATAATAATAATAATAATAATAATAATAATAATAATAATAATAATAATAATTATTATTATTATTCCAAAGGAATCCATGGCCACCCCAGTGGATGCAAAGTGAGAGGAAGTTGCTGCATATCAGCACAGCCAGCCTTTTGTCTGCTGGCACTTGCTGGATGCTGACATTGGTGCTGATACTTTCACCTCTAGTAAAGCAAGGTGGACCCTGAACCAAACTCAACCTCTTCTATGACAATAGAAATAAAGACAATAAAGCTAATGCTTTTCACTTCCAGAGTTTCCAGTTTTACAGCACATTTTTCACCTCTGAGTTTGTTTTCCCCACTGTTAGATCCTCTCCTAACTTTTTCCAAGCCTTTTTGGGTCAGCAGGTACCTGATTCTCATTCCAAGAGCCATATGGTCTTCATTTAAATGCTGGGCAGTATTTACAAATGAGGGAGTGATACAGGACAGCAAGAGCCCCTGCAGGCCAAAATGCATTTCTGTGAAAGCTGGAGGCCACTTTGGACCTTTCTATAACCCAAAACCAGCCACTGAGATGTACAGATGTGCAAGACTCAGTTAGAAAAGGGTACAAAGAGAACTTTAAGGTAATTGGGGATGAGGGACTGAGATTGTTTTGCTCCCCTGCTGAAAATTTACACATCAAAAATGTAACCCTCAACATTCTGCACTTTGTTTCCTGATGAGCTACTGCTACTACTGGAAACATGAGTTTATCTTAGTATGTCACTTTTTTGCTCAGTGTTACACCATACAGGAATATGAAAGTGACAATTACAGGGAGAGTCTGACAAACATCTAACAAGATACCAGGCTAGAAAAATTAATGGAAAACTATGACCTTGTTGGGAAAGACTGAACCCCAAATTTTGCTTTAGAAGATGTTAGCAGGTAAATGCCATGTTTGTATTCAGAGACCTTTTGTACCAGCAGCTTAAAGGCAAATAAGAACAAGCTGCTGCCCTCAAGAGTTTATAACCTTCTACAAAGAGACAGGATATGTATAATGGGTGGAAAAAAAGAAGTGATTACTCTCCTTCTTTTTACAGATGGAGATAGAGATCAAATAACATCTCTGCTATCACACAGGAAGCCTGTGGCAGCACAAAATAGAAGGAACTGGGATTTTCTGGAAGCAGATGCTCTAACCACAAACTCCCTTCTTCCCTCACTTCCCACATATTTTTGTTTTAACAGCCAGCCTCGAGGCACTGCACAATGAAAGAGGAAATGTCTCCCTTTACAACCACCCAGCAGCAGATGAGTTTTAGTAGGATGCTTCCCTGGTTTTCTCTGGGGAATGAAGAGGGCCAGGAGAGCAGTGGTGACTTTGAGAGGGGCTGGGAGATGTCACCATCATATTTTCTGAAAAATCCCCTTGCCCAGGATTCTTCTACTGGGAAGCTGAGAAGCCTCAGAGAAAAAGGAAAACAATATTATCTCATTTTTCTCTCCTGTGTTTTGCTGCTTTGGAATGTGGTTGGAGATTGTTTATGCAACATGTGAATTGTTTTGACTTAATGACCAATCACAGTCAGGCTGTGTCAGGGCTCTGGAAGGAGTCACAAGTTTTTCTTTAGTATCTTTTAGCCTTTCTGTACTCTTTAATATAGTTTAGTATACTATTCTTTAATATAATAAAGATCATAAAATAATAAATTAGCCTTCTGAGAACATGGAGTCAGAGTCATCTTTCGTCCCTTTCCCTGAAAATACCATAGGGCTCTGTGATGCTTCGTGGCTGGAGGAGGAGCTGGGGGCACAGATCCTGCCTGTGCTGTAGGAGGGTGTGCTGGACATGGGGTGCCCACACAGCACCCCATTTTCCCATTCCTGACCATTTTCCCATCTCAGTGATGAGCAGCCCAGCCAGAGCCTGGAAGCACATTTCTGATGCAAGCCAGTGACGGATGAATGATTTGGGGGTTTATCGCTAATAACCACCCCAGCAGCGTAACCAGAGCCAGTTTTGCTATTGTTATGATGACACTGATACAGTGTTGATGCTGTTATGGCTGCAGAGCTCGGGCTACATTATCTTTTTGCCTCCTTCACCAGGTAACTTGAGGCCGTGGCAGTATTGATTGAGGACCGGCAGTGCTGGAGCATCCGCTCCTGTAACCGTAGCCCGCCGGGGCTATGGGGCTATTGTGAGGGCTTTGTTCAGCTGCTGACAGCTCCCAGCAAGAGCATGCAAGGCTTGCAAACGTTTTTATTGTGCCTGCACCTCTTTGCCTTGTAGACAGTAAGAGTGGGCTGCGGGGAGGAGATAGCGGGCTGACTTTGGTGAAGGACGGAGCAGGAGGTGTAGCACCCCACTTCTGAATGCTCCTGACAGCAGAAAAGGGGGTGCTCTCTCCTAGGAAGGCTGGAATGCCCTCATGCCAGGGCTTTCATTTTGGGCACTGCTGTGGATGTGAGTGCAGCCTGTTGATTATGCAGCTGTGGAAAGCAGGCTAAGCGGATCCGATAACCTGTCATCCAAGATGCATCCTTTCCCTTGCTCAGCCCTGCTCGCCTGCTTTGGAAATACACCTGAAAACACTCCATTTGAGCAGCCCAACGCAGCTCCTGTGTCCATGGAGGAGGAGGAGAAGGCAGAGGCAGCCCCAGCAGTGTGCCTGCAGCCACCCACAGCAGCAGCCAGCAGCATCAAGCACGGGGGAGAGAGGGACAGCGAGGAGATGTTCAAAGGCAGCAGGAGCTCTGGGAAGCAGAGCACTTCCAGCAATCACACTGCTGCTCAGGCAGTGCCTGCCACCACCCAGCCATCAGTGTTTGCTGCTAAAGAGCTGAGCCAGGAGGTCATTGCGCTCTGCACTCACATCCCCAGGCCGTCCATCATCCACGTGCCAAAGGTGAGTGCTCTAGAAGTCCCTGAGCAGCAAGGTAAGAGAGCTGGCTCGCTTTTACTGAGTACAAAAAGGGTAGGGAACAAAAAAATCCATGGGAGCATTTACCTTGTATTGGTTGGCATGCGGTCAGGAAGGGACTAATGGCTGTTCTCACTAAAATAATACAATATCACAGCTATAGCTTTCCTGCTCTATCATCAGAAGTCTTAGGGGATGTTTGTAATAATACCAAGCACTTTTACAGTATGTTTTGATCACTTGCCTTCCTATCTCTTGTTGATCTTCCCTTATTTTGGATCGCATCCAAAATCCCTTGAAATGAACAGGCATCATTTTTTCCCCCCTGACTTGAGTGAATGCTGCTTTTTTGTCACCTCAGCCAAGTGCCTCAAGGCTGCAGAATCCCTTTCCCATCTTATTTTTAGCCTGTGTGTGCTTGGAGAATACAGTAAGGTTTTGAGTGCAGTTTTGATGAATTCAATTTATTCTTGCTTCAATAAGATCACAAAGTTGGGTGTTTTGCCATTGTTACTACTAAAATAATAAATAGTAATGGACAAATAGTGCTCTTCTCATTTTCTCTTGGCTAGGTAACTGGAGATCACAGGCTTTTTCCCCCCCTGATGAACACTGAGGAATAGAAGCCACGTGTGGGACTCAAATTCTTTATATCACAGCTTTTGTTTAGGAGTCCATTCCTCTCCCAATCTCCCTGCCAAATCACGTTTATTCAGAGTGCTGCTGTTTGCTTCCCCTGCACAGTCAGGCAGTACTGTGTTTGGCAAAGGGATCTGTCCTTCTTGGAGAACAGGTGCTAGAAAAAGGTTTAATGTGAACTACATCTGCTGGAATTAAGGAAATTATCAGAATCAGGGTTTCCAAGTGGGTTATGCTGCAATTACCAGAGCTGGGAGCTCTTAGACCACCTCAGTCCTGTTGCCATCAACCACAGCTCCTACATAGAATATAGGTAAATAATATAAGGAAGAAATGGAGCTGCCCAAGAACAATAATTTGGAGAAGGATGAGGACAGTTGAGATGGAAGATACCCACCAGCAGTGGCCTGGGCAAAGCCCTATACTGAAGTAACATCCTGTAGGTAAACTCCATAAATACACTGAATATATCAACAGCCCATTGGAAATAATGGGATTTCTGAGAGTCAAACTCAGTGATGGATTTGTAACACCAGCTCCTGGGAACACAATACTTGTGAGGATTCCTGGCACTTCTCATGCTCTCCTGGGAAAACAGCCCAGAGTGGCTGTTCTCAAACTCCCCTCAGGAGCTGGCTGGCCCTGTGGGTCTGACTGCTGCAGGAAGCATTTCAAGTATGCTTTGGGAGTTGTTAAGTATTTTGATAAGCAGCTAAAATCTAGCAGGAAAAGAACATAATTACTTGGTGATTGGCAGCTGCTCAGTGCTGAGCTGTCCTTTTGCTTACCTTGGCAAAGGCTTCACTGCACCCCTCAGCAGAAGGTGTTTGTGATCATTTCATCAGTGGGACTGTAGACCTTGCACAGGGATAGTCTTTTCTCCAGCAACAAGGGAAAAACTACTTTCATTTTCCCTGGTATTACTCTGGTGCAAATTTGCTTTAATTTAATCAAATTAAACCCAAAGGGTAAACCCATCTCTTCCAAGTGCTCTAGCTGGATGCTCAATCTCAGGCTGTGGTTGCCAGAGGAGCATTAACACCCTTGGCTCCTCTGACATCTGCAGGAGCTTAGCATCTCAAACAAAACAGTGTCATTTATACAAATCACATTTCTATTTTAATGCTTTGGCAAATTCATTTGGGAGATTATGGTCCTGGCCATTTGGCCAGAGCCCTCCAAGAGACTTGAGAGAGTCCTTGGACAGGATTGATTTTTTTTCCCCCTCTCTGTTTCCTTGCTGTCTGTGACCAAAATCTCTTACTAGAACATGCTACTGTAATGTTTCCCTTCAAGTCTCCCTCTGAATCTTGACTCTGTAGCTGGCAGCTGTCTGGGGAGAGTGTGTGTGGGCTGGCAGCTCCTCACTCTCAGCATAAACAGCACCTAAGTGAAACCAGACTTTCTCATTACATTTTTTCTCTTTGCTCTCCACTCCCACACAAACACAGAGGTAATGGCAGCTCAGAGCCTTTTATCCTGGCTAACTCACAACTCATTTTCCTCCATGGCCTGCACTTATGCAAAATAAAATCCATCCTAGTGGTAGAAGCAGCAGGCTCTGGTCAAAGAGATGCTGCTGTGTCCCATCCCAGGCTGTGCTGTCCCTAGGTTGGCACATCTCTGCACAGACAATGATCACTGCCAACCCTCTCCCACCTGCAGAATTCCCCATCCCACAACTCCCCTTTCCTCCCTCACATGTCTTTGCTTTAGCTGACCCCAACCAAAATGGTCCAGTTTCCCCTATTTGACAAGAAGCTTTTCTTTTTGCTTTTTCTGATTCTCTCTCTCTCACCTCTCACTTCTTCAGCTTGCATCACCTGGGTTATTTTCTGCAGAGGCGTTATGCAGTTGCATTTCAGCTGCTGTTCTACAGCATCTCCTGCCTAGCAGAGTGATGAGGGGCAGCCTAAGAGCTTCTTTCAGCCCTCTGCCACTCTGAAACCCATTCCAACAGCACTCAGGAGTAATGAACCTCCTCTGTGCCAACAACAATAATAGTGGAGCTTTTAGAGAAATACAGAAATAGTGGAGCTTTCAGGGAGTGCTTGGAAGTCACGAGAGCCTCATTTAAAGGGGATTATAGAGAATTTGTGAAGTCTCATGAAAGGCACTTCTGAAAACAAGATATTGTAACAGGAGCACTTTGAAACCTCCTCTAAGAAATTGGAGACCTCATGAAACTTGACAGGTTTTGGGTTTCATCACCAACACAGAACAGCCCAGGGTCAGTGAAGAGTTCATACCCCTTCTACTCTTAGGGTGAACACGAGGGTCCTGGGATGCTGCTCTGTGAGTAAACACTGGCATCTCTTTAGCATTCAGACTTTGGCTTTTGCTCACCTTAGCACCTGCAGAACTGCTGCTGTTCTGTCACCACATTTTTCTTCACAGAGAAAAGCAAGGCACAATTCTTCCCAAGAATATTTCTGGGTTTCACATTCTCTGAACCTCAGAGAAAGGAAAAACAATTCTTATCTCATTTGCTGTACCTGTGTTTGTGCCAAAGTAGAATGCAATATGGAGATTGTTTACCCAGAGTGATGGTGTTGTGTTTCCTTGGCCTATCAGGGCCAGGTGTGTGTGTGTGTGTGTGTCAGCACTGTTGGCTCACAGTCATGAGATTTTGTGCAGTTGAGTTCTTGGCAGATTCAGTTTAAATATAATGTAATATAGTATAGAATAATATAGTATAATAAAGTACTTAATTAGCCTTCTGATAAGATGGAGTCAGATGCATAATTCTCTCCCCTTTGTTGGGGGCAAAAATATCCACTGTACTGTTCAGCTCCATGGGTGTTCATGCCCTGTTTGCCTGTTCTCCACAGCCTTGCTCTGAACTCAGTGTGGATGTTATGGTAACATTCTCCTCCCTCCTGCCTTTCAGTAAATTAAAGGGTGGTTGCAGCTCTTGGGGGGAGATAAGATGCATTTTGAATCAATGGAGTAATTACAGAAGAATATGATACTAATGGGACTGATCTGAATGCATATCTAAGGATGAATGTCGTGGCTCCCTGCCCAGACAGTGCACACTTTCCCCATGATGAGTTATTTATGACTTGACACATCACAGCTCTGCTGTTTTGTCGTTGATAAAGCAAACTCTGTCAATATTGTGCATTCTCACTGATCCAGGGCTGGCTGCTGAGCAGTTTTCACATCTGGTACAGCCATGGCCTCTTGTGGTATTTGCTGGGTCCCCAGGATGGAGGAGGAATTGAGAATCTGACTCCATGTTCTTAGAAGGCTAATTTATTATTTTATGGTATTATATTATATTAAATAATACTATACTAAATAATAGAGTAAGGATACAGACAGAAGGCTTAACAGGATACTAATTAAAAACATGACTGACTCCTCAGAGTCCCAACACAGCTGGACAGTGATTGGTCTTTAAGTAGAAACAATTCACATGAAACCAATCAAAGAACAACCTGTTGGATGAACAATCTCCAAACCACATTCCAAAGCAGCAAAACACAGGACAAGCAATCAGAAAATTATTATTTTCATTTTTCTCTGAGTCTTCTCAGCTTCCCAGGAGAGGAAATCCTGGCAAAGGGATTTTTCAGAAAATATTGCAATGACAGCCCCTCCCTCTGTGGCAGCAAAAGCCAAAGAGAGAGGCTGATAGAACTTCACCAAGAGCAAGTTGTGCCCGAGTGGCCATAGAAATGTCCTTCCTTGGTGGAGTGATGGCACCAACGGACATGAGAAGAGCTAGTGATCTCATCCACCTGGACTTCTGGAAGACCTATCATATGGTCTCAAAAATATTCTTGGTTTGGGCTTAGTTTTAGTACCCTGACAAGTTCTATACCTAAGCAGCCTGATCCAACACCAACCTACTCTTCAGCCTGTAGGGCCTTGGGGACTCTGCCTGTGAATAAAGATCAAGTATTACATGAACCTGACCTCATTTGCCCAGAGACATAAAGCTCAATAAATCCAAAACTTTATCAATCTTAAATATATCGATATATCTGGATATAATGATAAATTGATAATGATACACATAGTATGCATATATATAAAATATTTTTATTATATATATAATATATATGCTTTGTATATATAATATATTAAAATATAATATATATACATACTATGTGTATTTTTAAATATAATTGTTATATATAAAATATAACATAATATAAATAGTTTTATATATGTATTTTATATGTTATATATAATATAATACTACTATACATAGTATATATAATATATATTATATATTATATATATTATTATATATAATATTTATATATAAAAATATATTTCCATACAATGTATATATTACATATAAATATATAATATATATATAGTACAAAATATACATACTATGTGTATTTTGATATATAATTAATATAATATAATATAACATAATATATTTTTATATATGTATTTTATATATAATATCATATATATTATATATGATATTTATATAACTATATACATACTGTTTATATATTATATTATATTATATTATATTATATTATATTATATTATATTATATTATATTATATTATATATATTATGTTTATTATATATATATTTTTATATAATAGATATATACACATACTGTGGGTATCATTATCAACTTATCTTTATACCCACACATAATAGATTGCAGCATAGCTATTTTGAGTCCTTCAGAGTGCCCTCTGTGTGGAATCACACACTTCTGGCATGACAGCATTCATCTTTGCTTCTGGGTTTTTTTCTTTGTCCCATAGCCATGTGTTGAGGACAATTGTACCCAGAGATGTTGATATATCTAACGTTGTTATATCTGGGCTGGGTGTTAAAACAAAATCTCAATCTGAAGGGCCATGGCTTGGCAGTCCAGCTCTACACTGAGATCAGCATGCAGCCTCTCCCCAGACAACACACCTGAATACTGAGCTTTAGAAAAGTACTATTTAAGCCATAAGAAGATAGGTCTAATTTCTTGATTATTTTCAATGGAAACATTTAGACCACAAACAGTGCACCAACAGTGCCAAACCCCCAAATCATCTGGGCCATTAGTTCCTCTAATAAAACTACTCAGCACAGCCAGACCCAAGGGTTTGATATGGAGGGTCCCTCCCAATGGGGATTGTCACTGATTTCAGACATCAGATGCAAAATGCTGTGGTTTGAGCTCTGCTTCAGACTGTGCACACACACACACACACACAAGAGCTTTGTGTTGGGTAAGGACTCCAGAGGAGACTGAACAGCCCCCAGAGCAATGGCAGGCTGCTGTAATGTGGGACTAAACATCTGCTATACATTTGGAATGGAGCCCTGTCCTGTTTCCCTCTTTTCCACACACCAGCAGTCAGGATTCTCCAGCTGCTCTGTCTAAACTGGTGGTTTTTTGTAACTAGCACTGGCAGAAGGGACCCTTAGCTCTCCTACCCTGACAAAAGCAGAGAGATGCTGTGCTGAAAGACAAAGCCTTCTCATGGGACAGGGCTGCCCTCTCACCTGGACACACACACAGCTGCCCCCAGCCCTGCTGCTCTGCTGGCTACATGAAGAGAAGCTAAGCACAGAGCTAACCAATAATTCAGTGGGTAGAAGTTGCTGAATATTTAGTCCCAGATGCTACAAACCATGTGTTCCTTGCTCTGCAATTTCAGATCTAAATAGTCGGGGTCAGTAAAAAGGTCTAACTGACCTGTTTGCTGACAGGATTTGTGTCTGTCCTTTGGTTTAGTATCAAAAGCAGTGGCTAGATGCCAAAAGACAATTTTTAGGTACCTAAAGTGAAATTTTAACAGATACTTCTTGCTGCTCAGTACCTTGAGTCCTTCACTTGTCATGTACAGGAACCAACCCCTGCTAACCAATACTGGGCAACAAAAAGCAGTAATAGGGCAGGAGCTTGTTTCAGTGGTACATGTCAATCTTCCACAGTCCAGCTGTGTCACCATCACATTTTCTGGAAAATCTCTTTGCCCAGGATTTTTCTACTGGGAAGCTGAGAAGCCTCAGAGAAAAATGAAAACAAGATTTAACTGATTTGCTTCTCCTGTGTTTTGCTGCTTTGGAATGTGTTTGGACATTGTTTGCCAACAGGTGGTTATTTCATTTATTTCATGTGAATTGTTTTGACTTAATGGCCAGTCAGGGTCAGGCTGTGTCAGGACCCTGGAAGGAGTATTTTCATTAGTATCTTTTTAGCCTTCTGTTTGTATCCTTTCTCTATTCTTTAGTATAGTTTAGTTTAGTATTCTTTAATATAATATAGTATCATAAAATAATAAATTAGCCTTCTAAGAACATGGAGTCAGATTCATCATTCCTCCCTTTGTTGGGGGGCCTCACAAATACAACACAGCTGCATGATCTAGAACTTCCAGAGGAAAAAGTTATTAAGTGCAGTGTGACTTTGCTGTCCAGGTTGCAGCACAATGAGATTTTAGATGATTGGTGGTACAAATTGTTCATGTCTGAGTGTTGTCTTCACCAGCAACAGTGCTCAAGTGACCCTGGCATCAACACCTGCATTGAATGATGCTCATTTCTCACTAGTGTGGGGCATCCAGGCTTTAATTTGTGTGAGCAAAAATCTGCCTTATTCCCTATGAGGACCACAGTAATGTGGGCTCAGCTTCTTTGGATGTCTCCATGGGAAGGTCCTTTCCTAACATTAAGCTAAATTTCTCCTCTGATTCCATGAACCTGACCAAAGTCTCTTCTGTCTGCTGCCACCTTCCTCTGCAGACCTGCCAGACCTTGACAAACCTCTCCTTTAATATCCCAAGACTTTGTGGTACTCTCTGTCCCAATGCTGAGTGGGTATGTGACCTCCTAGACATTAAAAGCAAATGTGTCTCAGGCAAAAATCAGTTTCAGTTCTTCTTCCTTCTACTCAGCTCCAAAATCTGAGTGAGCTTCACTCCTTCATGTTGTGTTTTTCTCCTCTCTCTGGAATTTTTTTCCACTTTCTCTGCTATTATTCAATCATAAGTGATCATTTGACAAAAGCATCTAATATTCATCATACTGCTACCATAAAATTCCCATTATACACAAACATCTACACTTTGCAGCTTTCAAAAACTGTGATTTGTAAATGAGAAATTAAAAAAAAAACCACTAGAATAGATTTTTCATGTTTCAGCCAAATATAGTAATATAAATAATTTCAAATGTTGCAACCTCATAATTTCAAGACAAGTTTGTTTTTATTGCACAAGAATTCAGCAATTCCTCATCTGGTATTAGAACTTGGTATAAAAGAAAAGTGTGTGAAATCAAGTCCAAGACCTTGAGATCCTCTGGTATGAGATCAAGCACGATTTCTGGAAGAAAAGAGTGGCAGAACCAGCTCTCAGGAAACTCAAACTCAAACAACAAACCAAAGCAGTAAAGGAAAATGATTTATGCTGAGTCACCATCCATTAGCAGAAAAATCTCCCTAGTAGGATGGAATCTGTTCATGTACAATTTAGAGTGGTGAAAAAGAAAAGTATTTAAGGTCCAAAAATGGCCCTGAGGTGATAGATACAGGTAAATGTATAGGGAGAAGGGGAGAATTTTTGTGCCAGCAAGATTCTCTCTGAGAGTCACAGTGGGAGCCCGTGGGTGCCTGCTGCTCCTGCCCCAGCACAGCTCCAGGGACAGCAGGGACTCAAACCAGATATTTGGGCTCTGACTGAAGCCAGTGGCCCTAAGCAACTGCTTGTCCTTATTTTTCTGGTTATAGGTTTTTGTGGAATTCTCCAGTTTTCAGAGGGATTTGTCCTTCTTGTAGGAGGATTTTCCCAAAGGGCTTTGCTCATACATGTAGGGAAGAAAGCAGGCACAAGCAGATTTCAATTAAACTATTCTTTCAGCTCCCCAGGCTTGTGCAATTTAACTTTTTCTCAGAGATAATATTAACACTTACATCATTTTTCATTATTGTTAGTTTTGCTTGTGGAACTGCACTGGCAAGAAACCCCCTGGAAGCAAATGCTCATTGAATCCTCTTGTTTCCATTCCCTTCAGCCATCATTTCTCAGCCAAAGAACAAATGTTACCAGCAACAGGAAGGAGCTTGATTTTCCAACAAAATCAGCAGAATTGCACATGCAGAGAACAGGCATAAAGCCTCACTAAGATCTGCCTGGTTAAAGGAGTTATTTGTCAATAAAATGTTTAAAAATTAAAGAGAAACTGGAACTCTCTGTAGAGGACTGAGATGGGAGACTTGGACATCAGAGGCAGAGGTGTGGAGAAAGGGAGAGCAGGGGTGTGGGAAGTGGAGGGGACCTTCCACTGGCCCCCAGTAAGCAGCTCTGCCCCTCTCCTGACCCCTGTGTCAGCTCATGAGCAGCCCTGATTGCCATCTGAAGTGATAAAATAAACACCACCCCACTGGAATATCCCAGGATTAGCCTCTCAGGGCACGAGCTCAAGCTTTGCCTTGCTCTGAAGAATGGACAGATAAATAGGAAAGTGGATTGAGTGAGCAGGTTCTTACATTGCCCTCCAAAGTGCAAACCCTGAAGCACCTCATGTCAGAGGCTCAGCATTTGTTGCAAGCACAGGGAGAACGGGCAGCTCTCCTGAAGCTGATTGCAAAGCCCGGTTAGGTTTAAACCCCAAGAGGGAGGAATGCAAATATAATGCAGATATAAAAAAGCATCTGGAGCCCAGTGTGCTCTCTCCAGCAGACTCTGGGTGCCAGACAAAGCTGGGATCACGGCAGCAGCTGACACACTGGGGTGATGTCTCATCACCATATGGGCTCCCAACCAGAGATGTGCTGCCACTCCTCCCCTCCACAGGGTGAGATGCTCAGGGGCTTCCCCTGGGCTGCTCCACCTCCCTGTGCAGGGATGGATGCAGGAGAGTGAGCCCTGGCCATACCTGCCCTTGGCATCACTCTCCAGCACAGGAGGGGACTATTTGAGCTCAGAGGGTTTTTGCATACCCAGAACTCTCCCCCCAGCCTGCAGGACTGTGTGAAACACACAGGTTATTTAAAGAAACCATCCTGCTCTTCAAGATGCACCAAGGCATTGGAGGAAAGAAGTCTAATTTAATCTGATGGATTTTTCATAAAGACTTTCTTTCCTAAAATTCAGTGTCACTGTGATTTTCCTCTCTGCTCTGAGAGCTGTCACAGTATGTGGGTCTGGCCCTTTGGTCCTTTTCCACACTTTTTGCTTTCCTCTCCTCTCAGCCTGCCTTTCATCTTCTATTTCTTAACATTTCTCCCTAAAGTGCATGTGCTGTTATAAAACTTATCCTGGCTTTTGAAATGCCTGTGTAATGTATAACAAGAAATTCTTGATGTGGGATCTGGAGGATGCTGCTCCCCCACTTCCTTCCCACCCTCTCCAAAACAAACAAATAATTAAAATTTTTGGGCTGATGAGCTCTGTGAGCTGCTTTTGCTCGAGGCTTTGGACCCAGAGCAGTTGATTCAAGCACAACCAGGTGGGCTCCTAGAAGGGCTAAGAATAAATGCAGAGGGTGTGAGACCTAACCCAGCCTGTCACCTGTGAAATCCCAGCCGAGAGCATGGCCAGCAGGAGGCAGAAGTGGGAGGGGAAAAGAAACTCCTAAAGCTGAAAAACTGGAAGTTTTGGGAGGTGACTGAAACCTGTCTTGGTCCGGCTTCCTCTGCTGTTCCTCCCAAGGTCAGTGTGGTTTGAATGAGAGCAGCACAGAGACCTGACTATGTATTTTGTCATTTCAGTCTTTTATTCTTTGTCCCAAAGCCATTTCATGCCTGAAATGATGTCTCTTTCTGCTAAAGAAATCTTTGTTGTTGTTTGGCACACAAAACAAAACAAAAAGCCAAGATGGAAAACTTGGATCAGCTCTAATAGGTTTATTAATATTCACCATGACTGTATGTCAGAAAGCTCTAATTTCATAAAATGGCTTCTAAAAGTATTGATGTTTGCTAACAGTGGGGCTATTTTGGCCCTGCCCTTCTGTCTTTCCTGGCTGTATCATTAAATGCATCACAAGGGTGACACCAGCCAACCTCCAGAAATACCCAACTACAGTGATGCTGCTGATTGTCTGTAAATGATCACTTCAAAGGCTTTTAATGTGTTCTGGACCTCAGTCCTAATGGATCTCTGAGGATGCCAAAGGGCAATAAGATAATGGTTGTGTGTGTGCTTCCCTGCTCCTGCCAGGCTGCTCTGTGCAGGTGGGGCTGGGGCAGGAACCCAAACCAGCTGCATTGCACACCAGGCCTGCAAGTGAAATAATAAGGAGCAGCTTAGGAGGATTACTGAGCTGATGCAGGAGTTTGGCATCCCATCATCTTTCTGCTCACCCTAGGGGAGTGTGGTGAACATGTGTGATTCATGTTCTGGGTCTTGCAGAGGACACGGGCAGTCTAATATGGCAAGGCAACTGTTTTTCAACAAGAAATTAGAAGTGAGCTACTCCAGTTTAGTTTTTTTAACCTCTTTTTTATCTTATAGTCCATTGAATGGCTTGAAAACAAAGGTGGGGAAGTTTGGGAAGGAAAATTCCTGGTAACTGGGATGCAGGGATCTGATGTAGAGCTCTCCTTGCTTCAAATTATAACATATCCTATCCATTATTATCAGGAGATTTGTGGGGCTGATACACTGCCAAGGTCAGATTAGGAGCTCTGGAAGTTTAGCTTTGCTTTCAAAGGGAGATATTCAGCCACTGATCCTTTGCAGGTCTGCACAGGAATGCAGAGGGGAGCTGTCTCTCTGTGAGGGACTGACAGATTTATTCCCCTGCTATCTGCACTGAGCTGGGCTTGGCAAGGGCAGCAGTGGGAGGCAGAAGACATTGAGCCCTGCCTTGCTGAGAGAAGCAAATCATGGTGGCTTCTCCCTCCTGGAAGCTCATTTCCCTTTCCCTTTCCCATCTTTTGTCCCCCCTACTGCCATACCCAGGCACTTCACAGCAGCTCTGGCAGCTGCACCCCCAAATTGCTACAGCTCTGCCAGTGGTTTCTCTTCAGTACCCTCTGTCCTCTGAGAAAAATCATGTACAGAGCATGGTGGTTTGCTCTCAACTTAGGGAGCACCTCCTAAACCAGCTCTCCTCCCTGCTTCAGAGGGACTTACAAACAAAACCTCCTGCCTAATATTTGTAAAGCCTTCTACAGAGCAGAGCCTGCAACCTCAGTACCCCAAGCCTGCCAGGTGCTGCTGAAGGTGAGGGTGGCTGCTCTTTCTGGACATTACACCTGGATTGAAGGTGGATTACAAGGAGATGCTTTCTTACAGTTCTGGAGCGTCTCCTGTTGTAACCCAGATTTTGCAGAGCAGCCTGTGCAGACAGCACATGCTTCAGGTTTGTCTAGTGGCTCCTCACCTGCCTTCCTCCCCAGCAGAGCCTTCCTCACCTCCAGAGTCCTGGCTGCAGAGGGAGGATCCCTTTGTCCTCCCAGCTTTGGCCTGTAGGTTGACACGTGGATCAACCTTGCCCCACCTGCACTCCTGCCCTCTCTGTTTGTCCCGTCTGCTCCCCAGTTTCTTGCCACAGCTGGGACTCAGGAGCTTTGGAGCAGGTTTTGGTGGGGCAGGGAGCAGTCTGACCACAGCCACCCCAGAGATGGAGCTGGTGTCACCCCAGGGCTCTGCTGCAAACACTGGGGCTCACTGTGAGCAGCAGTGGCTGGTGAGACACAGGCTCCGTGCTCTGCTGAGCTCCCCAGCCTTGTCTCTCCCCAAGCATAACTGCAGGATGAGAAGCTGTCCTGAAAGGGTTGGGGTGAATGGCTTCCCCAGAGAGCAATATTGCTCATGGACAGCTCCCACCCACACAGCAGGGCTGCTCCATCCTTTCATTTCCACTTTAATCCAGGATATACCCTGGCAAGCAGCCTGCAGGCTCAAGTGACCTGTTGGCCTCCATCCACTGCTTGCATAAATTCTGCAAGGAAGTCTGTCAATACTAAAACACCCAAGAAATGAGTTTGTATCAAATTCCTCTGCTCTCTCGTGAGGTATTTGAAATCAGACTGTAGCTGACAGTTAAAGGTTGGACCACTTCACATTCCTGGGATAGAATTTGCTTTCCTTTACATCTTGCACATTGGGAGCCTCTCATTTATGGTACTCCCACATCCCTGCAGGATAAAATTGCTCATTCCTGCTGATGTGGTCATGCAAAGTCCTCTAGAGAATCAGAAATCACTGCCTGTCTTCAGAATGTTGATGTAATAAAAAGAAGGCACTCTGAAAGAAATCCACGACCAAATGAATAGCCTGAAAAGGGAGAATCTTTATGCACATCTAATCAAACCTCCCAAAGAGCACAACCATTGACTGTTATACAGCAATGTTCCCACAAAGACCAACAAGAAAATTCAGCAGCTTTTCAGCTTGTCTTTGAAAGACATGTCTGTTTTACTCCATCAGTTTTGAAAAGGCATTGCTTAGAGCTAAGGAGCATGAGGGTTTTATTCAGTTTCTGCAGAAAAAGAAAAGGGGATGCAGCCTTTTTCTTACTGCTGATGGCTGAATTTTCTTCTTTCACTAAATTCTTGTAGCTTGAGCCTCCTGTAGGCATTTTTGCCTGGTTAACTTCTAGCAATTGTTCCTCAATAATGAAAAATTCCTTGTTAGCAGCATCCTAAGCGCCACATTCCTGATGGGACTTTGAACTCCTGGGAAGGCAACACCTTCCTTTTCTGGAAAGCAATTCTGGAGCAAGGATTTGAAACTTATTTGTGCTTGGAATGCAGAATGCATTTGATAGGAATGCAACTGTTTGTTCCCTGCCAAAAATCACACCTGTGAGCCTTTGATTCAGGGAATCCTATTGTGATGAAAAAGGCTTTGTAAACGAGCAGTGCAGTCTCCCCCTGTGAAACAGAAGATTAAATCGTGATTACCCTGCTGTTGACTCAACTGTTAGCAGCTGAAATATTATTTGCTCAACACACTTAACTCAGTTATGATCTGCAGAAAGATGCTGTGGTTAGAGTGATTCTGAAACACAATGGAGCTGCACAACTTCCCCATTAAAAGAGAATTATTTGCATTTACCAAAGGGAAAATTAAAAGCAGGTTTTCATGAGAAGTTCAAGCCAATCCAGCTCTGCCTGGCTGCCAAAAGGGACAATCCTGCTTGCCTGTCCCATCCCACCCAACCCTATTCTTGGCTGTGCATTCCTGCCACCCTCACTGTGCCAGGCTGGCAGCTGTGGAACCACATGGTGAGGCAGGTCAGCCTGCTAATGTGGCTGAAAAATGAGCCACCAAACAGATCCAACTGGCTGGAAGCTGCACCACAAGCTGTGCTGACACGAGGGAGCAAGAAGAAACATGCAGGCAGGGCAGGGAGTAGGCAGGACCACATCTTTGGGTGACAGGATGGTCTCAGATTGGCTTAAACTCTGAACTGTGGGTGTAGGGACTGATGGGCAGAGCAGTGCTGGGACTGGGCCAGCACAGTCAGGTCCTGCTTCACTCAGAGGGTTTTACAAGCAGAGACCAGAAAATCTCTTGCCCAAGTCAAGAGGAAGGCTGGTGCTGGCTGCAGCCAGGGAATGAGGGTTGAGTGTGGTGGGAGCCAAGGCCAGCAGCCTGGCCAGTGCCCACATGTGGGAGCACAGCAGCAGCTCTGCCCTGCCAAGGCTTGTCGTGCTCAGGAGCTGGTCTAGGAGATCCCAACCCTTTGTGTTCATGTTGATATAAAGTTGTAAATGCACGTGATGGCCCAAGAGAGATGGTGCTGGTGTCTGCCATGGACAGGCAGTGACACATTTGCTGGGAGGGACACAGGGAGTCCCCGTGGTGGTGTTCACAGGGGTCCCAGGATGAGGGAAAAGAGGAGGATCTGACTCCATGTTTCAGAAGGCTTGATTTATTATTTTATGATATATATTATATTAAAACTATACTAAAAGAATAGAAGAAAGGATTTCATCAGAAGGCTGGCTAAGAATAGAAAAAGAAGGAATGAATAACAAAGGCTTGTGGCTCGGACTCTCTGGCCGAGCCAGCTGAGTGTGATTGGCCATTAATTAGAAACAACCACAGAGACCAATCCCAGATGCACCTGTTGCATTCCACAGCAGCAGATAACCATTGTTTACATTTTGTTCCTGAGGCCTCTCAGCTTCTCAGAAGAAAAAATCCTAAGGAAAGGATTTTTCAGAAAACATGTCTGTGACAAGTGCCCAAACCTTTCCTTCTCATTCCTGCATATGGGTGAAAAGAATTTCCTGGAGTAATAAAGGAAGGAGTGACCCTCTCCACATTGCTACTACCCCGTGTAACATGCATTTAACAACTTGGGCAATATTAACAACTCAGTTCTCACTGCAGCTCTGTCCTTCCCCAAAGCACACATTACATGGGCTGCTCCTGGCTCACAGGCTTTAGCACACCCTCAGTGAGGGGATGTCTTTCCCCAGACATCTTTTCTGTGGTATGCTTTTCTGCATGTTTCACACTGTGCTGCAGGCTGTACTCAGCCTCCTGTGGCATTCACATTCCCTGAAAAAAATCCCTTCACTCAGGATTTTTCTCCTGGGAAGCTGAGGAACCTCGGAGGAAAGGGAAACAATTCTTATCTCATTTGCTTCTCCTGTGTTGTGCTCACATGTGGGATGTGTTTGGAGATTGTTTACCCACAGGTGATTGTTTCATTGAATTCTGCTGTGAGTTGTTTTCACTCTTTGGCCAACTGGGGCCAAGCTGTGTCGGGACTCTGGGAAGAGTCAGGAGTTTTCCTTATTATCCTTTTGGCATTCAGTATCTTTTCTGTATTCTTTAGTATAGTATAGCATTCTTTAATATAATATAGTATCATAAAATAATAAATTAGCCTTCTGAGGGCATGGAGTCAAATGCATCATTCCTGCCTTTGTGGAAGCATTCCCTGCATTCACAATAACCTCCTGCTCTGAGCTGATGCACAGCTCACCCCTCCACATGCCACCTGCACAGAGTGGGGCTGGAGCAATGCTGGGCATAAATCACTGAGGAGGAACGTGCCCATTAAGGGGGGATGTGACAAATCCCTGCACTAAGGCACCCCAGGGCTGTGCATCTTGTTTTCATCTTGTGAAAGCAGAACATTTTTAGATGGTATTTTTATCAATGCTACTGATGTTTAGATTAAAGGGTTTTTCAAGGCTCTCTGGCTCATTTTCCTGTCTAATGCCAGCAGAGGAGTGCAGCCCCTCTAAACTGGGTGCTGGGTGTCCAGGGAGCTGAAGCTGCTGCTGCTGTAGCTGCCCACCCTCCTTTCACTGCACATGTGCCATCATCTGGTTCCCAAACAGTAACAAGGATTTTCCTCTGTGCAAATTCCAGCTAAAAATGTGGGAGATCTCCTCTTGAGCCAGCAGGAGCTGTAGGGACAAGGCCAAGGAGCAGGCAGAGTAGTTGAGGCTGAGAAACTGTCCTTCAAGGCTCCCACAACATAAATTCAAGATAAAATTTATTGTTTAAAATCAGCCAAAAAGGGTGATTGCCATCCTCCCCCTCTTCCTTGCCCACACTGCAGGCCTGCTGCTGGGTTGGAGGTTGGTGCATTCACAGGGTGACCAGTATTAGAGGGCCCCAATGCTGGCACTGCCTGAGCAAAGAGCTCCACCCCAAACTGATTTGTTCCTCTGAGGGTCCCTCCTGGCTTTCAGCGCAGGTCCCATGGAACTGTTCTGCTAGACAAAACATTTGCTGGAATTGTTAAAGCTTCGTTGCTGATAAAGATCTCACCATTCCCTCCCCTAAAAGCTCTACCAAGCTTCAGCAGAAATAAGAGCACAGAGGCTGCTGTCCTGCTGCCAGCCCATCCCACACTGTAGGGTGGAAGAGGAGTTTGGGGTGATCAGTTCATGGCTCAGGGGGGCCTTTCCAGCCTGACACACCCAGGTGCCCCTGGACATGCAGGGACATGATCTGGCAGGTCTATCTGCCCCACTTCTGGCTACACAAGATCACCAGCCTGTTCCTTCCACCCTGTGGGCAATAATCAGGTTTTCTGTGGGGATTGGATCTCACTGCATTTCCCATAATCAAGACTGAGGGGTCTTTTTCAGTCTCTGCAGGTTTGGGTACTCCTGGTTCTGAGTGTATCTTCTGCACCCAGGGCTCACAGTGGGAGTGTGCTCTGTGTGAAATGGGGACACTTCCTAAAGGGGCTTAAGTTTGCTCAAACTTTCACAACAAGAACAAGCAGAATGGAGAAGTCTTTATCCATCAGGTTAAAACAGACTTAAAGCAATTCTCTTCTGGAACAAGAACAGAGTGACCCCCATCTGAGTAACTGATAGCCAAGAAACACAGTTATTACACTAATTAATTTATTAATAGCCAAGTACCAGTCCTGAAAGAAAGGTACTTGCTTTTCTGAGACTTTTATCTGAATGATTTAAGGTTGCGTGACTAATTCGTGCTTTTGAGCAGACCAAGCTGCACATTTATCTGAGTTTAGTTTTTCCAAAGGGCAGTTCAATTCCAGGTTTTCAACACTAATAGACTTTTATGATTGCAGAAGTGAAGTTGAAAATAAACCAGAGACTGCAGAACGTTCTTTACTCTGAAAGTTTGGTGACTTGTGGAGGCCAAAGAGATTTATGTATTTCTCCTTGTAGAGGTCACATATTTTTAGCTCCCAGACAGTTTTGTGAGATGCAGAATCTGAAGCACCAGGCTCTGAGACAAAAGTAACCAGAGACTTTTAAAAGTTGTTTCTGGTGTCTATATCTCTTGCTCTGGATTGTTTTAGGGTTGTTTTTTTGTTTGTTTTGCTCTTTTTTTTGGTTTGTTTTCTTTTTTTACTTTTGGGTTTGTTTTTGTTTGGATTTGTTTATTTTATTTTATTTTAATTTAAGTGGGTTTTTAAAATTATTGTAAGACTAGAACATCACTGGATGCACAGGGATAGATGGGTGGCAGAGGCTCTTTGGGAGTGAAGGGTGGTGGCACCAGGGAGTTCTGCCATGGTGAAGGGGCACACCTGAAACCAGAGCCTGGGAGTTGGGAAACCCATTGAGGAATGTGTAAAAGACACCCAGCATGTCCTCAGGGCCAACAAGAGAACCTCAGTGCTGGAGAATATCAGCAGGGGGGAGGTTTGCATTGAAGAGGAGAGGGATGGACGCTCTGAGGAGCAGCAGGCAAAGTTTCTGCTTTGAGTTTTGCAGCCAAGGCTCCAGCTGCTAATCCATGGGGATGGCTGGATGGGAGGCTGGTGGGCTTGTACATGTGGTACATCTGAATATCCCACAGAAACGTGCTGCAGAACACACATGTAAAAAGGAAGATCTGCTAGGTGAATTGTAGTGGTATCTACACACGTGTAGTGCAAAGGAATCTGAAGAAGTTATATCCTGTGATGTACTGTCCATAGAGCATCTCACTGCAGTGCTCTTTGACAAAAGTGACATCTGCTGTGTCACTTGAGGCCTCTAGCATGCCACTAAAGGCCTGAAAATACTGCTGATTGAGGCTGAAAGCATTCTTCAAGTTGTCTGTGGCATCCACTTCTGCCCTTTTGCAATTCTCCTTTAATCACAGGACAGGCTTTGCCCTCTCTCCACAGCCTGCCCACGTTAAGGTGCACCCACATCCACAGAAAATGTGGGATTAAGATTGAGTCAGGATCCTTTGGGCAGCTCTGATTCCCCCTGGGAACTGCAGAGGTCCCTTGCAAATCCCAGGTAGTGCTGCCAGCATCTGTCCCACCCAGAGGGGTGGAGCAAAGGGTGCTCAGCAGGATGCTCATCCCACATCCCGGGTGTCCCATCCCACATCCTGGGTGTCCCATCCCACATCCTGGGTGTCCCATCCCACATCCTGGCTGCCCCATCCTGCCATGGAGGCTCCCAGGCAAGGGGCACATGAGGCTGGATGATGGCACCCAAGCCACTGAGCCCCTGCCCCTTCATGCCCCCTCTCACAGCACAGAGCATCCTCTGCCACCCCACAGCAACTTTATTTCCTTCCACTGCTGTGGCCCAGGGAGATCAGCTGAGTGCTACAAAGGGAAAAATTAAGAGAAAATATCTCAGCTGTTCCCCTGCTGTGTGGGAGCACAGAAACAGCTGCAAGTGGCTGCAGCTCCTATCTTCTGGGAGACAGATTTTGGGAAATTATGAACATTAACCAGAAAGCTGTCCTGGGGCAGTGAGGGGAAGGACAGCGCTGAGAACTTCAAGATTTGCTTTTATAATCTAATTATCTCTGCCTTGAGATGGCCACTTGTCTGTGGGTCAGAGGATCCTCTAGGACCCTAACTCCAGGCAGTGGGAAAATGGTTACTTTCACATTTCTAACCAAACCCCACATTTTTTGAAAATGCTCCCTGCACAATCACCTGGAATTCTCTGCAGCCTCTAAGTTCTCTATCAAACTGAGAAGTGAAACATCCTCCCACCCTGTTTCCTCCCCTTTAACCTCAACATGCAGGGCTGGACAGAGAAGGGAAAATGCATGAGCTACCATTTGCTCTTAAATAAGTTGCAATTGAGAAACAAAAGAGAAGACTGCAGCTTTTCCACCTGTCCCTTCCCCTGCCCTACCAGCTCTGCTGGAAGGGATCCCTGTGGCATTCACATTCCCTGAAAAAATTCCTTCACCCAGGGTTCTTCTCCTGGGAAGCTGAGAAGTCTCAGGAAAAGGAAAACAATTTTATCTCATTTGCTTCTCCTGTGCTGTGCTCACATGTGGAATGTGTTTGGAGATTGTTTACCCACAGGTGATTGTTTCATTGGATTCTGCTGTGAGTTGTTTTCACTCTTTGGCCAATCAGGGCCAAGCTGTGTCAGGACTCTGGAGAGAATCAGGAGTTTTCATTATTATCTTTTTAGCCTCCTGTAAGTATCTTTTCTGTATTCTTTAGTACAGTATAGTATTCTTTAATATAATTTAGTATAATAATCTTTAGTATAATATTAATAATTAGTATAATATTATAATAAGCATAATATTAATAATATGAAATTTAGTATAATAATAATTTAGTATAGTATTCTTTAATATAATTTAGTATAATAATCTTTAGTATAATATTAGTAATTAGCATAATATTATAATTAGTATAAGATTATAATTAGTATAAGATTAATAATATAAAATTTAGTGTAATAATTTAGTATAGTATTCTTTAATATAGTATAGTATAATAAAGTAAGAAATTAGCCTTCTGAGAACATGGAGTCAGATGCATCATTCCCTCCCCTCGTTGCTGGACCTGCATTTACAGCAGACCCCTCTTACCCCAGCTCTGCTCCTGCAGAGCCCCCAGTGCAGCTGGGGTGCAGGCAGTGCTGCTGCCCCTATTGCTGTGGCAGTGCCTTGAGGAGCTGCTCCTGCTTGGAAGCTGTGCTGTGCATCCCCAGTGCCCCCCATACCAATCAGAGGGGCACTGTGGGGTGACACAGAGCCTGTATCCCTTTTTTTGCCATGTTTCATGTTCCTCCACTCCTGTGGTGCAGTTAGAGTGCAGCTGATCTGGAGCTCTGAGCCCTGCAGCAGCCCAGGGGCAAAGGGGCTGAAGAGAAGGGAGAGGGATGAGAGGTGTGAGTGGGTCTGGGGGGTCCCACAGCCCAGCCCCTCCCAGGGAAAGGGGGGCTCCTCGCTCTGGGTGTCTCCTGTGAGTTTGGAGAAGCACCTGCAGCACGTGCTGGGATCTCAGCAGCCTCAGAGCAGGCAGGAACAGCCCTGCTGTGGGATATTTTCCATTCCTGGGTGTTTGGCCGCTGGCTTCAACCACAGAAACCAGCAGCTTCTGCTTTCTCAATGCTTATTGCAGAGCCCTTTGCAGCATTGCACAACTTGGCCTCACATCTGGCACTATTGCTGTATCAAGGACAAATATATAAATGAGGATTTCATGAGGATTTCCTTTCTCTTCCTCTTCCCCCTTTGCTTTCAACTTTGCTTTTTTGCTTTGGGCAAACTTGCTTGCCTGTCATTGTCTGTTGTATGGAATCATAGAATAATTAAGGTTGGAAAATACCTCCAAGATCAAGGACCAACCTTTGATTCAGCACCACCCTGCTCACTAAACCATATCACAAAGTGCCACATCTGCTCCTTTTCCAGTTCTACAGAGCCAGCAGTGCCTTCCCTTGGCACCAAAACACACAGCAAGAGTGAGGAGGTGAGGGAATATTTTTATTCAAGGAAATGATCTTCTAGACTGTGTTCCTTAAATATCCAGTCTGTCAAATACAGTCACACACTGGCAGGATCACCAGAAGTAGTGTGGGATGCAGAGGAAGTTGAAGACAACTGTTCCTAGAAATTAAATGTCTCAAGAACAAGACTTTAGGGAAATGTCAATGAAAGTAAAGAAATGAGTAAAGAAGCCTACATGACTTGTTCTTTGTGAAAAATGTGTGCAAATGTGGTATTTTCTGGGTCCCCAGGATGAAGGAGGAATTGAGAATCTGACTCCATGTTCTTAGAAGGCAAATTTATTATTTTATGGTATTATATTATATTATATTATATTATATTATATTATATTATATTATATTATATTATATTATATTATATTATATTATATTA
>WBNP01001487.1:71603-111070 GCA_013401095.1 Passerina amoena | reverse complement strand
TATATTATATTATATTATATTATATTATATTATATTATATTATATTAAAACTATACTAAAGAATAGAAAAAGGATACAGACAAAAGGCTTAACAAGATACTAATTAAAAACTTGTGACTGACTCCCCAGAGTCCAACACAGCTGATGGTGATTGGTCATTAAATAAAAACAAATCACATGAAACCAATCAAACAATCACCTGTTGGATAAACAATCTCCAACCCACATTCCAAAGCAGCAAAACACAGGAGAGAAAAATGAGATAATATTGTTTTTCCTTTTTCTCTGAGGCTTCTCAGCTTCCCAGGAGAAGAAATCCTGGCAAAGGGATTTTTCAGAAAATATGACAGTGACATGCAAATACTGCTATTGTCATAAATATGATCTATTTTTGTGTCCTCTAGATAGAAATGTACCTGGATGTGCTGATGGCAGGCAGGGAGACCTGGCTCATCCCTCTGCCTGTGTCCAGCTCCAACCCTAAATTTCCTCTTCCCACTAGCCACAACCTCCTGAGCTGAGATTTTCCTGCCAGTTTTTGGATGGATCTCCTGTGCTCTGCCCCTGAGCTGCTCCTTTATGCAGAGAAAGCTTTCACCAGGTTCCCCAGTGGCAAATATCTGGCCACAGCTCATGGCCCTGTCTTGCTTGAGCTGTTTGTCACCTGTAATACATTTTTTGTGAGCTCTGTCCTCCCTTTCAGATTTGGGGAAAATTCATGATGGTGCTGTAAAAGCCACAGAAAAGGAATATAAAGGGATTTATCTTTTGTACAAATATTAAGCAACACTTCCTGTTGTAGCCTCCTGTCTCCTTATCTTTCTCAAGTAATGACAAGTAGCTTTAATTTAACTCCTACTCTCCTTACAGGTTTAGCCACTCTGTCATTAGTAAAAATGAGGCTATTTCAGGTGATTGGCAGTAAATTCTGGTTTGGGTGAGTGGGATTCAGCTTGTACTCAGGAGCTCATGTGTGTCTTTTTGCAGGTACAGAGCAAATATTGCAGGAAAGGCAGAAATCAGGATAGGAAAAAAACATGGAAATCAACAATTTAGCCAGGGAATGTGCTGTGTTGTGGCAGTGAGTTGGTTATAGAAAAACTGTCTGTAAATCACAGTTTCTGGTGGGTGTATCATTCCTGGGAAAACAAAAAGCTGCAAACTTTGATTTTCCTCCAAAGTGGTCCAAATGGAAAAGCCTTCAAATATTTCCATAAATATACTTCTTTCTGCAAGAAATCAATAAAATTCCATGTCCACAGTAAGTTTTTTTTTTGGTTTTTTTTTTTTTGTTTGTTTTTTTTTTTTAATCTTGCATTTATTGTAAGACCAGGGATCTTCCCTGCTTCCCTTCATTCAGTTTGTTGCTACAAACCCTTTCTGAATTCAGAGATGCACAATAATTGCAGGCCCAGTCTGCAGAGGGTGGAAGATCAGGACTGACCTTCTGTTTTTGACAAACAGGATGGAGACTGGAACCTGATTCCAAGCAGAGACATTAGAGTTAAGTATTTGAGAGGCCTTTGTTATCTTGAGGTGGAATTAAAATTTGTTGATGCATTCAGTGCCCTTTAATACAATCAAAAGGCTTAGAGACAGACAAAGTGAGGCTTTTATTTCAACTGGAAAGTGGTTTCTGCCCAAAGAAATTGTGAGAAAATGTTTCTGTAAGAGGACAAAGAGGTTTTCCAGGCAGAAAGTACAAAAGCTGTTCACATGGGCTTCAGCATTTGATCACAAAGCCTAGGGCAGGGCTGGAGAGAGCTTGTGACAAAACATTCTTCCTTGAGGAAAACCAGCAAGAGGGAGTGAACTCCAAGAAGAGATCAGGCAAGACCAGTTTGACTGGCTTTAAACCCCTCCAAAATGCCACCCCTCTTTGTGAAAAGCCATTCTACCATAAAGAGGACCCTTTCCAAAGCCACTTTGCAGCGCTGGCTTTGCCACTAACCTTGTAACTCTAACAGCCTCAAAATAAATGAGGTGAGAAGTGAATCCTCTCAAAATCAAAAAACCCCCAAAACTTTGTCAAGTATAATTTTGAGAAATAGTATTTATTTCTATACACCTATTTGTATATTAAAAAAAAAAAAAAAAGGAAAAAGAGAAAGCAAATGAGTCCAGGAAATTCCCCATGACTTGCTGTTGATTTTATGCAGAAAGAGCTCAGATCCTGCAGAATGGGAAGCATCCATGCCACTCATGACACATCTGGAAGCTTCTTCTGGAGCTGAAAACCCCAAACTAAGAGCAGCCTCTGGCTCCCACGTGCTTTTGGGCTGTGTGACTTGCACTGTTTGTGGAGAAATGTGCTTGCCTTAGACCCACACCTTAAATTAAAGGGGAATACTCTGCTCAGAGAGCTCTGATCTGGGTGAGGGATGGATGGCAGTGTGGCTCAGCAGCTGTTTGCTGACCTCGAGCTGAGGCTGGTGCCTTTGGTGATGGGGTAGGATGGGATTTTCTCTTTTAGTTTATATCAAGTTTTACATGGCCAGAATTGAGCACCTGTTGGGATCCCACTGAAGCCAGCTGCAGCCCTGGGCAAGGGAAGTTTTTACACATGGGTTTATCAAGGTGAACCACACAAACAGTGCCGGTCTGGGTGGATTAGAGACACCCCACTGTCCACCATCTGAAAGGCAGAGATTACATCTGACACCCTGAATGGCTGATTTGTGCCTCACCAACCCTGGGGCCTGGATTAGGGAGCCTGGCTTGGCTTTTGTCACCTGTCCTGTGGTCCCTGGGGACAATCCCAAATTTGCATGAGTAATGCACAGACTATTCTAAATTATTGGGAGCTCAGAGCGGTGATGATCACACTGTAAACCTGGGATTCTAAGTGACTTTCACAGTGGCACCTCCCTGCCACTTGGAGGAGGGGACACTTGTGTCTGTGTCAGGGCTTTGGTCACAACAAGCCCCAAGTCCTTTCTGCTCGGGAGCAGTCATTCTGATAGCTCTCAGATGAGGATGTGGACACTTTGAGGGCAGCTCCTGGCCTCCAGGCATTTGTGTGAAAGGGCAGTGAGGTCCCTTGGTGGGATTTAGGAGAGCCTGGGAGCGGAAGCTGGGAGTGTGGGTGTGTGTGATGTCCCCCATGGCTTGTCCAGGCTGAAGAAAACCATCTGTCCGATCAAGTGCTCCCTGCTGGCCTGGTGGGCACTGAAAAGATACAGCACACAGGACCTGTGTGAACACCCATCCTCCATCCTTCCTGTGCATCCTGCTATCAGTGGCTTTTTCAGCATCCCACAGCTTTCTCCAAGCTTTACTTTTATCCCTGGAGACTCGGTGGGTTTTGTTCTTTGTCAGGGACTGAAGAGACACGGTCTGTGTTAGAGAAGCACAAAGGCAGATTTTCTGCCAAGAAGAAAATTCTGTGGTTTGTCTACGAGCTGCAGAGGCACATCAGAAACATGTAACAATCAAAGCTGAAAGTCCAAACAGAGCCACAGTCCTGCTATCATCTGTCCCCTTCCCCTGACATGGACCTGGGACATGAATCAGGAGGATTTATTGATCCTTTGTTCAGGTTTCTTGGCTGGTCACTCCTCTACCACTTAGCACAGCCTCGGGCTTCCTTTTCAACTTCTCCCCCTGTGTGGGGGCAAAGGGCTCTGCTCCCCAGCTCTCCCCTTGTGCCAAACCTCTGCCCACACTCTCCGTGAGCTGTGGCTGGGCTGCAGCAGAGGGATGGAGGTGACGAGTGCCTGCTGGACAGATTCCCAAATAACTCTCCTATGAGAAGGGTGCTGCAGAATTTAAACCAGTTGTGGTGGTGGGAAGCCAGAGGTGACTCTACCAGAGGAGGTGGGGCACAACAGAAGAGGGGAGAGGTAAAGGGCCAAGGCCTGGGGTGAGGGTTGTGCACCCCACTGTTAGAACCATGGCTGGGTCCCAGCCATAGGACCATTTCTTTGCAGGGTGATACAGCTGCATGCTCTGCTGGGCCAAGGGCAAACAGAAAGCTCAGCTTTAATTATTACAGCCCAAATTACATGATGGAATGAGCTGATCGTGTAGCTCGTCCCTATGTCATAGTTGGCATGTGGAGCAAATACTTCATTTCCAAGGATTACAGGCCAGAAACGTAGCTATTATAAATCCTCTTATCTATTCCACGAGGCACGTAAGAAAACCTTTTCTTTTTATCTTGGAAGTGCTGGAATATGTATGAAACGTTACTTGCCCTGCACACCCATAAATATGGCTCTTGCCTATCACAGTGCTTTCATTCAAGACATTATTTCATCCCCCTGGCATTAACCACACCACCCTCCCTTACCAGCCCATCCTGACAGGGAGGAGCACTCGTGCACTGTTTGTCCTGCTGTTCCCTGATCCATTTGGGTTGGGCACACCATCCCAGCTTTGGGTTGAGCTGTGACCCTCCCTGCAAGGAGAGACACAGGGCTTAGTGCTTGCAACCTCCAGAGTCATTGATACTCTGGGAAAGTTTACCTGGATCCAAGCCAAGCTGAACCCGTGCCTGATGGAGAGGTGACCACTTTCCTGGAGAGGTGACCACTTTCCTTTCTCTCATCCTTGGGAGATGGAATGGAGAAGAGATTCACAGCTCTTACTGGCAGGGA
The DNA here is from genome assembly GCA_013401095.1 of Passerina amoena. Taxonomy (NCBI): domain Eukaryota; kingdom Metazoa; phylum Chordata; class Aves; order Passeriformes; family Cardinalidae; genus Passerina; species Passerina amoena. The sequence continues at coordinate 106,472 of WBNP01001487.1, read as the reverse complement.
ATCTCTTACTCCACATGGCTTCTCTCCTAGCTTCCCTTTACTGCTTTTCTGGTAGATACAGAAATGAATTTATTCTTAAAAGGAAAAAAGCAGAAAAGTGACACTCTCCCCTTGGATCCACCCAGCAGCTCCTGACTAAGGAATCCTACATTGCCCCATGAAACCTGGCCTTGAACACTTCCAGGGATGGGGCAGCTTCTCTGGGCATCCTGTTCCAGAGCCTCACCACAGTCAAGATATTTAAATCTGATTGAATTTTCCAGGAGAGAGTGGTGGCCTCATGTGGGACTCCAAGTGGGAGTTACACTTGTTTGGATGGTTCAATGCTACATCCTGCAGCTACAAGAAATGCTCACCAAAAATTTTGTTCTGCTGCAGTAAAGACTCACAAGAGTTACTTCAAGTCACCACTGCATTGTGATCTGTACCTTCCAGGATATCTGGCTTCTGTGACCCCAAAACCTGCCTGAAATTTCCACTTCCTGAAAAAGAGATGGTTTTAGAGACAGAGTATAACTTGTAAAATGAGAACAGAGCACTTATAGCATACCCCACTCATCCAAACAAAACACCTGTCAGGCATCTTGGCAACATTTTTAGAGTCACTGCCTTCAATGTCTGATGAATACTGTTGTTTTTGAATTTTCCCCAAACATGGAGAATTTCCTATCTAGAATTTTCCATCCAGAATTTTCCCATGGGGAAGATTCAATCTGCAGCAAGTTAATGGTGCTGCCATCATGGTGGTGAGGCAGGCTTCAGACAGCTGCTGAGGGAAGAATGATGAGAGGCACTGAAATGGTGCAGGGCTTACAAAACCTTTGCCTGCAGATGGTGTGGCTCCCTCTGGCATACACCCTTGTGCTGGGCACCATCAGCTTTACTCTTGCAGGGACTTTCACTGTGGCCAAGAAATGTGCAGCAGGTGGAACCTGGTGTGCTCCAGAGCAGTGGAAAGGCAGGGAGATGGCAGAAGCTGGTGCAGCCTTCACCCAGCATGTCCCAGTGGCATTGCCAGCTCTTCCTCTCTGTCATTGCTGCTGCCATCTCCTCCCCTCCATCCCCACAATTCCCACTTGGCTTCTCTCCCCTCTCCGTCCTGCCTCACAAAACTGATTTTCCTAAACCAATGCAGAACTTAATTCTCATTCATGGTCTTCTTTCCCCACCACAAGATTTTCAAGAAGCTTCCAAATGGAAGAGAACATTTGCTCCTTGCCCCCCACACGGCTGCTTTGTGTAGTTTCTGTCAAAACAATGCTGAATAGCAGCAAACTGCTCACTGACCCGTCACTCGAGAGGCTGCTGTTGTCAGCAGGTTCTCCATAACCTCCTCATCCATCCTCCCCCTCCACGTGGTGCCTTGGGTGTGTGACAGATTTGCAATCCACACTGCATTTTTAATAAGCCTGTCCTCCCTCTTTGGACGTCAAAGGCACTGTTCTGAAAGTCAATCTCAGCCTCTGACCTCTCTGAGCTTCCCTCTTATATTTAATCTGGAAATACTACTCTGAAAGACGAATATGATCTGTCTGCTTTATGTCCAGCAGTGCCTCCCTGCCTTGCCAGCAGCTCTGTGGCATTTTGCCCCTGCCAGCACAGAGCCCTCCAGGCTGCCCCGCTCACACTCGTGTCCATGGCCCCAGGTGCCACAACAACACATCCTTAAATTCCTCCAGGACTCAGCCACCTCCCTGCTGCTCTGCTCTGAAAGCAAAACCAGTGAGAGACTCCAAGTCAGAAATACAGTTTATTAGGAAAAGGAAAAAAATACCCCAAAATACATGCAATAATACAAAAGAAAAACAACTGATAGAGTCAGAACACAATGTGACACCCTGTGGGTCAGGGTGTTGGTAGCAGTCCAGTTGGATTGGTGGCTGCAGCCCTCCTGCAGTGGCAGATGTGGTTCTGCTGGAGCAGGGATCCTGTACAAGGGTGTAGTATTCCTCTGACAATCCAGTGGAAAAGGCAGCAGCTGTTCCTCTGGGAAAATCCAGTGGGAAGGCTGCTCTGGTGTCCCAAAAACTGCGATTATATCCAGGTAGGAATGCTTGGCTCCTCCCCCTGGGCAGAGCATCTCCCAGCGGGATGATGGAATTTTATCAGCCATGCAGTGACACTCAGTGGCTCATGAACAGCAGATCTCTCCCCAGAGGGGAGGACTGGATGTGGAAGAGATAAAGAAAACTGCCCAATTATCAGAGGATAACTGCCCCACCCCTAACAGATGGCAATGGAATACACACTGCCTTGCAATCCAGGATACCTGGGCAATCAGTTCCACTGCCTGGCAGCTCTCAAGGTAAAAATCTCCTCCTAACATCCAACATGAACCTGCCCTGGTGCAACTCGAGGCCATCTCCTCTTGTCCCATCACTCATGGATTGGGAGAAGCAACTGACCCCCACCTGCTACACCCTCCTGCCAGGGAGCCCTAGAGAGGAAGATGCTCCTTCCTCAGCCTCCTTTCATCCAGCCCAAACACCCCCAGTTCCCCCAGATGTTCTTCACCAGATTTGTGCTCCAGACAGTTCCCCGGCTCCATTGCCCTTTTCTGGAGTCATTCCAGTACCTCAATGTCCTTCTTGTCATGAGGGGCTCAAAACAGAACCCAGGACTTGAGGTGAGGCCTCACCAGTGCTGAACACAGGGGGACAATCCCTGTCCTGGTCCTGCTGGACACACCACACACTATTGCTGGCACAGCAGATGGCAGGGCTCATCTGATCTAGCTCAAGACATATGAGATGGCAAATCACAAGCTTGGCTGTGAACAGATTTTTCCTCTGAATGCTGAAGACATTCACTTATTAATGGGCAAAATCACAAACAAAAAAAATCAACCTTTTTCTTTTTTCTGTACTTGGCATCAGTGGATTTTTCAAAGGAATAGAGTTAGTATTTTAATAAGGAAAAGTTGAATAATTCTAGTGAAACTTTCTCTTTTGAAATGGACAGATAAACTTAATGACTCCAGCTGGAGCATGAGACAGACAACACTGTGTTCAAGTGTCAAGATTAAATCTTAGATTTAGAGGTGGCTCCAGCCAGCTTTTCCAGTGAAATGCACGTGATTTCTGAGCTTGACCTCCTCCATAAGTACTACTGGCATTATGGGGAGGTGATGCCTGTCACAGGGCTGTTAGCAGCCTTGCTTCCATGCTAGACATGAGTTCCAAGACTGTTTGATGAAAGATGATTTTGATGTACTTCATGTTTCATATTAGTACTATTCAGAATTTTGTCTCATTTTGACAAACAGATTAATGGTTTGCATTTTCCCTCTTTTTCTTTTGTTCCTGCTTTCTATTGGGAAATGCAACATAAAAGGAAGAAGAAGATGAAGAAGAAGAGTTACCACAGAAGCAGCCGGATTTGCCAGTCCTGGAGCCCTTATCAGGTATGAGTGATTTGCACCCATTCTGTGGAGCAAATTAAAACCAGTCTTTTCCAGATGGGCCTGGGCTGGGATGATAATGTGCTGACATTCAGATCATGGCAAATGGAAGGAGAGATATCTGTGGTAACAGGAACCTGTTGCATGTCTATTAGAGCTCGTCTATTGCCCTGGGACCTGTGTCCATTTGTGAGCACCGTGGTTCTCTGGGTCAGGCACTTGCAGCTAATGCAATTGAAATTGGCTTTCACCTCCTGCCTTGCAAAAGGCAGTGGCTGTGGGTACATGCAGTGTTTGATCACTCCCTCAACCTGCACACTGCAGAGACAGGCTCTCACAGCATGAATAAAGAGGAATTTGTCCATATTCCCCTAGTAAGAACCTAATTCCCTTTTTGCTAACAAGAAACGATGGGCCATGAAACCTCTCTGTAAAGTTTTGAGTATCAATCACAGCCAGGCTAAAGGTTCTTAACTCCAGTTTGGTAGATCTTGCTGTTAAAATCATTGGCCAAAACATCTTTTAAAAAGACATCCAGCAGAGACTTTTTTTCTGCCACTCTAACTCTTTTCTGCTTCTCCCACCTTTACTTGCCCACATTTATTCTGGGAGCCTTGTGCACCTCCTGCATCCAGACATGTTTTGGAGGAAGTGGACAGCAGGTATTTCTCACAAAGAGAAGCCCTCAGGCCTGCTGAGAGAACATCCATCATCAGTGTTCCTGTTCCTCCTCAGGCCCAGCTGCTGTATCTGCTTTGTAGACTCAAATCCTGGAGGGATTTCATCTTTCTCTTGTGGCTTTCTAGACAAGGCAGAGCAAAGGAGAGGCCAGCACAGCTTTCAGCTCTGTAGGGTTTCCCCCTGCCTTTCTCTCCCTGCCTGGTTTGCTGTGTCCAGAGCAATAAAATAAAACATTCTCAGCAAAATCTGTGGTTGCAGATTGAAGGGGGGCCTGTGTTTGATATGGGCCCACCCAGACAGCAAGTGAGACATCAGAGTTGGAAAAGGAGCCTGGAAAGGGTTGCCTGGTCATCTATTGTGGTGTTTAAAATTTTCTGGGTGAGTGAATGAATTGCTTGGTAATATCCAGTGCTGGGACCTGAATTCTCTGTTTGTTTATGATAACAACACAAGCCCTGGTGCAAATGGGGAAAACAAACAACAACTGAGCAGCTGCTGGTCAGGGCAGCACATCAGGACAAACCTGCTGAGGGATGGCATTCGAGCTGATAGAGATGTGGAAAAAATGTAGGGGGGAAAAAAGCCTTAAAGCCAAGCTGTGCCATCCTCCCCACTCATGTCAGCTCTGAACCAGCCTGGCATGGACACCCAGGGCTCGTGTGCAGCATCTGTGCCACGTCCTGAGGGCAGCACTGCAGGGATGCAGCAGGGAAATGAAACATTTGTACCACTGTAGCTTTTACCCTCCATCACTCACAATCAGTCACAAGGCTGCATTTATTTTTTGTGGCAGAGGAATGGAAGTGAACCTCCTGGCTGTGGCATTTACAATCCAGCAGGCAAATTAGTGGGCAGAGATGCTCTGAGAAGCACACAGCTCTGGGACTGGTGTTTCAGAGTCAAGTGGAGATCAATACTGAGCCCTCTGAACCACCATTTATCTAAACTCCACCAAAGAGAGAACATGAGCAAGGCTTATGTAATTTTCCAAGCAGATGAATAACAAATATTTTCCACGTAAAGTCTGAAAAGCTCAGACATGATTTTGTTATTGTTTTTTAATATTACTCAGAGGAATGTGAATTTTTAAAAATAAAAACCCACATATTTTCCTGACTTAAAAACAGAATGGTGCTAAGAGAAAGGCAAGTTTGTGAAGAAAGTACTCTTTTAAAAAACACAAATAACCAAAGGATTGTTTTAATAAATCATAAAATAACAGAATAAACTGACAGAATGGTTTGGATTGGAAGGGACCTTAAAGACTATCCAGCCCAACTCTCCTGCCATGGACAGGGACACCTCTCACCTAGATTAGGTTGTTTAAAGTCCCATCCAACTTGGCCTTGAACACTTCCAAGGATGAATATCTGGAAAAGAATCAGTTCAGGACCAGCAAGATGCCAAGAGGAACTGGGAGGAGAGACAAAAGCTCTGGGAACCACATTGATGTCCATCTGCTGTCTGCATCTGTCTGGAGTAGCCTTTCCCAACCCAGATCTCTGTGAGGCTGGGCATGCAAGCTGGCAGGAGCTGTGTTGGGTGGCAGTGAAGCTGCTTTACATGGTGAGGCTGAGGGAGTTTTTTCCCCTTGGCACTTCCTTAGGCCTCCCTCCAGGCAGGCACTAGATCAGCATCTTCCTCTCCTGGGCTAGCCCAGGCCTGTTACTGCAAAAAGGGACAAACTGAGCACAGGCAGCACCCATGGGCTGCTGGGGCCCTTCCTGGTGAGCTGGCAGGTTCCAACAAGCTGCAAAGTATTGAATTGGCAGGGACCAACGTGGCAGGAAGGAATGATGAATCTGGCTCTATGTCCTCAGAAGGGTAATTTATTACTTTATGATACTATATTATATTAAACAATACTATACTATACTGAAGAATACAGCAAGGATACTTACTGAATGCTAAAAAGATAATAATGAAACCTCCTGACTCTTTCCAGAGTCCCAACACAGCTTGGCCCTGATTGGCCAAAGAGTGAAAACAACTCACAGCAGAATGAAACAATCACCTGTGGGTAAACAATCTCCAAACACATTCCACATGTGAGCACAACACAGGAGAAGCAAATGAGATAATTATTGTTTTCCTTTTTCTCTGAGGCTTCTCAGCTTCCCAGGAGAAAAATCCTGAGTGAAGGAATTTTCCAGAAAATGTGAATGCCACAGCAAAGGGTGGAAGAAGGAGCAGCATCCCTGGCAGAGCCAGCAGGAAGGGGTGAGGCTGTTTGGTTGCCTGGGGAGTGAAAGAGTAGGGGAAGCTCTGCCACAAATTCCTCATCTTAGCGCTGCTAACCTCGCTGCAGGAAGCCAGCTCCACCTTCACTCTCTGGGCTGGAGCTGCCACACTGCTGCTCCTCCTGCTCTTGACAGGTCCCTCCACAGCTCTGGGCCATTGCCTGAACATCTGTGGCACAGGGGGGATCCCTGCCAAGTGTGAGCCCTGTGCGATGCGCAGAGCGAGTCTGGTCAGCCTCCCCAGCACTGCTGTGCAGCTGCAGCCTCACCAGCCCCATCAGCCATCACCTCTCCCAGCACTGACACCACCAGGAGCACTGGCACAGGCTGTGAGCTCCTCAGGGACACAGCATCCAGGGAAAGGGCAGCTCCACAGCCCAGCCAGAAACCACCCATCCCTCCTCCACAAACCTCGAAAGCAAGGCCAGAGTAGGAAACCAAGGGGAACGAAGGAAAAACAACATTCTGGCCCCTTGCTAAAGAAAACCCTCAGGGTGGCTCCTCTCTTCTTGCTGCTGTGCTGTGGCTGCAGCTGCTCCAAAGGCCAAGTGGCCATGGTCCAAGCAAAGCAGAAAGCACATTTCTGAGAAGGAACCAGGGGCTTTGCAGGTAACTGGCAAGTGGATGTAGCTGCAGTAATTTAATATATTAAGGACTCTGCCTGGATGTGCTGCCCATCTGCTCCTGCACCAGGGAAGATGATTAAATCTTCTAGTGATAAAGAATCTGGAAATTCCAGCTCTGGATGCTGAGCTGCCCAGTGAGACAAGGGCCTGTGCTCATTCCTGCAGCCTTTCAGGTCAGCCTGTGCTGTTGGTGGCACTAAAGCAAACATCTGCATTGTTGCAAAATGACTTTTTTTTAAAAATGCCTTTCTTAATCTGGGGCAGACTTCCTTCAATTCTGGCAGGATCAAGCCACAGGTATTTTTAACCAGCTCTGAAGCAACTGCATTTTTGCTCAGCTGCAAACCAGAGTTTTCTGGGTTCAGCAGGTCCCTCCTCTGCTCACAGGGCTTCTCCAGAAAGCCACAACTTCCTTCTACAGCTACCAGAGAATGAAATAGTTTGTGATCTGGAACTTTATCCTTTTCTAAGATAGCAGCTGCCATAATAAAAGCCTCAACTGCCCCAGATGTTTCTACCCTTGGCAAAAAAGCTGCTTGAGCAAAAGTGGAGCCACAGGTTAAAAAACGGCAAATGAAGCAGGTCCTAAGAAAGTATTTTGCTGAAGGAACCCACTGGTGCAAAGGGGAGTTCAACCTCTGATTTGGGTCTTGCAAACCAGCAAAAATACCTCATGATCCAGATTAACCTCCCTGAGAACACTGCAGGTTTCTTTGTGTGAGTGACTGGGGGTCAAAGCAGTCATGCCCTTGCAGGAAGAGTGTGAGTCTGTGGGTAGAAAGATCTGGATTGTTTCCACCCCTGTTACACAGCACCTATTATGTCATCTGTAAATGGAAAGCTGAAAATCCCAGGCAGTGCTGGAAATAAAAAAAGAAAGGGCCCAAGGTGGGCAGGTGCTTTATTACATGGAGCTCCCTCAATGTGGCTTCCCCCCATTGACAAAAATTCTTTTCTTGCTCTAAGCACCAGCAGCATCACAGATGCTCTTCCAAATTATAGTCTGTTTGTTTACATTGAGCCAAAAATAAGAACTTCAAAAAAATCCCTTCCTGCAGCCCAGGATGCAAATATACAGCACACACCTTGAATATAATTTAAAATAACAACCCATGGCACATGTGACTTGATCCAAAACACAAATAGCAGATGACATGGCAGGGACCAGGGAGCAGATGCTTTCATGTTTGGTGAACTAGCCCTGTTTTTCCTGAGAGCAGGAGCCTTTGTCACAGCCATCTGAAGGGGGGCAGACAGAGGGAGGGATCCTTAGCAGCTCCCCCAGATGCCAAGAGCTGGGGGTGTCCCTTCCCTGCCCTTGGTCCCTGACATGGAGAAGGTGCAGGGCCTGAAGCACCAACCAGCTCAGGAACAAACAGCTTTGGGTATTGCCTTCCAAAAAGCAGATGGTTTGCAGTTTCCCTGTTGGTGTGGTTGACAGGCAAGCACAGGATGGGGGATTTATCTTGAAATGGCCAAGTGGAGTTGGGAATCTGGAGGGATTTCTGGTATTTCCTACTTTCAATCTGAATAAATGTACTTAAGGATGACCTTTATCTTGATATCTTATTCCTACCTCTTCTAATCCTGGTGTGAAAAACAAAGCAAAGAGGTTCCTGGAAATGTGAGGTTGAAGAAAAAAAAGGTGCTGGTCCTCCTCTTTTTCCATCTCTGGAAAGGGAATGTGGTCATTAAGGGGTTTGGCAGTTCAGCCTGGTTATTATTTTGTTCCATATAAATCCAGAGTTCTTTCATTGTGCTCAGTGAAACTTTCCTCACCTTCTGCTTTTTTTAATAGAAAATATAAATCACTTATATTTAAACTACTTTTGGACCACCATAAATCCCTAGCCATTAAAAACTTCTTACTGGAGGAATTACTGCTCTCAGTTAAAATATGAGTATCCTTGAAACAGTCAGCAAAACTTCTGACCAATTAAAGCTTTTGCTTTCAATCATAAAAGTTGTTTCCCAAAGCAAATTCCAGGAGAACAATCAGTTGTCAGCATTGCTTTTAGGGAGCACTGAACCTCTGGCAGACCTGCATGACAGAAATCCTCTTCTGGAAGTTTCTGCAAGGATTTTTCCTCCAACCTTTTGTATCTCCCAAATTCTTTCCCTCCAGAATTAGATCTTCCTCTGTGCTCAGTGAGAGATCAGCCACTTTGGCACAACAGACTTGGTCCAGGGTTTTATTCCTCACTTGGGATTCTCCAGCAGCTCCAAGCTATCAGCTCTTAGAAAAAGACTTAAGGAAAGAAAAAACAGTAAGATTTTATGTTAAAAAATATTGCATTTCATGCTGTATTTCAGGAAAGTCTGTGTGCAAGGATCCAGATGAGCTGTCCCTCTCCACATCTGCTTGTGTGAGAAGGGACATTTCCTCTCCTGTCTTCCTGGAGAGTAAGACTTTGGGCATACTGTTTCTGTGTCCTGAAAGGCCCCTAGCAGACAGGCCTTTCAGTGAAAAAATGGTTCCTAATATCCAACCTAAACCTCTTATTTCTTCTTCTTATATTCACCTTTCTTTTAATTCAAGGCAATGAAGTACTATGTATGGAGGAGATAAATGAAGGCTCATAAAATGCTGAATTTCTTTAAATTTTTCAGTTTTGAGACCCTTTTTATGGGAGGGTTTGGGAGATACAGAACTTGTACAGGGCTAGTTAGGGCAGGAGAGATATAAAAATACCAAATTTAAGGGTGTTTAAACTAATAGCACTTCTGGAAGGGAAATATAATCTTCACAGCTGAAGGGATATGCTTATCTGCTCTTGAAGTCACTGGTTTCTGACTTATTTGGAGATTAGATACTCATCCAGCTGGACTTCAGGTCAGAGCCAGTGCAGTGATGCTCCTGTTGTTCCCATCCATGTGCATGTCACATTCCTGCAGCCAAACTCTTCCTGCTGAGTCAGTTCAGTACCTAGGCTGGATCTGTCCCTAATTCTGTCCCCTTAAAACCCCAACCAGCCTCAAACTGAGTGTATGGGAAACAGAAAACACCTTAGGGTGCTGCTGGAAAGCAAATGTCAGTAACAAGGAGTTGTTTGCACACAGTTCAGGGATTTGGCAGCTCCTCTTACCCAAGTCAGTAGAAAAAACCCATTATCATTATCTTCCAATCTGTGAGTGCTGCTCTGCACACTTAGTGGCACTGTGTTTACCAGTCAGCACTGGTTTTATTTGTGAAAGGGGAGCTGCAAACAAAGGTCCAGCTCTTGTCTCCAGCAGCGGGGGAGGCTGGATTTCCTGTGGGGAGGAAGCTGGGGCAGGTGGTGAAAACTTTGTGGAAAGATTTGTTTTGCCAGATGTGGTGTGGTGGGACACATCCCAAACACCCCACACCTATGGCTCCTGCTGCTTGTCATGCAGCAAGAATAAAACCTCGGGTCTCCTGGGGTTTGTTCAGACTGGAAAGTGCATCCTTAGAGCCAAAAATGATCAGCAGAGTATTTCCTGCCTGCAGCCTGCAGAAAGTGGCATGTCAGTGAGCAGCAGCACATCTCCAAGGGCCAAGAGGAGGCAGGGAAAGCCACTGAGGAGTGACACAAAGCCAAGTGTTGCTGGAAACTACAAAGAACTGTGTAATATCTGTGATGTAAGGGCTGACTAGAGCAGAGAGAGATTAATTTCTATTCTTTCTGCTACAGACAGAACAAAAGCACCCACACTCCTCAGCACCAAGCCATGCCCTGGGCATAAAACCAGTTGTTTACCCAAGAAGGGATGAAAGCTCCTGGTGCTCTGGGGTCAGAGCAGGCAGGACACCACCAAGCAGGGCTGCTGCTCACAGCACAGATTGAACAGTGCTGCAAAAATTCACATTTCCCCCCTCCCAACCTCCTGTCCTGTTTCAGTGTGGAGAGTGGAAGGGTACGGGATTGATGCCAAGAGGTACCTGAAGATCCTCCAACAGCACTGAGGGAGGAGTAAATAAAGAAACAGATGAATTTAGATGCTTGGTTTTCCAGCTCATGCAATGAAAAATTGTGGTTTTCCTCCTGGAGAAAGGGCTCTCCTTCCTAATGGCTGGAAGTGCATGAAGCATGCCAGTCCCAGGCCATGCCTGGAGCAGGGTAAATGATGTGCTCTGTAAAATATGGTCAGGTTGCTGTATCAGATTGGCTAAATATGCTTCTGAGGCAGCAGGGTCTTCTCCATGCTAGACTTTGCTGATGTGTTTAAAATAGCTTCAGCACATGCAGACTCCTGCTCCCTCCGAGGCCCCTCAGATCCGTCTGCTCAGGCTGGCAGAGCCCAACTGCAAGAAGCAACAAGCTGCAGGAGCCATCTGCCTTCAGAGCAGCCCTGCCAGGCAAAGCACAGCCCAACACAAAGGAGCAAGAGCTGGGGCCATCCACGCAGGGTGGGCTGTGCCACCACGTCCCAACAGGGCCACCAGTGTCCCCAAAGCACGCCCACACCTGCTGCCCATGGGAAAAACCATCTCTGGGCCATGAGCTGGAGGCTGAGGAGGGACAAGTCACCTCTCCTGTGCAAATCCTCCATCAGCAGGGGTAGGTTTGGGCCCCATTGCCTGTGGGGAATCCCAAGAGGAAGGAAATGGGACATTTTTGTTTTCAGGTGAGAAGCGCTTGCTGTGGCACACCAAATCATGGCTCTGATTTCTGTGGGTGTACTCCTATACCTGGTTCCAAGGTGAGCACTCCAGGGGATTGGAAGGGAAGAACCATGGATATGAGCATAGTCCAAGGATTAGAAGAATATCCTGGGGACCTGGGTTCAGGTTTTGTTTTGCCACAGTCCCTCTGTATGTCCCTCTGCATGTACTCCCATCCCTGGAATGATTTAAAAGACAGGTGGATGTGGCACCTGGGGACATGATTTAATGGTGGACTTGACAGTGCTGGCTTAATGCTGGGAGCTGATGACCTTAAGGATCTTTTCCATCCTAAAGAACTCTATGATTCTATGATCATTGTCCAGTTTGTGTCTCACTGATGCAGTGTTAATGGAAAGCAATACCATTTTCCATGCTAGCAGTGGTCTGGAGGAGGAAAGATGTGCAAGACTGCAAAGAGCTGAGCTGCTGCAGCAGAGCACAGGGAACAGCCAGTGCAAGGAAGCTGAAGGTGTACAGTACATCCAGCCCTCTGGCAATTTATTCTGTGCTTTCTTACATTTCCACTTGGCTTCCTCTCCTGCCCCAACCCAGCTGCCCACCCTCTCACTGAATATCTGATTTCCCAGCTGGCAATCCTCACCCCATCCACATCCCTGCTGAATGTGGTCTAGACAGCCTAATTGTGTATAATCCTAGAGCTACATCCACCCCCCAGCTAAACCCTGCAGTTCTGTGCACCAGGGACTCATTTGCACACATATTCATTCTGAGCACGTCTCATGAAGGAGAACTTGGGGATTAAAAGGTGAGGGTGAGCTGAAGATGAAGGCACATCCTCCCCAGTGTGGGACAGACAGCACTGCCTCGGACTGAGCTTTGCTTATGATGTGACAAATGTTGAAAGGAGTCATGATGCCACCTCAGAGCACCTCGTGCTGTCCTTGCTCTGCTACTGCTCTTGGCACCTCTCTCTCTCTCCTCCTTGCACACTCTCCCCATGGCCCAGCCATGGTGTCTGCACCTCTGAGAGGGGCACAACTCTCTGCACACTCTGCCAGCCCCACAGAGGAATCCATTGTATTCTTCATGAATACAATACAGTGCTGCCTTCTCATTCCTGCTGCAAGACTTAGAATCTATCTCTTAAAATAACAATGTCTTTTCCCTTTTGTCTCCCTTTCCTTGCTAAAGAGGGGCTCAGCCCCAGTAGGGCCCCTCATAAGTGCACTGGGAGACCCAAGGTGAAGACCTGACCTCTGCAATGACAGCCTGGCCTTGCTGAGCTAGACAAGGGCTGTGGGACATCCTGGGAAAGGCTGTTGCACAGTGAAGACCTGGCTGGTGCTTTTGCTTAACACAGGCTATTCTCTATCAGTCTCAAGGGCATGTCAGCGTGCAAGCTTCGAGTTTTGGAAAGTGTGAAAATGAGCTGGATGAAATCAGGAAGGGAACTTATCTGGCTTTGCAGTAGAGCCAGGGGCCAGATGCCGAGAGGTTACTGGGAAAAGAGATGACAAGTTTTTTTTATGACAAGTGTTTATCTTCAGTTGCTCACAAACATTCTTTGTCAGGAGAGGATGGGTGGGGAAGAACAACATCTTTTTCTGTGTTTTGAAGCCTTAGAAATAGAGACACATTCCTGCTATGGCAAACACCCTTGCAAGCTCCAACAGGCACATGCCCCAAGGAAGCAGTGGAGCAAGTGGGAGAGGTCTTTGGCAGCTCATGTTGTGGTGTCACAGGGCTGCCAGTACCCTGATGCATGTAAAGGATAAAGGGGAACTATGAAGTCAGGGGGAAAGGGCAGACAGGGCAAAACCTTGCTTTGGCACTGGGCTCTTTGGGGTGGGACAGGGTGTGCTGGTGCTCACAGGGGTCCCAGGACAAGGGAAGAGATGAGAATCTTGACTCCATGTTTCAGAAGGCTGATTTGTTATTTTATGACATATATTAAATTAAAAGAAAATTATATATTAAAACTATACTAAAAGAACAGAAGAAAGGATTTCATCAGAAGGCTAGCAAGGAATAGAAAGGAATGGAATGATAACAAAAGCTCATGACTCTTAGAGAGTCTGAGCCAGCTGACTGTGATTGGCCATTAATTAAAAACAACCAACACAGACTTATCACAGATGCACCTGTTGTATTCCACAGCAGCAGATAATTATTGTTTTTCTTTTCCTCTGAGGCTTCTCAGCTTCTCAGGAGAAAAATCCTAACAAAAGGATTTTTCATAAAATATCACGGCGACAACAGGGAAGGTGTTGGAGTCAGGGGAACTTTTAGGGACTTGTTCACAGCAGGAAAGGCTCAAATGTGGCTCCTCTTACACAGAGGACACCCTGAAGGAGATTTATGAAGCAGAGAGAAGAGGGCAATAAGAGGACTGCTGGCAGAACTGATGTGCAGATCAGTGTGAAAGGACAGCCAGGGCATGTCTGTGAAGGAGCAGCTCCTCACACTGACGTGCACAGCTACCAAAACACCACCATCGAGCCCAGCTTGCATTGGTTTTCCTTCCCTTCACTGACTTCTACTTTGCCCTTTCCTGTTTTCTTTACCATACCCAAAGCAAACACGCTCTGCTCAGCCTGCTGCCCTGACCCAGCAAGCCAGGCTGGGTTTAACACAATCCATGTTTCCAAAGCTCCAGCAGATGAAGTGTGAAGCACTTCCAGCCCCTCGCAGGCTGGCTCCCGGAGGGGGCAGCGGCTGGTGCACGGAGCAATGTGTTTCCTGCCCTGCAGCAGCAAACCAGAGGTGGATGGAGGAAACAGATGTGGAAAATACACCCTCCCCCTCCCCTGCAGTCTCTCAGAAGCTGCAAAAAGCAGATTTGGGTTTTTTTTTTGGTGTGCTGGTAAGGACTGCTTGGTTTTGTTAATGGAAAAGGGCTGCTGATTCTGGCACTGGGGTTATCATGTTGCCATGCAAACACACAAAGCAGGAGGGAAACATTTTGCTTTTGTCTCTTGCTATTTTTCTTACCATTGGTCAGGTAAAAACTTCACAGGGCAGCTTGGTGGGTTTCTCAGATGCAGCCAATAACAACAGTGTTCTCTCTGAACCACTGACTGCAGTGGGTGTGATGCCTCTGGTCATCTCCCAGCTCCTTGCAGTCCCAGCTGGAAGGCTACAAAGGTTCAGCCATCCCAAGTGAGCAGAGGCAAGTTTTCTCTCCAGCAGAGGTGAGTGTTCATGAGAGTTTGCATTGTCAACAGCTCAGCTCTCTGCTAGGGAATAAATACACCACCCTCAGATGCAGCCACTGCCAAAAGCCTGGGAGCAGAAACCCTGAAGCACTCATTGGGTTCCCTCTGAAAAGAGAATTTGACAGGACTACACTTATTTGAATGGAAAAATCCCTAAAGTTGGGGACTGGGGTCTGCACTGCTCTGAGCAGAGGCTTGCTGTTGCCCACTAAATCTTATCTTGTACATTACAACTGATGCACATGCAAATTTTCTCATTCTAATTGGAATATCTAGCTGAGGAAAGCCATTATGGAAATTCCTGCAATTATTAGCTATACACTTTATTTAGTCTTGGATTGCATTGAATCAGGAAGAGAAGCCTGACAAGGGTTTGGAATAGGGTTTAAATACATCAAAATACTCCACAGAGAATAAATCCATGAGGGATATGGTGAATCTCATGGTTAAATAGATACACATGGTCCCAAAATACCCATGGAGCTCTCACGTTTGATGAATTTCCCAAAGAAATCCCTAAGAAATTGATGCCATCTCCCCCAAACACTTGGGAACCCAGGAGGCTTCCAGTGCATCACTGGTGCATCAGCCTTTCTCTTTTCTCTGGAAGAGAATGGACATGGCCATGGACAAGAGAAGTTTTATGAGCCAAGCACAGAGCCAGCAGAGCTGGGACTGCTGCCTGGGACTCAGCCATCAATCAAATAAATAATCACTAAATGAAGAAAGCACTGCTGCTGCTGTCAAAACCAGAGGAATTTTTATCTTCAGTTTCACAGGAAACTGGATGGGCCCCTTAATCTTCCTTACTTAGGGAGGGGCAGGAGTGGGAAAATGCAACTTTTGCTAAGGAAGAAAAAATGGTACAGATAAAGTGAGGTGGTTTTGTCAGGTTTTTAATTGCTGTTGCCAAGGAAATGTATGCACTTGGGTCAGGGATAGTGTAATGACAAAATGCAAACAGCTTGATTCATGTTTGTAGAGACACAGAGCCAAATTCATCCCTGGTGCAATTGGGCTGAAATGCAGAGATGGATTTGGCTTGTTATCTAGCTAGTTCTGTGTTAACATGTTCTCCCAAGCTATTTTACAAACAACACCTAATTTATTAAAAGGGAAAGTTTAGGAAATGTTTTTTTGCATGATTTACTGCTACTTGCCTGCCAGTTGTTCGAACAAGACTCCACCAGTCTGTTCCTCTTTGCATTTTTATTTGCTAAAAGAAATGCTCTGGCTTTGGGATTTAAAATCTGCCTCAGCAAGCTTTTAAATCAACAGCAGTAATCCTTGATTATCACTTAGTCCTATGTATTTTTTTTTACAAGACAACATTTCTAAAATAATCAGCAATTATTAAATTCCCATTTGCAATATCACACTGACTGCACAATACTTTTACTTCCAATCTGCTGCATAAATTATCACTGCAGATCACAGTTACAGCTTTAAAACAAGGAATTAAAATACTTTTTAAGGGTCTCTTGTTCTTTTAGTGTTTCCTCAGTCCCATCTCACTCATATCCTCATCCTGCACACTGAAGATCAAGGGGAGCTTTGCCTCAGTGTGGGATCAGTACATCAATCTGGGCTGTGATCATGGATTAAGCTCCAGGTGTCTGGGTGTGCACAGGACCCTCATTGACTTCAGCAGAGCCCAGAGCAGGCTCAGCCCTTGTTTGTGATGCCTCAGGGATGCACCCTGCAGGGTGTCAGCACTCAGAGCCTCTTCCTTTCTTACACAAAGTGGGAAAATGGGAGCACCTTGCTTGCTAAGAGGACTTTGGGAATGTTTGGCTTTCAGATCAGGGCAGGTCCATGCCCAGCTACATTAAAGAGCTCAGATCTCTGTGTACCTCCCTGGCTACTCTCCTCTGGCAGAGTTTGCAATAGATTTTTCCAGCAAAGCAAAGGTGACATCGGTTCCTCCTGAATTTCCAGAAGAATTGGAAAGAGGGGCTTCTCCAAAAACAAAACGTGTTTTCAGAGGAAATACATTCTCCAAGACACCTTATGAAGAAAATGAAAATGTTCCAAGGTTTGCTATACAAAACTGAGAATTTTATAATTCTAAGCCAACATTTTTTGATTTTAGGGGTTTACAAGAAGCCCTAAAGATGCCTTTAGAGGGAACCTCCAGTTAGCAGTTACCAGATTCTTGCAACTCAGTGATGCTGTCAGGGTGGCTAAATCTTGTTCTAAAATACCAAAGAGGAAGCAAGCTGAGGAAGAAGAGAGGGAGGGGCATGAAGAGATCTTTGATAAGGAGAGCTTTTAGCTGTGGAATGAACTTGCAGTGCAGTCAGAGGAGAGCTTGGATGCTATCTTTAGGAGCCAGGAAGCAGGAAAGATTAATCCTAATCTTCCAAAAGACCTTGCTACCCCAGCAGAAAATGACAGATGCTGGTGCAAACTCTACATTCTTCACTCTAATTGTCACCAAAAATGTCCACAATGTTCTTATGAAAGTTGCAACTGGAAGCAAAACTAAAAATAAACTCGGTAGAATTAATGAACATACAAAAAATTTAATTGAAGACACTCAGAAGTTCATCTTCTCCTCATTTCATGTGATAGATAGCTCTGTAGTACAGAACCTGATGGAAAATCCTGAAAGATGGGTGCAATTCTCCACCAGCACTCTGCAGAATTGCAGCACAGTTGATGTTTTACATAATTTAAAGAATTGGAATTTCATAGGAACCTAGAATCACAGAACACCAGGTTGGAAAAGACCTCAAGGATCATGTCATCCAACTTCTCTTGGCAAAAGCATGGTCTAGATGGCCCAGGACCCTGTCCAGTTAAATCTTGTAAGTGTCTAATGTTGAGGAATCCAGCACTTCCCTGAGGAGATGATTTCAGTGGCTGATTGTTTTCATTATGAAAAGTTTTCCTCTTGTGTCCAACTGGAATCTCCCCAGGAATAACTTGTTTAACTCATCTTTTATATGTGACTCCTTGTAAAAAGGGAGCCTCTATCTTCTTTGTAGCCATCCTTTGAACACTGGAACATGCTGATAGGGTGTCTTCCCTAACCCTTCTTTTCTCATGGCTGAACAAACCCAGCTCTCTCAGCCTTTCCTCACTCAACAGGCTTCCCAATCCTTAGATCATCTCTGTGGCCCCTCTTGGCACCCTCTCTAGCCTGCCCACACCTCTTTTTGATGTGGGCACCAAAACAGAACACACAATTCCAGGTGTGGCCTGACAAGTGCTGAGTGGGACAATGACTTTGTCCTCTCTCCCTTGTGGATGCAGCTCAGCTTCCTGTTCTTTCCTTGAGCAGCAGCACAGAGCTCACTCATCCTGAGCTTGCTGCCCCCCAAGATCCCCAGGTCCCTTCCCAGAGAGCTGCTCCCCAGCCTTTGCTGCACTCCTGGAGTGTGTTTTCCCAGGTTCAAGACCTCACACTTGTCCTTGCTGAACTTCACAAGGTCCCTGCTAGCACATCCTTTCAGCCTATCCAGGTCTTCCTGCAGGGTGGCTTTCCCTTCCAAAGTGTCCAATTCCCCACTCAGCTTGTTGGCAAATTTTATTAGGGTACACTCCATCCCATCTTCCAGGTCAGGGATTTGTTGCTAATCTATCCTTCACAAATACCTGCTGTTATTTTTTGCCTGTATGACTCTAATGCTGTATATTTTTAACCTACTGTTTACTGTTATCTGTTGCACAGGAATGCTGGAAAAGCTCAGGTTTAAATAACTTGGAATGCCCTGGAGAGATCTTATTTGCTGGCTTTGTTTTCGGTTTCAAGTAGCTGTTACATTTTGTAGTAATGTAAAACCACATTAAAAAAAAAAAAAAATAAAACCTCCAAGATCAAATTAGGCTGGTCCTGGGCAAACTTAACAAAGTTTGTCTATTTCCTGTCAGACACACAGACTGTTCTGCTCAGGAATTCATGCCTTTCAGTCCACATTTAATTCCATTTGCTGCTTCATTTCTATTTATAATGCACAAAGCAATATTATTTGCCAGCAACACTTTAAACAATGCCAGAAATATACTGCAATGTGAGCGGGATGGGAAAGAGGAGAAGGCTTTCCTAAGTTACTCAACTGAATTTCTGTCTTGTTTGAATGTTCAGAGAAGCCCAGGAATGAGCTATAGGTGTTCAAGGTTCACATTGGAGCCTGACAATTCTGTGTTAATAAAAGTTCTGTTAACCATGTGGTGGCCAGAGTGGGAGGTCCTTTCAGAAGGGGGCCTTGTTTTTCTCAGGTTTTGTCACTCTTATGATCTGTGATTTTCTTTATTTTGTGTACACATTCAAACCAAACTGTTGCAAGCTAAGCAAAGACCTAAATCACAGGCAGAAACCAAATCCCTGAACCTTATCCTTCTCTTTCCTTCCTCCATCCCACTGACATCTCCACCTGTCAGCAACATCTCTACCTCTCTGCATATGTCTTCACCAGATCCTTCCAGAGCCACTCATTTTCTTCTCAGAGTTTTCCTTTCCTTTGGGAGTCTGGCAGTCAGTCTAGCTGATTTCATGTTTCCTCTCTGTTTGATTATCCAAATATTTGCTGAGTGTCTCACTGGGTGACACACATGAAAGCAAAGTTATCCCTTGAGCTGATGACTGAATGTCTGTGTCTTCAGGTGATCTCACCTCAGGCAGATCCTTAAAACACATTGGTGCTTTCCCCATGGGGAGCTCAACTCCAGCTGTGTGCTGGTCAGCAGTCCAGGATGAACAAAAAAGGGAAGAGTTGCATCTCTGATGTTGGTCTCAAGTGTATAATTCTGTCAACTACCCTACAGCCCACACAACACCTGAATGTTGTATAGGAGGTGTTGTGTTGCCAAACAGCAGATACAAATCAAAGGAGAGTTGAGTTCACCCCAATGTTTTGTTGAGTTGTGGGATGTTTGGGCTACCAGCAATTTACATGAGTTCATGAATGCAAAAATTCATAAATATCACTGAAATGACTGAAGGTTGCTAAAACAGAAAGATACCATCTGTGGCTCAGCACATCCCATACCTCATTGAGGACTGGGAAACCATTACAATTTTATTCTGTTTCTACATACCTTCACTGCTGGCCCTTGTGGAAAACATAAAATTGAAAACAACCATAATGAGGCCAGTCCCATCTTTTAATGACACTTAAATGACAACTAAATGCAGGCTTCATTGAACAGACACCATTCTTGCTCCACACCCTCAGGAATGTGAGGTTTAACCAGCAGGATCTTACACAGGACAAGAGTCCATCTCTAGCCCTGCTGCTTCCTCAGGTTTGCTGTTGAGTAAAGTCCCAGTAATTCAGAGCAGAGACACAGTCCAGAGCAATCAGCTCTTAGCCAGGAAATCCCCCCAATGTCAAGAGCATAAATCTCCCAGCCCACGCAGAGCTTTGCATTCCTGCAGCACATGGGGCCCATTAAGGCCCCTCACAGCCCCCAGGAAGGGCAGTGCTGGAGCAGGGCTCCAGTGCCCTTCAGCTGCCACATCTACTCTGTTTGCCCCTGGTCCCTTTGGGGCTACTGAGGATTTCTTCGGTATTCCAGAAAAAGCCTGAGTGGATCTTCTGCCCTGCCCCAGAGGCAGGTGCTGCAGGAGGGGCTGGTGGCTCTCTTACCTGGCTGGCTTTGAGGACATCATGGTGCTGAATCCCCCAGCAGTGCCAGAAAACCCTGTAATTTTCCCTCATTATGTCCTAATGAAGCAGAACAGGACAGAGCTTCAATTTAGTGATGCTCTTTCCTAACAAGGCTGACAAATGTCACTGAGCAATGAAGCTCAGAGGACTCAGCTAAGTTAAGATTCTTCCTGTTCAGATCAGTTCTTTAGAAGCAAGAGGCTCCTACCACACACACAAAAAAAAAATAAATGTCCTTCCAAGCTCCTCCTGCCTTTCACCAAAGCTTTTGACTGCTATATTTACAAGTAGGTCAGGATTAGTCTGCAGCATCAGTGGGGGAAGTGCTGTGGTCCTAGTCCTGGATGTGGACTATAACTTTTAAATCTAAGAGAGGCCATTCATGATAGACCTGCTGGTTCCCTCTCACATGATTACAGCCTTGAAGAGGGAAATGGATTGTAAGATATGTGTGGATTGTAAGACATGTCCACTGTTTTCTCACATGGAGAAAAATAATGCTTATTACTGCAATAAAGGCCCACAGCATTCTCATGGAGCACCTCAACCCATCTGAGCTAACCCTGCCTGAATTTTAAAGTTATTTATAGTTATTATCAGACTTTGGAAAAAGAAACAACACCAGCAAAGCTTTTTTTTTTGGCTTTGCCTCAATAAGATGGGATGCACAGGGTGATGCACAATGTATTTGAAACTT
Source organism: Passerina amoena (assembly GCA_013401095.1). Taxonomy (NCBI): domain Eukaryota; kingdom Metazoa; phylum Chordata; class Aves; order Passeriformes; family Cardinalidae; genus Passerina; species Passerina amoena. Next base: position 85,410 of record WBNP01001487.1, on the reverse strand, counting down.
GAAAAGTTTTACACCACTTTCAGTGTAAAGGGAGGCCTGGCTTTGCCCTGTCTGAATGAAAGCCCAGCTGTGAAGCTCAGTCTTACCAAGTCCTGTGAGTGCTGAGTGAGACAATTTCAAATGAAGACATTGAGAAGGAGGCATTGGTATCCTCACAGGCTGGACATGTGCTGGAGATGTGAGAACTCAATTAGGCACAGCAGGATTTGACTTTGGCTCTCTCCTCTTAAGAAAATGCCCTAAATTCTGAATTCTTACTATTCTGAGATAGGACAAGCTGATTATCATGTTCTGTAAATTTTCTCAGGAATGCCACTGTGGCTGAAACTGGTGTGAAAATTCCCCCAGATGCATGAGTTTTCTTTGTTTTCCAGTAAAAATCCATCTCACTGGGAAATTCCCAGTTTTGTCTTAGCATTATCTTTATAATTTGCACCCATGGACACACAACTGCAGGTGCATTTTGTTTTCCAGAACTAGGCACAAAGAAACCAGTGCCCATAAGAGGCACAAATTATCCTCCCCTATAACTGAGGACAGAAAACCACACTTACAGTAATTTGTAGGTACAAAAGAAGAAAATGTTTTTAAAAGGAGGAAAAAAGTCAAGGCCCTGTTACATAGCAGGGATCTGTCAGGTTCAAATGCATATTCAGAGTGTGAAAGGGCACAGAGGAGTGAAAGGAGAAGGCATTGGTGAGAAAGAGAAATATCTTCAAGCAATTTAAAGCTGTGTCAGGAAAGCAGGAAAGCAAGTTGAGGAGGTGAAAGATATTTAATTAACTCCTTGCCCTTGACATGCTACTGACCAAAGACATGGGCACAAGAATATCCTATGGCTGAGCATACAGAAATTAAATCAGATTTGCAGTCTCTGTGAGGTTCTTTCATTCTAATAATAAAAGTAGCAAAATTCTACTCATCCTCCCACTTTTAATTCATGGCACTTTGGATGTTGGAAAGCCCAGCTCCTGTGTGAGTGCCAAAGAATCCATGTAGCTGTCCAAGCCACGAGCAGGGATGTGGGATCTGACATGGATTGTTCAAACCAAAACCAAGGTGTGCCAATCTATGATGGTGTCACAGAATCCTGGAATGGCCTGGGGGGCCGGGCTGCCTCCCTGGTGCTGCCATGTCCCCAGGCACAGCACCCTTGGCAGCAGAGCTTCAGCTCATGGATCCCCCCAGGAAGCAGCTCTTGTGCTGCTGTACCTGTTAAAGCATTGAGGGATGCATGGATAGCTTTGTCCTTTAACCCAGAACCTTTGTGAACAGGCAGACCTCAGTCAAATCCCTACTCAGCTGCCTTTTCTCCAAAGTGCAGGTGAGTTCCAGCCTTTTCTGCCTCTCTTTGTGAGGCAGCTGCTCCATCCCCCTGCCTTCAGCTGTCTTCCTCTGCACCTTCTCCAGCTCCACCAGGTCCCCACTCTGACACATCAAAACTGAGATGAATCGTGCTGGGTTTGTCCTGCAGAGCCTTTGGACATGTGTGACAAAGGGACACTGCAAATTATGAGTCACACAACCCTGGCTGATACAATTTGGAGACCAAGAATTATCCCTAACTCATAACATATTGTATACCAATTATTCCATAATTAATAAATGTTTCCTCATTTGTTTAATTTCTGCAATCTGTTCATGAATAGTTCATGAATATAAATAGTAAAAAATCCAGGGAACAAATTGTGCATGGAATTACCTGCTGAGCTCCCTTTGCCATGAGTTTCTTGCCCATGTTTTTGTTAAATTGTCACTCTAACTTCTTGCACTTTCTTTGTTTTTAATCACAACCTTGCAGGAATCCCCTGGAAATACCTTTTTTGTCTGTTCCTAACAAAACAGATCAACTTGCAGCTGGATTTAAATACAGTTGATGAGAAAAGCATTTCATTGTTTCACTGAACTACCCCCTTCTCCTTGTTTCCTTCCACTGTGAACCCTCTAGTTAGCAGAATATTTCCTACAGCAGAAAAAAGCCATCAGGCCTTTGGTCAGACTCCAGCTCTGCTAGGAAAGCTGTTGTGCTGATGCACCAAATGCTTCCAGCTCCACCCTTTTCCTCTGTCCTTTCTTGCCATCACCTCAGCACATTCCCATGATCCCAGGCACCCAAGTGGATTTGCAGACCCCAGTCCTGTATCCTGTAGTCAGACATAGAGCTGTACCTGGGGATTTCAGTATCCAGTAATCTAGAAATTGGCTGGAACTGTTGTGTCATATATGAAATATGACAATCTCCTAACCCATATGTACAATTTATTAATGATGGTTGAGATGGGAGAAGATAAACTGATGATATAGATATTCATGCTCTAGAGCCCTGAGTGATCTAAAATGCCAGAAGCACTGAAATTTAGTCTAATTCCATAGATCTAAATAGCTCAGGATTGTTTTAATTGGGTTATGTATTTAGTTTAAATGAGCATGAGATGGCTCTAAGTCGTGCCTGAATAATAAGATTAACAAAGGAGATGGATTGAAACCAGAACCAGAACCATTTGTCTAACACTTCCCAGTCAGGGACTGTTGATTATACCCCTGTCATTCCCACTTTGGGTTTTGCAAACACAAATCTGCCATATGCTGTCATATGCAAACAGGGCCTCAGGTTCCGTGCTTGGGCTGGTAAAACCATGTTTGTATGCAAGATTTGGCAGGTCCTAGGAGGGCTGGTGACACATGCTAAGCTTCAGCCTGCTCCCTCTGATCCCTTGATCTCAGCGGTCTCTGAAATGAAACATGCCACAGGGAACACTTCTGCCAGCCTTTTTCCATTCACTTCATTGCTAACAAAATGTTTGTCTGTGAGACAGACAACTGTGAGACCAGGACAATGACAAAACCAAGGGGCCATGAGTAAGCACTGCTGAGCTTCTCTCTCCAAAACTCATTCTGTTAACACAAACATAAGTTAGAAAAAACCCCATAGATTTTTCATTCTGCCTCTTTCTGGGAATGAACATATGGAAAAACACCACTCATCATAGGAGGTGAATGAATTATCCCTCCACTGCCATCAAGTCCAGGGAATACAGACAGTGAGAGACACACAGGGGAGGACTTGGTGTTGCAGGCAGTGGAAATGCCATTTATCCAGGCTTTAATGCATAGGAAGCTCCCATAGGAAGAACAAACAGAATCACCCACATTACAGAGTCTGCCCAGGATATCCCAAAGTCTAACATCAGCTTTGCTAGGAGAATTGGCATTTCCAAATGAAGATTTCTATTCCCCCAGAAACAGGCTTTTAGACTAAATGGACTAAATTTGTTAACATTTTAGGAAGGCATGTGGGTTTTGCTTAATACATGAGCAAACCCTGAAAAAAATGTTTGATTTTAAACTGAAACAAAATTGTTTTCAAGTTTCCATTTAAATATTTTGCAAGAAAGCCAGAAATTATGTCTGAACAGCTGTTTTTATCAGATCAGAGTCAGCTTGAGTATTGTATGTCTACCAATAAAGACAAATTTGCAACTCAGTATAACTCCTCTCAGAGGAGTTTATATAAACTCCTGCCAAAACCCACCCTGTAACTATGTCCATCCAAGTGGTGCACTTTCCCCTTATGATTTCCACAGCCCAAGGACATTTTGTCTGAGTAGAGACTAAATGCTTTCTGCAGGGCCATGATGGTGAGTGAATACACTGGGAAAACTCCCCTCTTCTCTACAGCCAAGCTGCTCATTCTCTCTGTTCTAGGGCTGTATTTTTCTAAAGATTGATTTCTGATGTTTTCGAACCATCCTTTATTTCCACAGGACACCAAAGTGAATTATTTCACTTCTGTGCTTCCAGGAAAAGCCAGCAGGAAGCCCTTTGTTTCCCTTTCTTCCTCCTTTGTGCTAAGGGGATTTATTTAATACAGCTGGGAGGTCAGGCCCCCAGAGGTCTATTTGTACGTAATTCTACAACTGCCTTGCATTATAAAAGAATGCAAATGCAATATGTATTGACTCTATGGGTCACAGTGGCACATCTTGTTTGGGGGAATATTGAAGTTATCTGTAGGTACATAAATAAGGGAGTGCACTGAAGTATGCTCTATTTGCAGGGTGCCTCTGCCTTAGTAAATAACACAGAAGAAACAGCTGATCAAAACCAGAATTCAAATGGCATAAATTTAAAGGAATTACAAGGAGATAATTCAGATTTAAATCCTTTGATAAAAGGGGCCACAATTTAGCAAGATGAGCCATGTAAATGAGAGCAGAGCTTTTTGTTGGACCTATTTGTTTCAATAATTGTTTGTCACTGGGCAGCTCCACTCACCATTCAGCCTTTCATCTCTCCTTAAAAAACACTCTGTAGCTTTTTTTGAAGTGAAATTATTGTTTTGATGAACCCTGCTGAAATCTAAAGCAGGATTACAAAACCAGAACTGCAATAAAGGATACTGGCTACTTAGGGAGAGGTGAAACCTCACTTTGACTAAATTGTAATTTGAACAATTTTTTCCAGTCAGCCAGAAATTGTGGACCTAAATAAAATGAAGAATCTCTTGCTAATTTTGAGGGGGCTTGGGTTAAACAATACTGCTGAGATCTAGCACCAGAGAAGCCCATAGAAGTTTGCCTCCCATGGCCATAGGATAATGTTTCCTTTAAGAAGAATTGTACTAAGCAATAGTGATTAACATTTACAAAACCCTTACTAACCAGTGCAGAATGAGAAGGTTACTGAGCTTTGAAATTCCTTGCCAAAAGACACTGCCAGAGTCTCACATGGATTTAAGGGGCAGCTGGACAGGTCCAAGGGAAAAAAGATGGATGGAGTGTTGTCTCTAGAAATCTTCATCTATTTGTAGAAATTAGTAGAAATCTGCAGTCAGTTCAGAAGGCTGTGAGTATCCAGAGACTGTGAGTGGAGTATCATGTATGTTTGCCCTTTTCTTGTAGTACTCCTTGGGAATTTACTTTTGTACATGGGCTGTGACAGATTTTTAACCTGAACACTACAGTCACTCTTTACAGACTTTTTATGTCTTTATACTATGATTGATCAGGGGGAAGCACAAGAAAGGTTCCCAAGAGGATCCTGTGAGACCTGTCCCAGGACAGGCAGTGTTTCCTTGGGCTGGCAATGCAGGCTGAGCAAGAATGATCTGTGTGTAGTCCCACCATGCCTTATGAGAGCTCCTCTTTTATCATCTGACATCCCAATCTAGCTCAGAACTAATTAATGATCTAGCAAACAGTCACATAGATGACAGCAGCAATCAGACAGATTGTTGATTTCCCAGCAGAGATGTCAAAATTCACTCTGTATTTGGAGCTGGGTGAACAATAAACTTCTCTTTGACAAAAGGAAATGCTGTGGAATAAACATAATCTGAGACATTAATGCATAATTAGAATAAGTCACTAATGTTATGTTGAGTCAAACTGCCATGTAACCTTGCTGTGGGTTTACAGATTCCATTAATTTAATTCCAAAATGCACATTTTCCCCTGAATGGAATAAATCCCGTTTCTTCCCATTTATCCTGGTGAAAATACAAAGCTGTAAATAAGTCACCCATTTAATAGTGCTCAAGTATTGTTTTTATATTTGCATAAAGTCAACATGCAATGTAAGGCTTTTTCCAGAGGAAGGGTTCTCACAAAAGCTGAGGTTTAAGATAGGCCAGAGCTCAGGCAGGACCTGGCAAAGCTGGACTTGGCTGCTGTGGTGTGTGTGTGTGTAAGACCACAGAAAGTGATAGCAGGTGTCTCAGTTACTGGGACTTGGAGCACCAACAGGCTCCTTTACTCACCCTTTATTCACTATAATAGGATGACTCCAGAAATGAGATACTTTTGTTCACAGAGTTTTAAGATGGACTATCTCCATCAGCACTGATGTGCTGAAAACACATCCAGCAATCCAGAACATAATTTATCTGCCTAACACAAAAGGATGTTAAGATAAACTTGTGCCTTTTCCATTTGCCCTCTCACATTCATTGGTCTCATAAATTAAATGTCTTTCCTGAATGTTGGCTTTCCATGAAGCATCTCCCAAGGGTTTCTGTGGCAGGCTGGGGACTCTAAAGTGACTTACCCAACACCTTTCCTAAGGTTGTCACCTGAATTGTCATACATGTTGTTCTTGCAGATAGAAATGCTTACAAGTATAAAACTTGTAAATGCTTACAAGGTAGAACTTTCAAACTGATTTTCAGAACTGATTGTGGTGAAATAACAGTCAACATTAATAGGAGTGGTGATATGTTTTTCCTTTGGAAGCCACATGAAAATCAGAAGGAGACTGGCCTGAAAATGCTTAGCTTCACTCTTGAGTAGTCATGTTTACCTTATGTAGGAATAATTTATCTCATTTCATGTTCACTGGGGAAGCCACTTCTTGAATTGTACTCTCCAATAATTGAGGAGATGTGCAGGATTAGATCAGGATTTATAATGAGGGGAGAGCAGCCCTGAGGCAGATGCTCTTAAGCAGAGCTATAATTTACTGGCAACCTTATCTAAGATATGGTCAGTCAATAAGAAAGCCTCAGAGGATGTCAGGGTAGCCACAGCGCCAATCAACCTGCTGATTTCTTCATAAGGAATACCAGCTGGTTACTAAACCACAGGGGGCAGACAATAAAAATTAAGAGTCAGAATAATGATTTATTTCAAGTGGGAAACCATGAAAATAGTTTGAAACCTATTTCAGTTAATTGCTTGCTTTGCTGTCATTACTCCATTACTATTCGTAGCAGAATTGGTGACAAGAGACTCAGCTGAAATTCTCAACTGATCAAGCTGAACTGGACCTATTGTGCTCACTCACACTGTGCCTTCACTGCCCAGTGCTGACGGCTCTGATACATCATTCCCCACATTTTCTTTCTTGGTTTACACAATATACACAACCCAGCTTCCCAGCCAAGGCTGAAGTGTAGGCTATGGCTCTGCTTTCCCCTGGGATTCTATCCCATTTACTTTGTCTCTTCAGCTTCTTCCCACAGTTCTCCCCTTGTGTCTAGAGGACCAAGACAAGCACTCCCATGATGAATTACTCACTGGGAAAGAATCAGAGAGATTTTGAACTTATTTTAGCACAACTTCCCCCCATAGGAAGAATGACCCCAGAAGTCCCAATGGCATGCAGGACTAGAGATAATCCAGGCAGAATTGTATGGTGTGACAGCCTGAGATGGGCCTGAGCCAGTTGGAGATGCCATGAGGTGATCACAGACCCAGTTCTGGGGTGGGCATGCACTCCAGTGTGCCACCTGCCTGCTGCTGGGACAGTGAGAACCTGGAGCTCTGACTCCTGTTCCCAGAACTGCTACTAGCCCAGTGTGTTAGGCTGGAAGTCTCTGTCAGCCCTACCACTCCTCTAAACCACCTGCCATCCTGTGCGGGGTTTTTTCCATTTATGGAAACTATGGAAAACCAGAGCAGCTTGGCTATATATTAAGGATTTCTAGGTGCTCAGCAGCTGTTGTGGTATAACAAATTGGGCTAGCCTGCCCATGCAGGGGATTTGCATACATTCAAAACTCCTCATGGACCCACCAGTCCTGCAGAGCCTGCACACAAGGTCTGAGATGCTGAGCTTGCTCAAGACTCTCTGCTTGGCACAGCATAACCCATATTCATGGATTTCTGCATAGGGAATCCCGCATAGAAATACAGGGAACTCAACATCTAGAGATTCTACTTTTTGCTTTAGATATCAAAGGTGAGCAGGTGTGGGTTTTTTTTCTTTTTTTCACTTTATTTTTAGGCATGGTGATTTCTAATTCTCCTCTTAACTTCAACTAGGATTGGAAGTTGAAAATCTAGTTTATAATTTCTAAACTATATATATTCTGGTGATGGGCATGCTGCAAACACCATGGTTATTGACATCTTACAATATAAGCTACTAGAAGGAAAATCAACTCTATCCCAGGCAAAACCAGGACAAGTTCTTAGGTTTAACCAGCACTTTGACATCCTTTGGTGGAAGATGCTGTAGAGTCTTGATCCATGTGCATGATCCTCTGCAAGTGTGTACATGGCCCATTCAAAGTTCCCAGAGTACAATCATTACTGCACAAAAAACAGAAACAAAGCTACTTCTCCCTTGCAATTTGCATGTACTTTATTGTTGAGAGCACAGAGAATATCTGCCCATCTTTCCTTTCATGGAGGAAAGAGCACTTGATTATTTCTGGTGGTGGGAAATGGTATGAGATTCTTGTAGGGCCACCCCAAGTACAGCCTGCTAACAGCTTGTCATCCTGGGTCAATAAACCAGCTTGGGAATAGAAAAATTTGCCCAGCCTGCACAACAGCCCAGATGTGTCCTGGCTGGAGGCAGGGACAGACCTCCTTAGAGGTTTTCTCTCACGTTTTCTGTGTCTCCAGCTATTACAGCTGTATTCCCACAGCCTTTCCTGTGTCATCCCTGGGAAGACAGCTGGCCATGTCTTTTCAGGCCCAGTAAAAGCAAAATTCCTCATGATCTCCACAGGAGCAGGAGCAGCTTCCAATCCTTCATCAGGCTTTGATGCTTCATCTCATCCAAGAGGCTGACTGAAATACAGGTTCAGTCTAAACTTACTTGAGGGCTGTGGCAATTTTAGCAATGGTTTAATTAGCTGAATGAGGCTTTCTGTGTCAGACTTGACTCTAGAGAAGTCAAATGGGGAGGAATTCTGGTATCATTACTCGCAGCACCTCAAGGCTTTGGCCTTTCAGAGGATGCCAGTGATGTGTTGTTGAGTCTGCTAAAATGTTTTGCATTACAACCCTGAGTCCACCTGTAAATGTATGTTTGAGGATCTGAGTTCCCCAGAAAACTGCCATGGAATGCTAGGCACTGTGTATCTGTATTTTACATAGGATGTGTATCCTTTCCACAAATCCTGTGCCCTACAGGATCAAACTGAGATCTTGGTGCCTGCTTCCCTGTGCCAGTGCCAGGGGTACAGTTTATGTCACTAGAATGATGTAAGATCACTATAATGATATGAAGAGGCAAGCAAAGACACACTAAAATGGTAAGATTTGGGGAGAAGGTAGCCAGAAAACTATAATCCAACCATAACTGTTATTTTCTGACCTAATCTTACAACACCTTGAGGTTCTAGAGGTCAATATCTAATTTTATTTGAAGGTGAACCTCACTTAGTGTCTTCTATCTGCAAGTTCAAGTGGTGTCAGTAGGGAAGTCAGTGTTATTTTCTCTGTTCTACTAGACCAGAACCTGAGGCAAAATGACTTATTTTGGGTTGCCCAGAGAGTCAGTAGTGAGGGAAAAATGAGAAGCTTGGTGTTAACTCCTAGCAGAGGGAGTGCAGAACAGCTCTTCAGAGCCCAGACTACAGGCAGGGATAAAATCAGCCTCGAAAAAAGTTATCAAACGAAATTCTGCTTTTGGAAGGTAAATTAAATCCCCCCCCCCCTTTTTTTTTTCCTGCAGCCTGGGGAGTGAGCATGTTTTGGATCCAACTGTGTGACATTAATCACTATATGGAATATTTGAGCCAAAGGTCACCCTCAGGGGGCCAACTATTAACATATGGGATTTATCTGTCTACTTCTTCCATAAAGATGCAGTGTGCTGGATAATTAAACTTCTGAGTGCCAGCGTGGAGTGGAGTTTGTTTTTTTCCACTGCTCTTTGTGATTCGATCCACAACCATTTCCTTTCCCTGTATGCTCAGAAGGGGAGGAAGCAAAGGTGGCATCCTGATCTTCATTATTAATACACAGGAAAACTTGGAGGAAATCCCTTTTATGCCCCTGGCTTTGTGTAAAGAAAACCCTGCAAGCTCTGAAGTCATATTGTTCAGCTCCTATATATATGTTGATCTATGTGCATAGCAGATGTTTCTTCAAATACTTAACTGATGTTTCTGCAGAATTATGGTATGGAAAAACATTCATAGCAACCTGCATTCCTGTTGATTTACTTCTATTAAATTAAAAATCAAGGGAAAAAATGACATTTAAAGTGCCTACAGAGGAATAAAGAAAACCACAGTCTCCTGTGATTCAAGTCAGGGCTTCCCCACATTATATGGAATAAAAATCCTGGTGTGCAGGCAGCACTCAACTCCTGTTTGCAAAGGGGAGCAGGACACAGGGAGGCATTTTGCCACTCTGAGTGAAGAAATTCTGAGAAAGGCATCCAGCTGAAGCTGGTCAGGTGCTGCCTTGTACAACCACCAGAAGCACTTCCAAAGCAATCAGCCCAATTCTAACACAGACATTCAGCGTAGGAGGCACAAATCTCTCTCTGAGGGTACCCACCTCTTGCCCAGCCTTCATGACCTGCTTAGATGAGCCCTCTGCTTGCAGACAGCCAAAACTAAGCAAGGGGAATCCCACAGCAGCTGACTCCCCTTGTGTCTGCCCTTGTAAAATACTCCACTTTGTTCCTGCTACAGTAAAATTGTTATTGCTATTATTTAAGGTTATAATGTGGTAACACTCAAAGGCCAGGTATGGTGCAGGCACAGCATAAAATGCAATTCCCTGCCTCACAAAGAGGGATTTAAATTAAATGATGATTTTGCTTTTAGTTCTGCAGCTTGACTAAAAAAATTACAAAAACCAACAGGCAATTAAAATACATAATACTTGATTAATGAGATATCAAAATGCCAAAGTACATATTACAAATGTCCTGTGATGATCATATGATAGAATGTCTATGCACTTTTGGCTATAATATTAACAAGAAGGGAATTTTTTCATATTAAGTATTTCCAGTAAATCATTCTGTCTAAAGTGCAGCCAGTTTATTAATTTTTTTTAAATTCCAATACACTGCTTTTAATTTTAAATAAAATGGTAATGTTTTACATTTATATATTATTTTTAATCTAGAAAGATCCCTGAGGCTTTTTTTGAGTGCTTTCTAGAGTTTCAGTACCCACAGTGCTGGGGGGATAAGGCTTGTCATGAGTAAAATGCAGTTGTGGCCAAATTTCTTCATCACGTGAACCATGGACTATAATTTTCATGTGGTCAAAAGGCAAAAGGCACATATGAAGTGCCTTAAAGAAAGAATAGGAATTGCAGGAATCTGAGTGGCTCACAGATGGGATACAGTGCTGACCACTGATGTGTTCCTCTCTCAGGGGCTGCAGCTGAGCTGGACTGGCTCATTCCCCTGGCCAGGGGTCTGAGGTACCAGGCAGCTCTTGCACCAAAGCCAGGCAATGTGATGACTCAAATTATCCCTAAATGGCTCATGAGGTGTTTGACTCAGAGCTATCATTTGACCACTGTCTTTTATGAGGAATTAAGACAACAGCATAACAGGTTGGTCTCAGCCACTACTGGTCTTCAGCTGTGTCCTTGGTGAGTCCTTTCAACTTTCTGCCCCACACAAATCTTCCCCTTTCTTGCTTCTGTCCAGCAATATTTTTCAGGTCTGGATATGGCCATGGCAGCTTAGGGGCTGTACAGCATTACAGTAATTTCACAAAGCACAAGATAATTCTGTATGTGTGTGGACTTTGCTAAATCTGCACCTACCAATGATGCTCCACAACTACACATTTAAACTGAATGCAACTCTGGAACAAAACCCTATGAAAAATGCCCATGCTCCTTTGACAAGCCATGGCAAGAGACCCAGAGGTTTTTTGTCATTTTGCCTCAGAAAAGTGTTGAATTCCACTTAAAGGTGTGGATGTGCAGGATCTGATGGGAAGACCATACATATCACAACAAAATAGCTGTCTGAGCTGAGGAAGGGTTGGGAAACACTGAGGTAACGTGTCAGATTTCAGAGCAGGCACAACTGCCTATGCAGTGTCTAAGGCAGCAGAGATAAAAAATCTTCATCAGGGCTACTACAAACTGCCTTTAGAAAACAAATTGTTAATGCTTACATACAGAAATGATATGTAGAGGTCTGTAAGGTCAAGAATGCAAAAGATAGGGAAATCCAGCATTCTGCTGGCCTAGCAGTTAATTTTATTTCATTGCAAATTTCTGGCCATAAACTATTTCCCCCTCCCATGCTTCAGACAGAGAGTTGCTCACAGACCAGGGAACTAATCAATATTTATACTGCCTCATTCATCCAGGCACATCATTTTACCATATTTATTTTAAAAGAATCAATTTTTATGAGGTTTTCTCCATACAGTGTCCATGAGCACCACATGCAGAACAACCCTATCTCACAACACTCCTGTAAAGGAAAGAGTGCTGAGGAATGAGGCTGCCCATCTCCAGGGCTGACACTGTGGACATGGACAACACAAATAGCTGGCCAGATTGCCATGTCATAAGGGACTTTTGGAGAAGCATTTAGTATTTTTTAACATTTCATCTGTTCACAGGACAGCTCTGATTGTGTATGCAGGTGCTTGGCATGGGCTTGAATCGAACCAGATGTGCCAATGGCCACTGGTGCCCTGGATTTCCTCCATTTCCTAGGTTTCAACCCGGCTGCCGTTTATTCCTAGTGGAAGAACAGCTGCACACAAAGACCTGAGCAGTCTTTTAGTACACACCAGCACTCCGGATTTCAGTCCTTCCTCACAGAAAACCTGTTTCTCCAACTGGCTCACTGCCCTTCCCATCCTGGGGCAGAGGGTTATTTAGGATAAATTCGGTGGAAATAGCACCATCTACTGAGCGCCCAAGACTCTTCCTGCTGGGACCTCTGGGGACGGGGTTTTGCAGGGGAAGGGTCTGCACAGCCCAAGGGATGCTGGATGTTCAGGTCCTCAAATTACTGAGCTCCCAGATCAGGCTGAAGCTTTTCATCCCTGAGGTGACTCCAGTCGCTGTGCTGTGATTCAAGTCATCTGTTTTGAAGAAACGCAAAATAATCCCAGTGATAAACACACAAAAGAAATCTGTTTAATCCCAGTGTGCACCCCAGTGTAAACATACAATTCATCCCCAAATGTCTTTGTTTGGGTTCATTCCCAAGTCTGTGCGCGCTATGCCGTGTCTCCGATATTTTCTCATGTCCCCATCGTGTAATGCTCGCTCGGGGACAGATTTTGGGTACACTGAACACATGTTGGCTGGCTGGCTGTGACCTCCTAACCTTTCATTTGGATCGGGACCTTAATTCCTACAGAATGAACGGGGAGAGCATCCACAGGGACAGGGCTCCGGGATACGGGAAGGAACCAGTGGGAAAGTTACAGAAAAAATTCTTTTCCGTGGAAGGAGAGGCGTCTCCCGAAGGTGAGCCCCAGCAGGAGTTTGAGATCACCCATGGCTGCCCCACGCGCCTTGTCCCTCGCGGGGCAGCGCTGAGCCCGTTAAACCCGGCCCAGGCCGCCACACAGGCCCAGTTTTCCCCCCTTTATTCTCGGGATTTCCCCCCAGCCATCCCCGCCACCCCGGATTTTTCCACGCCTGACAACAAAGGAGGCGGCGGGGCGGCCGCGGCGGTGACTCAGCGCCGGGCCCGCCCCCGGCCCGCCCCGCCGCTCCCCTCAGGCGCGGCCGGGCCGGCTCCGCGCGTGTGGCGGGGCCGGGCGGACACACTCGGCAACCATCGGGCGGGCGGGCGAGCAGCGGCTGCTTCTCTCCGTAACTCCTCGGCTCCCCCTGCCCTCGTCCCTCGCGCTGCCGGGCGGGCAGAGCCGCCCCGCCGAGGTAGGTTCTGTGTCTGCTCCGCACACAAAGGCGCTGGCGCGGAGGGACGGGATATCCCAGCCCAGGGGGGGCTGAGGGACGGCGTCTCCCGGGGAAGAGAGGCGGGAGCGGCGGGTCCCTGCTGGGGGGGCACCCGCGCCTTCCTTCGTGAAGGGTAACACGGGGAGTTCGTCGTGGCTGTGCATTAATTAAAGGGGGAGCAAGCAGGAGGGTGCCCGGGGCGTGCGGGGCTCCGGCGGTGC
>WBNP01001487.1:5574-62570 GCA_013401095.1 Passerina amoena | reverse complement strand
GCTTTGAGGTGGCCTCAGTGTGCCATGTACAGCAGCTTTGAGGTGGCCTCAGTGTGCCATGTACGGCAGCTTTGAGGTGGCCTCAGTGTGCCATGTACAGCAGCTTTGGGGTGGCCTCTGTGTGCCATGTACAGCAGCTTTGAGGTGGCCTCAGTGTGCCATGTACAGCAGCTTTGAGGTGGCCTCAGTGTGCCATGTACAACAGCTTTGCCCTAGAAGGGTGCCCTGGTTTATATTGCTGTGCCAATTAAGATCTCAGTGTCTGGTGTACAAAATTCTTAATTGCTGAAGCATCCTCATATCAGCTTTCAGCAAAGTTGTTTTCCAAAGCATTTTAGTTTTCATTCCCCACCACAGAATTATGAAAGAAAAAGGTGAGTGGAGAACAAGTGATGTCACCTGTTCTACTCTCCTGTGGATTTTTTGTTTGTATTGATGGAAGGCTTTGTTTTGATGCTTAATTCTTTTGACTAACAGCATCTGGTGGCATACAGGGGAGTGCTGCATGTGTAATGCAGAAAAAACTTTTAGTGCTGTTCTGTGCACTAAAAGGCAAGAGTTTAGAATGAGCTTTAAAGCAGAGGAGTGTGTGCTTTCAAAGAGTTTATTCCTTCCAACACTGAAATTGGAGTAATAAATCAAATTGAGCATGGCATGCATTGATAAAGTGGTGCTTTGTTAAATGACTGCTCTAAGGGATTGTTTCAACCCCTTCCTCCCATTTTAGTATTGGATCTTAATCTCTTTATTGCAAGTAACATCAGCACTAGTAGAATTAGGAATTAAAGTTTGAGCCAGTGGTATTTATTCCTGTTTTATCTCTAATGATGAAGAATCCTCAGCTGATTTCCTGCTCAGATTTGATGATTCACAAGGCTTGAGGTTCATCTTTATTTCCAGAATCTCATTTTAGTTTAGAGTATTTTTCCCTCCTAATAGGAAGCTGATAAATTGACTGGTAAAACAGGCACAGATGTAGTTCATTTATTTTGGAAGTGCAGATGTTTCATGTGCGAGGAAGTTGGGCAAAGACTGGATTTAGAAAGGCCCAGATTAACAGACACCAGCCAAGAAAACACTGAATATCACAAAAAACTTATTGCTGTAAAAGCAATGACATAAGGAGCTCTTACTTCTCTTACTTACAAGTGTTATGTACACTTGTACACATACAAGTGTATTTTCCCCCAGGAAGAGGAGTGGAAAAAAATTCTGTTCTATAATACTCAGTCATTCAGATTCCTAAGATTAAATATCTCTGTAATTGATGCACTCTTTCTTTTTTTTTTTTTTTCCTTTTTAATTTCTTTTAGACTGTCATAATTAGGATGCCATGAACTCAGCTCAGGGTAGCATGGTTTGCTACCTGGGAGGCTTTTCAAAAACTGTAGGAAATTGTCTCCTTGAGGAAGGAAAGGATAGGGAGTTCCACAAACCATTTACAAAAATTACAACCATTCCAGTTAATGTGGATAAACTGGGTAATTTTTGCACAGAATATTATAAAATGGTGTCTTTTTAAAACTCTGTCAGGCTAAACACATCTTTCCAAAATCTATTTAAAGTACATAAATATTTATTATTGTCCTTCTTTTACAGATTAAGAAACAAAGGCTGAATTGACTTGTCTAAAGCTATAACTAATTAATGCAAGGATAGAATGTGAACTTGGGACTTTGAACCGAGAGAACAAACAAGATGAAACACTGCAAATGGAAGCATAATGTAAAGATAATATAAACTTTATATTTCAAGCATAAACTCACTACCCCAATATACAAATCATCCTCCCATAAATGCCTTTAGGCAAATAAGCAGCCTGACAAGCTGTTTCTCACTGAAAACAGAATCTGTTTAGACCAGATCATTTCATTACTTGCCAATTTTGTGCATCTAGCATTAAGCTTGTTGCTTCTGAGAAAATTCCTGAAGACAAACTGGAATTTAAATTAAATTTTCAAATAATTTGAGTTCAAATGAAGAGAACCAGGCAAATTTAAACTTCATCATGAGAAGCTGCAGCAAAATCATGCTTGAAATTTCCTTTACTCCTCTCCCAGGTAGATGGTTGGTGTGAGTCAGCCAGAGCACTTGTACTAAATGTGGGAATGGAGCTGACTCAGAGACAAGTGATTGGCATCATTTAATGGGATGTCATCAACTGCAGCTTCAATAAATGTCAGTTTTTCCTCTGTCTTGGTCAAATGTTAATTTTCATTGCAGTTTTGACTGAACATAGCAGTAATTTTTGTTTTTTTGGTTTTTGGTGAGTTCCCTGGATCACAGGGGCCATCCATGATTGTTATTTTTTTTAATGGAAAGGATGGTGGATCTCCAAGCACAATTCTTATTTCTCTGAATTGCATGCCCTGGGGTTGATAGCACAGACATGGTCACTGCACCACTCCAGTGTCTGTGCATTTTGGAATACCAGTGTAGTCCTGTGACAGGGTTTGGGATTTCTCTTCTTTTTCTGGACATTAATTTGGAAGGAATTTTGGAAAGAATTCATTGCAGTGGTTTTGGTAAATACCGTTGTGTCACTGGTGGAAATTGAGAGATAAGGCGTTTTTAGTGGCATTTCTGTATAACTTTAAGCAATTTCAGACTTTCATAATGATAATTTTTTTTTCTAAACATGCTAAGTTAAAAGCAGACCAAACATTTCCTAGTTTTCTGAGCTTCTAAATGTCTTCTGTACTGGATGTTGTTTGAATTGCATTCCTTTGCCTGAACTGTCTTGTTTGTTCTGGTGTTTGTGATTCATTTGAATGTGCACCAGCCAGCACTTGAATAATGGAAAACCTAAAGTAAATAAGTGATAGTGCCTGCTAGAGAATCAAAAGGTTCTACAGTGAGCTGTGGTGCTCTTTAGAACAATTTAAATATCTTTCTGTAAACAAACTGTTGAATGAAGAGTGGTTGAATGGAAGCTGAAAAGGTTGAATCATTCAAGTTTAGGACACTGGGAGTCTAGTCTAAATTAAAGTGTTATTACTTTGAAGTTCTTAAAAGGGACTATAGGGCATTCTGAGAAGGGCTTTCTTTACCTCTGCTCAGGATTTATAATTTAATCTAGGGTTTGGAGGATTAAACTGGGTTTATTCTCATTGCACCAGAGTTACAGTTTCCTCCCATATATGGCATTTTTTAAAATGTCAATTGGTTAGGGTTTTTTTCCTTAAAGTGAAAGATGCTTTAGAATTTAGATGCCAGTTCTGTAATTAACAACAGGAAGTTTGTAAAAGACTAGAAGTGGTTCTTGAAAGATTCTGAAATATTAATCATGTTCAACACATTGATGGTATGTTCTTCCTAATAGAAGACATATTTGTATTTTAAACGGGAATCATTTTGGCTTCTGGGGACTTTTTTGTTGGGGGGCGGTGTTTTGTTTTGGGTTGGGTTTTTTTGGGTTTTGTTTTGTTTTGTGGGTTTTTTGTGTGTGTATTTGGTTTTGATTTTTTCCTTAAATGTGCCCTAGAAGCCATCTTACAGGACAATTACTTTCAGAAAGAATGAGGCAGGTAGGTACACTGGAGTTGATCCTTTCATTATGTTTGATAAATTTTGAAAGAAAATGGGTCAGACTGTAACATTAGACTGTAAAGAAAGTGAAAGATGAGATAACTTAAAAAAAAAAGGTATATCTGTTTGTACCATATGTATTTATACTTTCTATCTGAGCTGCATGAGATAAGCTTGTGTGAATCTTTCACTCCATCATCACTAACGTGACCTCTTTTGTGTCACATAACTGTTGTCATACAGTTCACATGTGGTCAGTGTGGTGATCCTCCAGTTTATAAACCTTGGTTTTGTTTTTCTGACAGTTCATTTCCTGTTGATTCAAATTCTTTGTTTGTTTGTTGTTGTTTTTAACATTCTGCCAAAGGCAGTTACTTGGAATTGTCTGGCAGCACCGCAATACTGAAGCTTGTCAGAGCCTGGACTCCTTTCATTGCTCAGCCACCAGTTTACATGAAGTTTAGGGGAATTTTGTGGAGGGTTCAGACCCTTTAAAAATTTGGCTTATACTGGCCAAAAGTTATGGGGCAGGTTGCATGTGCACACTTATGTTATCATACAAGAAATCTAAGAAGGTTGTTTAATGTAATTCCTGACCTGGCCCTGTATTTGCTTCTGGGTTATGGAACAATTTCCCTGAATGTGTTTTTGCAGCCTTGCTTTGTACCCAGGGAACTCCCTGTGGGTTTTGCCAGAGCCATACTGATTTCATTAAGATGTGGGCATCAGAATGGCATCCTAGAGTTGTCCTGTCTCACGTGCAAATGCTTTACTACATGGTTGCTCCCTCTTTACAAAGGCTGTTGAGCAGGCAAACCACGCTGATTTCCTTCAGCGTTATCTAACTGGCAGTTTGTGGGTAGCAAGTGAAGAACAGTAGATAAAGATTTTGTTCTTTCTGACTTTCTGACCAGTGAAGCACATGAAATTTTGTAAAGCTGGAGGTGGGGAAAAATCCCAGTGTGTTTCAGTCACGTTATTTGGTTACAGCTGTAAAGGGTATTATTCATTTATCACTTCCTTCTAGAAGCTTTCTGCAACTGCATGAGCTATTCCTGCAATTCAGTGACATGTGCATCACAAAGGCTTGAAAATTGGAATGGATGGGAAACTCCTGTTATTTCAAATTATGTAGTTGTAAACTGGCTGCAGGCCTTTGGGTTGAAAGACTAAGCATTGATATCAACATACTGCTGGGTTGTATCACAGAGGAGATAAAAGTTGATTTTACAGGAAGTGGAAACTTAGACATGTATGGAGCTCAGTAAGCCCACGGTGAATAAATGTTGGCTGCTCACAGATCATATCATAAAGCAATTTATTTGTATCAGTGGCCTGTCACATCATGTAGGATCAATCTTTCCTTAAATAGAGAATACTTATTAAGGAAAGCTACTGCAGACCTGAGCTTGCATTCTTGCCGTGCTATCTCTGTGGGCCAATAACCACATGTTTTATCTGGTTTTCTTCCCAGAGCAGGAACATGCCTAGTGAGTAACACATGAAAACCAAATATAACAAGGGTTGATACATTTGGCCAACTTACAGAACAAAAGGATCTCATTATTTTTTCCTACTCCCTGCCTTTTTTTTATTTGAAATGTATCTATCTAATTTCTTTTTACAGCCTAGGCTAGGTTCTTTCCTATTTCTTCTGCAAATTAGTCTTTTTATGTTGAATGATGAACTTTGTTGTTATTTATTTATTTTTGTGGTAGCTTTTTTACTTGGCTCTTGAAGGAAGTAACAGTTATTTTTCCTTATTTTCTTTGTACATCAAGGAAGGTGAGGGTCACATTCTACAGGGGAGTAACAAAGAAGGAGGTCAGAAATGCACCACTTACCACTATCAATAAAACTTTAATTAACTAAATGCTCTGTCTGGCTTCTTGCCCACGCAATATATAAAAACCAGAGAGATTCTCCTAAGTCATATTTTTGATAACCAGTTATTACTGGTTATCAAAAATTCTTACGTTTCCATTTACAGTAAAGCCTGAAGAATAATTGGCTGACAAGTCTCAATATGCAAAGAAAACTTGGTTATTCAGGTTATGCATTTCCCTGCATTTGCATGTTTGCACTGGTGTGCTGAACAGTTGCTTTTATCAGTCCAATCCATATTTAAAATTGCCTTCATATATGCAAAGTGTGAGTCCCATAGCAGGATCCCTGTTGACATTCTTGTAAGGTCTGCCCAGAGTTTGTAGCATCACAGAAGGTTTGGGTTGGAAGGGACTTTAAAGATTATTTACTTGCAACCCCCTGCCATGGGCAGGGGCACCTCCCACTAGAGCAGGTTTGGTCAGTGCCCCATCCAGTCTGCCTTTGATTTGCTGCAGTATGAGGGATTCCATCTGCAGAAATCCTGGGAGAGGAGAGGAGAGCTCCTGGTGAGCAAAGCCTGTGCCATTAACCTGGTTTCTCTTGATGTGATGTCTTGCTGCAAGTGCTGTTCACCACTCAGTCAGGATTTAAACTGTCTGAGCAGGAATTGGGCAGCTGGGCTGCCACTGCAGATGGTGTGACTCGTCTTGCCTCCCCTAGGAGGAATCAGCCTCCCTGCTCCAAACTTCTGTGAGGTTTTTAATAATTCCCAACTTTTTCTGCTGGAGACAGCCTGCTCACCTGTCCAGAAGGGATTGAACCAGTATCAGTTTTGCCTGCAAGTGGATGTCCTTTGGCTGCATTTACAGTCTTGAATGAGGAGGAAAACAACTCTGACTGCCTTGCTTTACTTTTTATTCCTGAATCTTCTGGTTTTTGTCTCTAAATCTTCAGGCTCAGACAATAAATGGGGTTTAACTGTGGATCCTAACACTGAGCTGATTAGATGCAGATCTGTGGATCAAACATTGAGCTGTTAGAAGGGAGACTTGCTGTGCTGCTCACAATGAACTGGTGTCTTGTTAGATCCCCAACAGACAAACCACAGGTCAGTGTGTTTTTCCAGAGCCCAGCAGTCCCTGGGTGCCATCCTGTGTGTACCACAGGAGGGGAGAATGCAGGGGCAGCATCCACACCATTGTTATGGCAGCACTGGCACCAGGCAGGAGCTGGGACTCCATCAGCTGCAGATTTGGTGTGACTCTCCCCCAGTTACCCACTCGTGGGCTGGTGCTGTGGGATTCTGGGCCCCTCTTTCCAAAGGGTCACCTGCATCATCACCTGCTGCAGGAACTGGTGGCACTGTGCCCAGATGGCCCTCTGCAGTGCAGGTGCTGGCACACAGGGGTGAACTCAGGCACCATTTCCCACCACTGAGCCTCCCCATATCAGCTCTGTGGTTGCCCATTTCCCATTAATTGCAGATGCTGGCAGAGAGTCTCCTGGCTCTTTTCTTGGCAGTGTTGTTGCAAGAAAGCATTTTTAGTAGCTGCTTTTCACCATCAAAATGATTATTCTGCCGTGAATCAGAGCTGACTCAGATGCAGGTGAAGGATGACTCTCTGAGCTGGGGTGTCTCTGCCAGACCCCAAAAGCAGCTGAGCTTTCTGCCCATGAGCTGTCCTGAGCTGCCTCACATCATCTCCACATCCCTGAGTGGGGTTTGCCACAGCTGACAGCAGCCTGTCCTGACAGCCTGCAAAGTGGGGGGAAAAAAACTTCCTGAAATCCCACTCCCTACAAATGGAGAGCCCTGGTAACCATTATTATCTTTTGAGAGCCAGGATTTCCCAGGGTTGCCCTTTGGGGCACAGGAAAACTCATTGTTTCCTTCCAGCCCGTTTTTTTCATTCCCTGGTTTGCCATTCACGTAAATTTCCTTTTAAGTGGTGTTTACATTTGCAGCTTTAAAAATGTGGGAAAGGTTCTGTCGTGGCAGGCTGTAATACAGTCCAAGTAACTATTTCTGAGCTGGCCTTGCATTGCCTCTTGCCCTCTCATCTGTCATCAGCTCCCTCCTGTGTTTTGTGAAGTTTTTTCTTCACTGCTGAGAGTGGCACAGCAAAAAGTGAACTCATACAGAGCTCAAATTACTGTTAAACCAGTTCAGGTCTGTTTAATGGAAACCTTCCTTCTCCAAACCCTTTCACACTCCTTTTACTTGAGTCATAAAACTTCTTCTGTTTGAACTTAGTGAAAATAAACCCCAAACCCTTTCTGTTCTAGTTACAAAACACTTTGATTCCTTTCCCTGGTTTTGTTTTGTATTATTTACTGCTGGAGCAGCGTCTTGGGGTAAAAAGACACTGCTTCTTAGCTGAACAATTTAAATTTTTCATCAAGGAGATGTATAACCAAACTCTTTGTGAAATGAGTTAGCCATCCATTCTACTCCAGCTCCAAGAAGGAAGTGTGGATCATTTAAAAACCCAGGAGCATTCAGACAGGACAGGGTAGGTACCTATGCAGTAGTACTTCATCAGCTGTGGACATAAAGGAAAACTTCTGGCTGCTTCTGGAAAAAGCTGCCATAAATGTATGACTGTGTGTGTGTGTGTGTGTGTGTGTGTGTGTGTGTGTGCATCTGAGCTCATGAGACAAGGGTGAGTTTTTGCATGTTATGCTGAGTAGTGGTGTGTGAGCATCAACCCATATTTACAAAAACAGTGGTATGTGTCTTTTCCATTTTTGAAATTTTTTTTCCTGAGGCAAAGATGTGCCAGGATCCATTGTTGACCTTGTTAAATAAATTCCATCTCTCTGTCTGTGTTCTAGTTTTGCTTTTTGGGTTTTTGTGCTATTGGCTAACCTGTTATTGATGCGTAAGTTTAAGGGGATCTAATGTGCAGAATCAGTCATGTGAAGAAAAAAATAAATTGTATTTACTTCTGAGTTTTTTCTCTGAACTCCTTGTATTGCTTTTGGTTTTGTTTTTTTTTTTAGATGGATGATATAAAGTTACTATGGCAGGGTGGGGACAGCTTTTTAAAATTATCAGTCTTGCATTTATTCAGGAAAACCTTTGCTATCTTCTACAGTCAGAATTTCAGCAAACCCACTATCACTGCAGAATCATTTGGGTGTGGATTCTCTCCACTTGCTGTGCTTGACTTTCACAAGGATCAGTACATATCTAAAAACATTTAATGAGAACTAGTAAAATATTTTAGCCCTGCAGACTTGTTTCTCTGTAAGCATTCAGCCAACATTATTGAGATCAATGGTTTCCTGTGTTTTATTAGCACAGCAATTTCAGCTGGTCGTGCAATCTCACATTTCTTTTTATAACTATTTTATAAGGAGAAGACCCAGTTAAACCAGTTCAGGTTTCTCTGTTGCAGTGCTCTAATGCTTGCTCTCATTGTAACAAATCTGTCTTGCTGTCCATCTGCTGTGCTTCCCAAGCCTCTGCTGTGTCTCTTTTGGCACACCTGCATTTGTGCCAAAAGCTCTGCAGTCACTTAGGCAGCCGTATCTTTTTGACCATCTTTGCCTCCTTGTATCCAGATGTGTACACAAAGTGCACAATCCATTGTTGGCTTGGTATTTTTGAGCCAACACAGGCTGAGATTACAAGGTGGTTCCACCTCTCCCTGCAGGACTGCTCTAGGCACTGAAATCTCCCGAGCCAGAGCTGTGTGTCCCTCGCACCCTGGGGACAGAGCAGGGCTGGTGCAGGGACATGGTAAAGAGAGTGGGTGGCAGCTGCTGTGGGGTTATTTGGACAGCTTGTGCTATCTGATCCAGGGAGCCAGGTGGTTTCTGTTGCTGCCAGTAAGGGTGGGGATAAAAGGTGGGCAGGAAAGAGGGGCCATCCTATACCTGCATCCATTGCCCCAGTGCAGGTAACTCAGCTGTAGCAAGAAGACTTTAGCTTTTGGGGCCTTTGTTTTCCACTTCTCCAGACCAGAAAAATACAGGTGAGCAGAACCTGAAGGCTTTTTCAAGACCTAATGCTGAGGTGACTCTGATCCTGCTCCGGATCCCTGTGACTGGTAAAGCTGTGCCACTGTGGTCTCCTCTGCTCTGCTGCTCAACTGGTGGCACCAGGAGATGTGTGGGAGAATCTACTACCTTTGTGCCTTTGTCTCCACGCAGGAATCCTGCCAGTATTGTGGGACAGGAGTGAGGTCAGGGGAGGGTTCTTTACATTCTCAGCTGGGGTGGTAAGACTTAGGTGCTCGCTGTGAATTCAGGATTGGCAAAAACTTGTTGTAGAGTGGAATGGCTTGGTTTGTCTTGCTAACTTCCAAGTATTTTGTTGAGTGTATAAATGGGGGTAGGTCTTTAGGATTGTGCAGGTCAAAATGTTAATTTTAACTGGACTAGAAATACTTAAAATTAATGGTGAAAAATATTATTTGTAAATTAGTTTTAAATAAATCTGTGGTTTAGCTATAGTGAAATAATTCAATCTAACAGCCTTCCTTACCTGCTCTGTTCTAAGCAGCTTCAGGCTTCTCCGATTATTACCTCTTGAAATTTACTGGTTAAGAGGTCAGAACCAGGGTTTTTTTTTTAAAAACAAGCAAAATGTTTCAGTAATCTTTCAAATTCGAAGGTACTTTCTTGATTTTTATTACATTCAATGAATTCTGCAACTAGCTATTTTAATTCAATAAATAGCTGTTCCAAAGCTGAGAAAGTGATGAAAAGTCATGAATGTGACTCAAATAGAAAAAGACAGCTCTAGTAATTCTAAAATCTGGAATCAGGACCAAAAATAATCAATTTGTGAACTAGAAATAATAATTACTTTCATAAATTTCATCTATAAACAAGATGTCTGTTCCACTTTGTGCCCGGCCTGCTTCAGGGGATTTTAGCAAAGTAAATAAAATCAGTTTCGCTTTGATGCTTTTGTGGACCTACTCTGCCTTCTCTTACCTCTCTTAATGCAGCGCTGATAGGAATATCAGTTGAAAGTGTGTTCATGTAGAACATTAGAACTGAGTAATTTTCCACATGTAATGAAGAATTTGTGTGTGTGCTGTATGCAACTAATTAGTGGTGCAGTTTATCTGCTTCTTCAGCAAACAAAAGGCTCATGTTACAGCAACCCTTCTGCAGAGAATAGCAATCAAGATTTCTGCTTAAATGATTTTCATCTTTTAGCATCTGTTCACTTCTAGAATACAAATCAACACCAGTGCATTCTCCTCTGATACGTCTTCTTTGAATCCTTTTTAGCTGAAGAGAAAAATGGAGGCATGGCATTGTTTTGAGCCTGCATGTGCCTTGCTCTGGATGTAAAACAGTGAAACTCACAGACTGCAAGCTTTCAATATGCAGATGTTGCCCCTGGCTGTGCAAGAAGATGTTTAGATGTGCAGATCATGAAGAAAATTCGTGGTCTTTTAAGGAAAGATTACAGTGGGTAAAAATGAGTTTGAAAATTGAAGCTTGCTATGACTTCTTTCTTAAATCTAATAGATGCCTGGATAGAGGGAATTACTCATAAGAAGGAAGTCATAAAACTGGTTTGAATTAGATTTCAAAGGCAAGGGTTATGTTGGTCATTTGAAGCCTTGGATTTCTCACCACCACAAGAGTCAATAAATAGCAACCTAACACAAGGTTCTGGCAAAGTATGGTTTGCTATGTAAAGGCCATTTTGCAAGTTAAAACTGAGTGATTTGGGATCATATGTAGCATCTGTGGCTCGTGCTGGAGTAGTACATGGGAGGAGGTGGCTTGTTCATCCCTCCAGCATGGGATGCTCGGAGATCCCACTGAAACTGAGCCATTATTTTATTTTATTATGCATGTTTTGACTTGGCCTTCAACTCCGAGCTGGAGAATGTAGGTCAGCTGCGCAGTGAGGCTCTGGGTTCTGAGAGGAGATCTCCAGTCCTGTCCCAGTGCCTCTTTCCAGTGCCCTTTGGGCTTCATTACCAGTCTGCTTGCTGGCTCCCTCCAGCACAGAGACTATTAGCCATCTGACACTCCTTTGCCCAGGGGCAGCATGTTTGCTCACTAATGAAGGAAATGGGTACCAAGTGCATTACATCTTTTTAAATCTGTTACAATTTCCCTACCACCACCATCTTTATTGTTAATTCAAATATTTGATATTAACAAAATCACAGTAGACTAAATAACATTTTCAATTCCAACTGGGTGTGATTGCTTCCAGGATGTTACCAGGCAGTGTCTTAAGACATTTCTATCTGAATACAAAATCTGACTGATGGGAGAGGGAAGAAGAGGCTGCTAATGAGATTATGAAGTGAAATACTGGCAAACAACATTTTCTGTCATGGAGACTAGGGAAGGAGTAGAACAATTTATGCAGAATAAATAGAGACTTTTTTACATATTAATTATGGATTAAAATTTGTATTTTGAGCAGTGAGATTTAATTTCTTAGCTGAATCAGATTTTATAGTTAGTCTGTGGAATAGACTGAATTTGGCATAAATATTCAAATCATAATTATTGTAAGCTTCTAAACCAGAAGTGGGATGGGGAAAAGGAGGAAGCAACTCTCTGTAAGGCTCTTAGACTAGGACTTGTGTATTTAATTGAGGATTTTGTTCTGGTTTTGTTGAAGCTTCTGAAGCTTCTTCAGTCAGTAATACACACACCTTCTCTTCTCAGAAGTCAAGGATCTCTGACAGACAACTTAACCAGGGTTACCAAATGAAAACAAATCATCTGAAGCACCCACCCTCCATTAAACTGCTTCAACATCAAAGGGCTTTCACTGAGGATAAGTAATGTTTTGCATGATCCACAGTTCATTTTGGTTCTTGAATTCTTCATAGGACTTTCTGCTATGAAGCCATTTTTTGCCTTGGTAATAAGTGAGGGCTTTTTGCTTAGAAAACATTTGCACAATGGTGGTGCCTATTAAACATAAAAAGCTTCTGAGATATCCACTGGAAAGAATATCCATGAATAAAAAATGAACCACTTAAATCAATACTATTACTTTTAATTCTCTGCTTTCTTAATCTTGCCTGTTGCTTTTATTCTCTTTATTAGCTTTCTGTGATGGGAAAGTTTTCTTTTCAGAAGAGGCAACGTGGCCCTGTTATTCTCCATTGCTTTGTTTCATCTGCAGCTCACACAGTAATGTGATAGGGACGTTGAGAGTTACAATTTCAGAACTGCACATGCAGGTAGTTTGTCTTTAAAACATAATTTTTTTCCTTCCCCTTGCTACTACTTGGGTTTTTTTTTTTTTGCCATATCATCTCTTCTATTTTACCGCTTTTTATTATTTCATTTTATGGTGTCTTACATAGTCTGTGAACACAAAGTAAATTGATGGCTTCTGAATCAGAGGCTATTACAGCATTTTCCTGATTAGATGAGGTCTCATTGCTCTCACTCAGCTAAATCTTAAATAATCCAAAGCACTTTAGGTGGAAGAATAGTTTTAATAAAACTTACCCAGTATTAAATTCCTGGAGATTTTTGTCTTTCTATCAGCAGTCCTCATTGGGTTTATTAATGTAGAGTTATTAACTTTCAGATGTTCACTGAGGCCATGTTTCATTCTCTTCAGTTTTCTTTTAGTCCTTTATTAAAATAGCATCATTAGATCTTTGTCACATCTGGACTTGTCTCTTATGTGTGGAGGATAGAGGTGATTTACTGTCTTAATTTCAAAGTCTCAGATTTTATGCTAAGTACAGTGGCCAGTGTTGAGTGCAGCTGCCAGACCTTCCCAGAGGAAGGCTGGTTCAGGAACAGCAGAGGAATGATGCTAACAGAGCTGCTGGGCTGGAGGAATGGGCAGCTGTTAATGCTGGGCAAAACCAGCAAAGTGAATAATGGCCAGGCAGTGAGAGTGACCCTCTAGCACTGACTTCTGTTCAGACTCATTTTCTTCCCCTGTTCTCTCTGTAATCACAGAACTTGATTCTAGTTTAGTGCATTCTCTCCCCCATCCTTGTTAGCATGGAGGTGGCAATGAGCCCAAGCCCTGTCCAAAGTCAGGGGAGGCTGCACTTCATTGCTGCTGTGCCAGGCCCATTTAATAAAGTTTGAAAGCATGCAACAGCAGTGTGTGCATTTTATGTGATGACAGAGCCTCTTAGGCTTTAAATGCACTTTATTTCCAGCACTATGACAGGGTTTTCATGCAGCCTGATGCTGTGTCTAAAGTTTACCTCACCATTTCCATTATTAGCCCCTGATTTCAAGGTGTGGTGCTGTGCAGCAGCCTGGTTACAGAGGACTTAGTGGGAAAGGATTTTTTCAAGATTAAGAAAGGGAAAATGTTCAACTCCTAAAGTTATGTAGAGTAAAAATATTGAAAGAAAAGAAAGCCTCTGTGTGTGTGATTAAAATGGTCTTAGATGGAGTTTGAGGGGTTTGGAATAAGAGGATGTCTGTAGTAGAGTGGGAACGTGGAGGGGATTAAAGGTAGAGTGGGACATTTTCGTGCAGTGAGGACTGTGAAGTTGTTGGCACTGACCTGGAGTAGTAAACACAAATGTTAGCAAGGCTCCTGCAGTGAGCAGGGACTGGAGTGACTGTAAATGCTGTTCTGCTGGAGTTCACCACCCCATGTGCTGGGAGCTGTTCCAGCCCCAGGGTCTGCCTGCAGAGCTCTTCCTCTGCATCACCGTTTCCATGAGATGGGATTGCTGCTGGCCTCTGGCTCACTTCATGTGGCCTTATGCTGGAATAGTGTCTTCTGTTTGTTGGGAATTGTCTCTAGTTTGGAAGGGAAACTATTGGATCTCTATTGGTGGCATATTTGTGACGTGTAATAAACTTTTCTGTGACTGAACCATGTGCTTGACTAAATGTAAGAGGAAATTAGTGGGACATCTGGCCTTTGTAAGGGTCAGACTTTCATTTTTACTTTCTTGACTAAAGTTTCATGAATTCTAAGTTAATCTGAGTTGAGTGACCTTTTGACCAGCGTAAAGCCTATCTTGCCTTTCTTTTTCTTTTCCCAATTTAAAAAGGTCTCATGGATCTGTGAAATTGTAATTCTGTGTGGTGTGTAAGATGGTCATTCCTTGCTCATGCACTCAGATCTAAACACACAATAGTTGGAGGCAGTTTGTGGTATTAAATAGTGGAAAAGGAAGACTTGAGTTAATCAGCTCCTAGTGAATTAAATCTTAATGGTTTTATTGACAGATTCCAGTGCTGGCCTTGTGGGCTGTTGTAGGAATTCAGCAGTGTGGAGTGATATTGACTTCCCAAATGAAAGTCTGTTAAAAAAGTACTGTCTTTGCATGACTTCAATTCTAAATCATCTGTATTATTTTTAATTTCGTTTTTTAATGTAAATTAAATGAATAGTTGGTCTAGAACTAATAAAGCAAATGATATGTCAGATTTTTAGAGTGAGAAGGGATTTCTGGCACTAATGCTAAACAGGCTTACATGTTACTCAGCCTCCAACTTTAGTCTGCCAATCAGACTTTGTTTTTCACATATTTTCTTAATAGTTTGCACATTCAGGGAAGGTTTTTTATAAGAAACATTGTAAAAAATATCAAATAGAGGTGATTCATCAAAATCCATTCTGATTATTTACAAAGGCAGTATGTGTGCCTATGTCTGTGCATATGGATCTGTGTGTTTATGTGTATGTTTTAAACCAGCAGGCCTTACCCACACACAGAATGTAATCACATTGTGGGTTTTTTTGGGCACATTTGTGGCCAAGAAATGGGCTGTTTAGTTTCCTTTTAAGTCCATTTGTGGACTTTAAAGGAAAACAAATATATGTAAGCAAGACTGACACTTGAGATTATAAGGAATTCTAATACTCTCTGCCAGAGTTAGGGTCATTTTTTTCCAATAATGTAAAATTCACAAGTCACATGTTACAGTTTAAGTAGGCAGGATTTGAAATTACTGTACATCTAGAAATGTAAGAATTAGTTAAGTGCAGAAGGGCTTATTTTACAGAGCTCACTTTGGTCTTTCATGGTCCACCTTGAGTTTCCTGTTCTACCTAATTCCTCAAGTAGGTTGATTTCTGATTTGGATTTTAATTTTTTTTTTAATGTTCACCTTCTTACAAAATAAGGAAGCTTGATCTCAGCTCTCCAGAGTGCCATGAAGATAAATTGGAACGTGTTAGTGGATGAAACCCATGTTTCTGCTCCTGACTTTAGTCCTGGGCTACCATGATAACCAGTCAGGTGGGGAGAAACACTTCCAGAAAGTGACACCTTTTACATATATATATATATATATATATATATATATATTTCCATATTGCTACCAGCTGTGAGAAGAAAGTGTTATAAATTCAATTTATGAACCCATGTTGTGTGTGTAGGTTTGCAAGGGCAGCCCTTTGCAAGCCGACTACCAGCGCAGGTGCATGCTCCTACATACACAGTGCAAACACTGCAAAAAAGCTCTGGAAACTTGAAAAAACACTAATGAGAAGTCTCATGTGGATTTAAACCTATATTTGATTTGAATTTATTTAAATAACTGTGAGAACATGTGCTACCAAAGCCACTTTTCTCAAGACCTAATTGCTTTTAAGTCTTGAAGAACTCATCTTGTGGATGCACGTCTGCAATTCTAAACAGCTTTAAGATAAATGTAGATTAATGAAATGTCTTGAGAGTACTTGCCTATACATGCACTTAACCTAAATGGATGAATAACTGATTATATGAATGTTTCATTACAGAGAGACAGAGGAGAGTCTAAAGTTCTTAATTTAAATTAAGGAGGCTGGGATTGACTTTCATACGTGTCCAAGTGGTGTTCACGTGTCTCCTTGCTAGGAGTCTGCCACTCATTTACAGTCTGATCTCATCCCTCTCCAACAGGAGCAGATGGGGATTCTTGAACTTGGCCCAAATTCCTAGAAAGTCTCTGCACTGACATTTTGTAAAGTGTGAGAGGAACTGGCAATTTGGATGGCAGAGGGTGCAGTAACAGAGAATGGTACAAGGATGAAGCAGCAACACTCCCTGCACATCAGTCATCACTGTGGCAATGTCTGTGATTATAGAATATCTCAGTGTGGCAGAATAAATGCTCCTGTCTTGCCATCTAGGTGACATCTGACATGGATATTCTTTGCTTGATTGTTCTGTTCACCATCACCACCCCTCTTCCCCTCCCCCATTTAATTAGCTCCAAATTATAATTCTTAATGACATTTCCAAATTGGAACATCCTGATACTTGAGTCTTTCCCTCCCTCCTCTCTCATTCAGATTTGTATGAGAATTTTGGCTGTTTTGTGGATATTTTGAGGCCTGTGCTGAAGATGGGTGTGAAAGCCACATGCAGATATTTCCTATTCCTCTTTCTCTGGCGCATGCCTGCCTATTTCCTTGTGGTCTTGGCATTGCTGCTCCCCTTTGGGGGAACCTGGGAAGGAAGGCTCACATCCCAGGGGATTTTGAACATGACTGGTTTTGCTACCCAATGTTATCTAATGGAACAAGCAGAGATGAGTGTGTGTATTATTGGAAATAAAATAGAGGGGGAAACTTAGGGTTGTTATATTTAGTTACAATAACTTTAACATTTTCCACATGGAAACATGATTCTGCCTTTTTTAACAAGCAATTTTCCCTTGCAAGTCAGACTGGTAATCCCGTTTGCCCACAGCTTTTCTGATTAAGTTCTTGTTTGCTTCTTCAGAGGCTGGAGATTTTGTGAGAAATCTTACAAGTTGATTATTCATAATTTAAAGCAAAACACTAAAGATAACAGAGAGTGCTTCTGGTGGAGTAACTTCTGAATACAAAATCCTCTTGCTTCTCTCAAAACATTAAATATTCACACAAGGAAAAGTGTGGAAGCTCTTCTTGAAAATGTGTGACTTCAGCCTCTGTGCCAGCAAGATTTGTGTTAGAATGAAATTGCCATATTGTGTCTGACTACAGTTGTCTCTGTATTTATTAGGTGTCTACTTGCGTGGAAGGCTTTTCAAAGGAGAGCTGAGCACATCTTTTGTGCATTAGGAACATTTAATTAGTAGCATTATTTTAATATATGGAAAACCTGTGTCTCTGCATGTGTGTAAAATTGCATACTAAGCTGAATTACTGCTTTGCAAATCATTTTCAGTTCTTGAACTTAAATTTGTTCCTGTTTTTCTTAAAGTTTCAGTTTATCAGTTATTTGTTTCACTGTTCCAACACAAAAGTCAGGTAGTGTTAATTCAGTCTCTGGGACTGGGTGAGAGCATGTAACAGAAGATTGAAGCAGGAGAGGGAGTTACTGCTGGTGAGTGATTAGATGGATGCTGCCTTTCAGTACCTAGCAGGAAAACTGGCAGATGTGTAGGCTGCACACCCAGTATCTGTTTAATGCAGGCTGTTGGAGTTATTATCTGTCATACCCAGCTCTGACAAGCATGGACCAATATTGTGTGCATCTCTCAGTGTAGGAGTCCTTTGCTGTCTCTCACTGCTTCCTTCCTTCTTTGTCTTTTTCTGTGACAAAACAGCCAGCACTGAGAATGGCTCATGTCAACCACCCTGCTGATCTGAACATACTGAGCCCTCATCCTCAGACATTCCTCACCAGCTTCCAGGCCCCTCTGGCATCAGTGCAGTGCTGTGTTCTCCCCTTCAGGGTGCCCTATAAACCATGTGCAGTTTGTACCCAGCCCAGAGGCACTCTGGTTCTGCAGGAAGCACGATGCCACTTGGCACTGCTGTGCAGCTGAAAGCCACACCAGAGAAAATGCAAGGAATAGTCTGCCTTTCAAGCTAAATATTCAAGCAGCTGCTTTTGAGCAGCAAGCCTGCCAGCTCTCTGGATGCAATGGATAATAGTATCCCTTGCTGTTCAGTCTCCTTCTGTGCAAGGAACAGACCTCAGCTGACGTTTCTTCTCAAGTTTTTACCCCCATTTTCAGGCCTGCACATGTGTTTGTGGTTTTCTTTTAAACTGTATGATACAGTTCCTATAGTGAATCTTAATTTACTTCTTGTCTGACAAAGGTCCTCTTGTCTGTTTTACAAGAAGCATATGCTGACATCCACCCAATTCTTTTCATCAGGGATTTGGCAGTGTAATTATATACCAAGAGTTGTTCAGACTGTACACCTGCTGAAAGATCTGGCCTACAGTATGTATTTCTTCCCTGGGTTTTGATCTACTCAACACTTGGAAGATAATACAAATATAGTTGAGGCATAACCATCAGTATTCAAAATCTGAGTTTTTTTATTTCAGTCTTATCTGTTGGTTTTATATTTGGTTTACTTTATGAAAGCAAAAAACTATAACCCACACTTGCTAATGCAAAGATTATGTCAAGAATTTAGAAAGGCATGAAAAATTTCAAGTGCTAAATGAAACTTCACATTTTGGTGACTATGAGGTTAATTGCTCACTACTGAAAGCTTTCCATCCCTCCTCAATGGACTAGGCCTTAAGGGATCTCTGGAATAAAGGAGACTCCTTGGATCCTTGTCATGTTGCTTTCTTCAGTGTATATTGGGACCTAATAAGAAGAAATCACCTGGTATTTTCTTAACTTCTCATGGAGCATAGGTTTTAGTAGCAGCTGGTGAGTTGTTAGACTTTCCTAACTCAGCCCTGGAAAGCTCAGGGATGGCTGGCCGGCCATGGGTGTTTTATCCAGATTCAGGTAATGTGGCAGCTTTAACAGTTCTGCAGTTGTGCAGTTCTTGTACACCCACTCCTGCCTATGCTCTATGGGATTCAGCTTTAATGGCTTTGTATGCAAAAGCCCTGGATCCCACATGGTGTCACTTGCTTTTTGTGAGCCAGTTCTAGAGGAGGCATCACTCTGTCTGTCTGGTTACCTTGAGAGGGATCAACATTCGTGCTGTCTTTCACAGTGAATACGCCTGGAGAGTTTCTGTGATCAGTGACCTGTTTTATTGTTGTCTGAGCTTTGCACATCTGTGAGACTCAGCTTTTTCTCTCCCCATTAACACAGATGCAGAACAGCAGAACAGGGGGATGTTTTTATGAAATGGTTGTGACATCTGTGTAGGTGGTTGAGAGCTGAGACTGAATCACAGAGTCTTCAGTGCTCTGTGTCCATCTTTGCTGTTGTCACAGTCTGTATGTCACAGCACATGGATGAGCAACAGGCACCAATGGGAATGGAACTGGGGCAGCCTTCTGACTTCTGACTCTGATGTGATACAGCCACTTCTAGTTATACAAATATTGAAGAGATCGGTGTTACTCCAGCTTCTACATCCTTTTTTCCCCTGCATTTGTAATGAATAAGTGGCTGACACACCAAATAAACCCAATAGATAGGGACGAGCTCTCAAATGGAATTAAAGCCAGATGTCTGTAATCAATATAAGGACACATTGCCATTTCCCCTTCCCATCAGCTGGGACAGAGCTGGCTGTTGCAGCAACTGGATGCTCCTTGTACATGGGGAGCAGCTGTTTTTATAGCAGCTGCCAAAGTGGGGCTGGTTGGGTCTTCAGGAGGGCGTGAACTGGTGCAGGACACCTCCGGCTTAACTGGGACAACTGTGCTTGTTGCCTTTCCAAAAACAAGGGGAAGTGTGTTGGGGGGAAGTCCTGTGCATGGGCAGCTGTGAGAGTTTGTGCTCTGGGATGGAAATCTGCCAGTGCAGCCCCTGACCACAGTGGGTACAATGTCTGTTATGGGTCAAGGGAGATACCCTGCCTGTCACTTGTACAGAAAGGGACAGAGCCACTAGAGATGCTTCAGTACTTTTGCCCTTTCTTGGTGAATACACAATTTACTGGGGATTTTTAATGCTAACATCCAAATTGTTTAATTTAGTGATTCTATGGTTTCTCAGAAAATGCTTTGCAGGTCTCCATCTCATTAATGCCTTTATTCAAAGTGCAGATCCAGACAGGAGACTAATAATAGAATTTAACATTGTTGCTTTTGATTTGAAGAATAGTGTCAAATTAAAAGACATGAAGAATGGTGTCAAATTAAAATAGTTAATTTTTTGTGTGTTTCTCTTTGTAGTCTGAACCCTTTTTGTGACAAGTGGCATGAATTTTCTACAATTCTGTGAGAAAGCAAATGGCTATCTATTTCGAATTGCTACTGGTTAGGAATGTGATATGTGTGTAATGCAAGAGAGATTGATTAGACTCATTAATGACATGAAATGAAAATGTCAAAGTATAAAAATAAGCAACACAGTCGCTGCTTTTTTTATTACACTTTTGCCTTGGGTTTTGCATAATTAAAAAAGGATCATACACACAAAAAAGGAATCTTGCCCTGAAAAACAGAACATCTGAGAAGAAAAAAGCCCTCTCAGTTATTGCCAGAAACTGAGTCCCAGGGGACTGGGGAGTTTGAATAATTGCATGAAAAAATATATATATAGGGGAAAAAATAGAAGCAATATATATTCTGGTTTAGAATCACAAAGAGAAAATTGGGTTGCATCTGAACATGAGCACATGGTTGTTTTCAGGACTGGCAGAAGCAGTGGAAACACTTCCAAACAGATCCTAGTGATTCCATGGCTGGAAGATTAGGAAGGAAATAAATGTTCTTATTAGTGCCTTATTTTCTTTAAATAAGCTGCAGTGCCTTGTTACAAGAATTGAGGCCTTGCTTTAATAATTTAAAACTTCAGGACTTGGATCTTATGTTCAGGCCCTTCTCCCTTTACCACTGAAGTGTCATCAGTGCCTGTTAGTCCCGAATTCTTCTGTGTTCCTGAGAGCCATCCAAGTACTATTTTTGCAAAATGGTTTATTGAATGGCTTTCCCCAGCAGCCTCTCCTTTCTTCCCTCCACAGACACTTTATCTCTGGCTGAATTTGTGGCCCAGGAGGTTTGGAAGGCAGAGGATCCATGAGTTCTCTGCTCCTTGGGACTCCCTCCTGAGCCTGTAATTTCTGGTGGGAAAACAGAGGGAAGGACAAGTACATGCCCCCCTGCCACTGCAAAGGGATTCTATGGCAAGCTGGTAAGGGGAGGTTAATAAAAGCTGGGGAGGTTAAAACCAGACTTGGTCAGTGCAAGGCAGGAGAGGAGACCTCTCTGGGAACAGAGTGGCCTCTTCTGTATGGCAGTGGGAATACTGCTCCTCTCAGTGCCTGTTGTGGAGATGATGGCCTCAATGAGAGCATTGCAGGTTTTCTCATGAACCCTGTGGTCTCTTCCAGATGTGCTAAAAATATCTCCTGCAATGAAGATTAAAAAAAAAAAAAATCTGTTGAACAGATTTGTAAATTTCTGCTATGTTTGACTCCTGCTCTAAAGCAATTTGCCATCTACGTGTTTATATCTTCTGCTGTCCCCACGTTGGTGAAGGCTCAGCTCTGCTCACATTGGATCTTAACCAGCCAGATGTTCTGTATGTTCATTAGCATTACATGTCAATGCCTGGGGCTTAAAATCAGATGAATAACTTGGTTTGTCACATCTTGTTTTGGATTAAGATCAAGAATGAAAAATTTTGGCTCAAAAACATCTTTGGCAGGAGAAGACTTCAGGGGTGTGTAGGTGTGCTACAGCTTGCCCGGGGACAGGGAAGGGCTGAGGGGCCTCTTGAAGTTCCTTCCAGATTTTCCATGTTTGAACAAAAATATGATTACAGTGGTTGCTGGCTGTGCAAATTGCTGTAGATAAATTGCTTTTGGCAGCTTGTGTGTGTTTTCTGGCTCTCTCCATCACTGCAGCTGATGCAGTGTTCGTGGGAGAGCGTTACAGGTGCATCCGTGCGGGGCTGCAGCGTCGCGTGAGGCTCCCCAGGCCACTGCTCTCACCAGCACTTCTGCATCTGTGACTCTGTGGAGAGCTGCACTATCAATACTGCCCACGTTCCCTCAGGAGTCAGATAAGCTGAGGAAGATAAATTGATTTTAGTAGACTGGCTCCAACTCATGCCAGCTGAGAGTCTAACCTGGTGCTGTTTGTAGTTGTATTGTCTGATTGCATAATCTCAATGTAAAAATTTGAAATCTTGAATTCATGTGTCTGATTTTCCATGCACATCTAATTTCTGAGCTTCTTAATTCATGGTACACAACCCAAGTTGCATATATAAGGTGGCCTTTATTTAAGACTGCAAATACTTAGGTATTTAAAAAAACCGAAACAAACCCCTAAACCAATCAAAAAACCCCACAGTCCCTCCCCACCCCAAAAAACCACACAGAAAACAAAAAAATTGAAATATCAACCACAACAAAACTACCCCCCATAGAACCAGATAATAAGAATATCAGGTGGATCACCTGAAAACAGAGTATTCTGAAACACTGTCTTGACATTTTCCATCTATTTAATACTGGGAACTCTCTGTTCCAATTTATTTTTAAACAAGTGCTCTGGGAACACAAATGAAAATGTTTCAAGTATTTCCACACAGATTTATTTTAGTAGAATTTATTCTGAAACTCATTTTTGTTGAAAAAACATTACTGGGCCAGATTTATCCCTGGAGTAATTGCCCTTGATTTTTAATAGCATTGCAGGAAGGGTACATTTGGCTTGTATTTAATTTATAACACAGGAAATATGTACAGCTACAGAACATCTTTACCCAGGGCATGGTACACAAGGGGAAGGCATGCATGGTTCTATCACTACTTTGTTAATTTAATTGGAACAACAGATGCAGCATTTCATTTATTTGACTGTTGTTACAGAGTTGCCATTCCAACTCTGGGGCCCACAAGGTAAAAACAGGGACCTGTTGGAGTCAATCCAGAGGCCCAGAGATGCTCAAAGGGCTGGAGCACCTCTGCTGTGGAGACAGCTCAGATTTGGGGTTGTTGAGCCTGAGAAGGGAAGGCTCTGGGGACACCTTAGAGCCCCTTCCAGTGCCTGAAGTGGCTACAAGAGAGCTGGGGAGGGGACATTGGACAAGGTGGGATGGCTTTAGACTGAAGGGGGGCAGGTTTAGATTAAGTATTAGGAAGAAATTCTTTACTGTGAGGGTGGAATAAGTTGCCCAGAGAAGTGGTGTCTCTTTCCATCCCTGGAAGTGTTCAAAGTCAGGTTCAACAGGGTTTTGAACAACCTAGCCTAGTGGAAGGTGTCCCTGCCCATGGCAGGGCTTTTGGAGCTAGATGATCTTTTGAGCTCCCTTCTAGTCCAAACCTCTCTATGATACTCAGTGTGTATGTCTGCTTTCCCCAGTTGCACCACTGAGTGAAAAGCTTCAGACCTTGAAATGTTAAGCAGTTTTGCAGCTTCCTCTCTTTTTCTGCCTCAATAATCTAATCTTTTTGCTGATAGCACTTAGTTTTGAATCTGTGAGATGTCTTCCTTTGTGTTTTTACCAACACCTGTTTCTTCCTGTGTTCAGAGAAAGAAAAATGCCACAGAGAAAATTTCTTCTTCTTCTCCTGTTTATTTTTTTTTTCTTTTTATTCCCTCCTCTCCTCCCTTTTTAGGTTACAACATGCTCAGAGTTAGTTTTAAAATGGAGCTCTCTAGGAGGTGCAGTTTAGGCACAATTATGTTCAGTGGCATTTGGTATGTGTTCAAATAAGTGCTTCCATTAAAGGCATTTCTTAAATTGGAAACCAGAGTAGTAAACTAGTGAGTGCTACTTGTGTTTGGTGGCCTGGAAATAACAGAAATATTTCTAGGGGTATTTCCAGTGGTGCGGTTTAGATTGCTTTCAAACAGAAATTTGTGCCTCTTGCTTAACCAGGACACACAGATATGAGAAGTTTCCAGCTGTGTTATGGGTAGTGGTGTGTGGCCATATCTGTAGCTGGGGAGAGCAGTAATTCTACTCAAGGGCTTCCTTCACCTGTGTGGATGTCCTGGTTCCAGGGGAGGAGCAGCATCTCTCTCACTGTTGGAGTGCTTCTGTGCACTGGCACCCCCAAAAGGTGTTTATCCCCTCCCCATATAAATGTCAGCAGTCAGAGTCATGGAAGGATTTGAGTTGGAAGGGATGTTTGAAGTTCATCAAGTCCAACCCCCTGCAGTGGGTAGGGACATCTTTCACTTGATTGTGTTTCTCAAAACTCCATCCAACCTGACTTTGAAACACTTCCAGTGATGGGGCATCCAGAGCTTCTGCGGACAACCTGTGCCAGTGTCTCACCACCTTCATCATAAAACATTTCTTCCTTGGTGACCCTTCTCTCCATTCCTTTAAACAGTTTGGCTTCTAGGTGTGAAAGCCCTTTTCTGTCTTTAATTTTCCCAATCTTTGGGACTTTCCACAGTTGCTTCATGGTTTACTCACCTTCCTGTACAGGGAGGAAGGGCCTTTTATCACTCTTGTGTGGCAGGTAGGAGGGGGTTGCTCTTCAGTTCAGCTCTCATGCTGTAGATCACAGGAACACATTGCTCTCATTATTTAGATCACTACTTCAGACTAACAGCATTAAAGGCACTTGCAGTTCATTTTGTTATCTGGATAATTAATCCACAAGGTATTGCATACAATGTGGTGAATAATACAGGAAATGATTAAACTGAGTATTTCCCTGGGTTTACATCATACTGTATGTGAAGCTGGAAGTAATGGGCATGCTGGAAATAGTGTAAAAAACAGTGGCAGGTCAGATTTGTTCAGTATTGCTGTGGTTTATAAAATTTGAGCTGCAGTTTCTAACTAGTTTGATTTTTGAAGGAACTTTGCCCATTGCTTTAAAAAGCCATTTGGGAATCTAGATTCCCTGGAGTTCTCATAACCTCAGTGGTAGAGGGTGAGAGTGTCTGGAAGCTGCTTGAGAGTGATGATATTTGACTTTAGTGCTGAGCATAGCTGCTTTGATTTGCCCTCTGGATAACCATGCTAATGCTATAAGGAGCTTGCTTTCCCATTTTAGCTGCAGCAGTTAAAGGCCTAAAGGTAGGTGACATGAATGCTTCTATAAATATGTATGTTTTAATCAAGCCATTGTTTATAATTAGAGAATAATCATAATGGTGTAAATAAGGGTTAGAGTGGGATGCATAAAAGGTCCTGAGCAAGAGAGAGACAAGTGCTTGGTGTCTTTAGTTTTTAGCTGAGGTATTGGGTAAGACTTAGAGCCGGCAGTTGCAGCTGAACAATGCTGATTCATCTGATGTAAGGAAGGGTAGAATGAAGTGTGAGAAATTGGATGAAATTCTTGTTGCCTTGGCCTCTGTGTCTGCCTTGCTCATTTAATATGCTGTCTCCTCCTGCTTCTCGAGTCACTTGTTGAAGTAATGAAGTTCTCCCATGGGAGGTTTTTGGAAAGGGATGTTTAACAGACATGTTCAGAGGTTTTCTGCTAAATGGATGCCAGCACTTTCTAGCAATAGAAAAAAACCCTGGATGGAATAAAATCTTTGAAATCTGCATAGATGTCTTTTCCTGATAAAGAGTCTGTGCTGTAGCCTTTACAAACTTACCCATCTTGGCTCTATTATAAAATTACAAATTTGTTACCTCCCTACTAGTGAGAGTAGTACTTCTGAGGGTGCACAGGCACATTTGCTGGCATGCACTTTAGTAAAGCTGCTGTTAACTGTGTGGGAAAGTTCTTCCACTGATTTCAAGCTTTTAATGTTCTTATTGTAATTTTTTATCACTGTGTGAATTTAACTAAACATTGTTTTCCTGGAAGCACTGTGTTTTCAATGGTAGTTAATGTTTATGTTGAATGGAAGCCATAGGAAAGCACTGAGCACAGTAGAGTGCAGATCAAAATTAATTTGTAGACATACACATCCTGAATCAAAACCTGCACCCCTGCCCAGGCACAAAGACTTGCTGTTTATTCCACCAGGCCTTGAGGTGTAAGTGTAATTAAATGTGTTGGTAAGAGGCAAACAGCTCTTGGAAAGAGGCTGTTTCACCCAAAACTATGGGGCTGATGGCTTAGCTACATATGAGGTAGTGCCCTGCTGCTGGGCTGTCTTGGGGTGGCAGTCACCCTGCTCAAAGGCACATAATACTGTGTGTCATGCAGCCCAATTTGCAGCAAACAGGTTAGTAGTGCTGGCAAGGTCATGTTTGGGGATGAAGGTGGCAACCAACATCTTTTTTATCTGGGAACTCAACTGAGCAGTTACTTAAAATGTGAGCAGGATGTTGCCTTTGTGTGAAAGATGAGCTGATAGTGTCTCCCTGTAAGGACACAATGTTGGCTGAGCCCAGTCCGTAAAATCTGCAAAAGTTCTACTATTTGTAAGTCCCAAAGGCCTTTGGCTTCCAGGAAGATAGAGTATATAAAATGGGGATAATGATTCAGTCATCTGTGTAGACTTATGGAGCATAGTGACTCTCTCAAGTATGTGTCAACAGTGAGGTTGCTCTAATTTTTGTTCCAATTGCCATTTGTAAAATAAATTTATAACATGGGGTCTAATGAAAGTGGAATAGGATTGATATTGTGTCATTTCAGAGTCACTGGGTTTCTAATCTTTTCATATAAGTTGTTCTGTAGGGTTCAAGGGATCTGAGTCTCTGCACTAGCCACTTGTGTTTTTGCTGGTACAGCTGTTCCCACTCTGCAGGAGCTTTGCTTGATACTGGTACAGACAGACCCCCGTGCTGATTCTCACAAGTACATTGCACAGAAGCTGCAATCCCTGCACAGCTGACTGTGCCTGTCTCTTCTGAGGGTTTTGCTTCCTTGCAGGGCTGTTTGCTCCTGCAGGTACAGCAGGAGCTGCTCTAGAGTTTCTCTAGTGTGAGGAGCTGGGACTGGCTGGAGCAGTGTGTTGTCTGCTGGAGAGATATTTAAGATGCACATCTGGATGAGGAGACACTGTGTTCAGCCCATATTCACCATCTTCATTTGCCAGTTGCAGTGTGCTGCCATTGGTACCTGAGGTGTTGCTGCTCTCAGCAGTGCTGGAAAGGTTCAGGTGAGAAAACAAGAAGTATTAATGACAAACCTGTGCAGAGGAAGGCTCCTGGATTACTTCTGATAGCCTAGCTTTCATAAATGAATGCCTTTCTAAACTGGAAGTGGATCCTGTTGATGCCTTTGTTGTGTTTCTGTGCAACTTTTCTGCTCTTTTGTGGAGATCAGTGGAACCACATCCTCTGTGCACGCAGGGTGCTGGGTTCATTTTATCAGGTCAAAATCCTGTGTTCAACATCACATATCTCCATGATATGAAAAAAGTTATGGCTGGTTTGTTAAAATTCACATTAAAGGATGACTATTAACATTCCTAGATGAAATGGGACTTAATTATAGCGAGCATTTGCTTCAGTCTTAAACACTAATGTACATGTTGAACTCCCATTGGGGAAGTGGTGCAGTGTTTACACCCTGGTGCAGTATTTACATCCTGCTGAGCACTGAGGCTCTTGAGGAATACATGCTGTTTTAAAGAGGACAGATTTTGACAAATGGGTCTCTGTCTTATCACAAACATGCTCAAAAAGAACGTGCTGTATTCACCAGTGGGATAGGAAGGCCCTCAGGCTCCCAGCTCTCATTCCAGCTTTTCAATGTGGATTTTTGTCTTGGAGTCATTTCTGAGAACATATTTACTAGTGCAGCTTAAAAAAAGCATGTGTTTAATGTGTCTCTTTTTGTTGTTGAGATGAGAAATCCACAGACAAATAAAAAAAAAAATCACTGGGGACTTTGGTAATAACTTGGGAAGGAAGAAATTCATAAAAATAGGCTTGGGGTGAAAACAGCGTCAATCCTTTAGGCATGAGACTTCCAAATCCCTGGCGTTTGTTTTGCAGCACCAAGAAGTTCACAGCCTCTGTAGTATTAACTCTAACATCTTTCTAAATTTTATTCTGTGTATCTCTTAATCCATAACTTTGTGCCTTATTTTAAACATAACCATTTTAATTTTCTAAACTTCTTTCAGCAAATTACCTGTTTGGATTTTGCCTCTTGATTCTAAAGCAAGCCTTTGTTCAGTCCTTAAAAAAAGAGTGGTTAACATGAAATGGCTCCAAAATGTCTGACAAAATGCTGCCTATAATAGAACAAAGCACAGTGTTGTTGTAATTTATGATGTTTATTATTGATTTGCTCATCCAAAAAAGCCTATCTTCCTCTCTGCATTCAGTATCCAAAATGTTGTCTTGCACTGACAACCACAGCTTGTTCCAGAGTAATTTAAGGCTCAGCAACTTGCTCAGCATCACAAATCCAGTTTTTGGTAAAGCTGAGAATAGAGCCTCTCTTCATGGCTCAGTTCCTCACTGTAATTGTGGGGCAGCTTTCCTACTGACTGAGTGAGTCTGTGATGTGACCAAGCCTGTTATAATGAACACTGCTACTTCAAATTTTGATGAATTCCTCTCGTTCAGTAATTTTTTGCAGTTTTAAAATACAATTCCTCAGTGAATCGTGGCAAAATATGATTGTCTAATTAAAAAAAGAAGCAGATGTTAATATTCTCCTGGAGTCTGGAGTTCTCCACTGCTTGTTAAGCAAGCAGGTTGAGAAAGTGATTGTGTTGTAAGATGAGAGACAACTGTGGTGTATGCAGGAACTTGAGCAACTTAAATGTGTTAAAATGTTTGAAAGTGTTGTGGCAGTTTGATCTGGTTTACTCAGGTTTATGGGACTAGTAACAGGTCAAGATTTTACAGTAAAGGGGCTTCCACCTCCTTTTATTTTTTAAGAACCAGTGCTCACATTTGCAGATCACCTTTCCCTCAATGAGGTGCAACCTCTGGAACTAGCAATGCATGAGATGCCTACATAAATATCAATTCATCTTTCATCCTTAGTCATAAAGAAAGTTCCTCTACTAAGTCCATAACATCTTTGTAGGTTAGGCAGTGATAGAGAACACTAGTAATTAATTTAGTGATAGGAAGCATGAGAGGCAGTGCTTGAGCAAAGTGACATGGCACAATGTGTCCACTTGGAGTGCTGACTATTCACCTGTGACCATTTGTTGGAATGCTCCTCCTTGTAAAACAGGGGTGTGCTTTTTTTAAAAGTCTTGGAGGCTACATGGGCTCATTGGAATTTTAATTACAATTTTCTGTGTGTGTTTTTTGTTGTTTTATTTTTTAATAGCCCATTTAGTTATTGAAGGAGTTCAGGAAAAGGATGACAGAAACACTTCTTGCCATTTCTTCCTTTCTTCTACAAATGTCTGAGACAGTGAGGTGACAGCCTGCTGAGGACACTGCATGGTGACATTTTTAAGGAGTCTTGAATGTGCAGTTTATTGCCAACATAGAAAATTTGCTTGCCTGAAAGTTTCCCCTCTTTGGTTGCAGGCCTGCAGGTGCTCAGAGCCCTCCAAGTTGTGTTTTCAGCAGCAGAACAAA
Source organism: Passerina amoena (assembly GCA_013401095.1). Classification (NCBI taxonomy): domain Eukaryota; kingdom Metazoa; phylum Chordata; class Aves; order Passeriformes; family Cardinalidae; genus Passerina; species Passerina amoena. The sequence continues at coordinate 33,044 of WBNP01001487.1, read as the reverse complement.
GAGCAGGACTGGCTTCAGGCATGAAGAGGTGCAGCTGGCAGTGGAGGCTGTGATTGCCTATCAATAGGTATTCATCCTATTAATTAAGCTGCTGCTGTAAAACCCAGTTAGAGGACAGCTTTTCAGCCTGCCTCTTGTAGAGCAAGCTGAGTCACCTGTGAAATGATGTTAATAAGAGGGCTCTAAGGCTTGTGAGGAGGCTTTTTTCAAGCCCTCTTCTCTTGGGGCTGGCAGCAGCCTCTTTCAGAGACATGGCTTCCAGGCTCTCTGTGAATGACAACTGGCACTCACTTCTCTGGAAGCTCTGTGTACTGCTTTTGTGAACCTTGGCTAGAAGGAGCCAAGCTGTGACCTCACTCTGCTTTTGTTCCTCAGCTGGAGGCAAGTTATGATAAAGACTTTCAGCCCCTTTCTTGGCTCTACTGAAGTCTTGTTTTGCAGCCCTTTGGTTTTTGGCTTCTTTAAGGTTTTTCTTTATTTTTGAGCATGAAGAAGCAAGAGTTTGCACAGTTTATTTTCCTTTATGAGACCAGTGTAAACTAGTGTATGACTTTGGGATGCAGGTGGTTTGTTTTAACAATTTGCTGGAGATCCTTGTAGTGCCTCTTAGGACTACTCAGAGTTCTTTCTTCTTCTTCAAATTATATTCTTCAGAGGTCTTGCATTTCAAGTTAGCTCCAGTTCAGTTCCACTTCTGTGGGACATAAAGCCAGTGAGCTGCCCTCTCTAAAGCCCTGGAGAAGGATGTGAGGAGCAGAATGGGGGGTCCTACAAACTCCAGCTCACCCTCTTCACAAGTGCTGATGAGTAAGGACAGCCTGAGACTTTCCTCCAGGTGGTCTCTCAAGCAGAAAGGTAACAATTGTAGGAAATTCCTTTCCTGCCACCAGTTCACAAGCTCAACAAACAATCCCTTTGTGGAGGAGTTGGGGTCATCCTTCTAGTTCCTTACTCTTCTTTGCTAACTACTTGGAATTTGTTAAACAGTTCCTTTCTGGAGACATTATGGAGTGGTGTCTGTTTCTCCCTTCCTGAACCTTTTCAAGTCTTTCTAAAAAGACAAGAAAGAGAAAAAGTTGACGGTAAACATCCTAGAAACAGTCACATATCACCCTACACAACAAATTGTTCTGCCAAATTACATACTAAAATCTCTCTTGTGTTCATGCTAAGCTTGTGTGACTGCTTTTGCTTTAGGTATTGACATTCTGGGATCTTCATTGCAGGGAGGCTGAGAAGCCAAAGGCAGCTCAGTTGTGTGAATAACACATCGATCCTGTTCAGATGGAGCCTTGTTTCTTTAAGGGAACAACGCCCTTCCTCCGCTGCCCTTTCATGTGCAGCCTTCTGCCTGATGCTCAGGCCTGCCCTGGTGCCACAGCTTCCTGATTTATCAGCTTGCAGGAGAAGCTGCTGATTGTAGCTGCTCATCAAGAGCACCAGTGTAAAATCACCAGATTTGACAGATGTGACTGAGTTTCAACATTTTTCTCCATTTTTATTTTCTGTAAATTCCTGGGTTTCAGACCTCTCATTCTTCCCATCAAGCAGTGAGCAGATGATGTTCCTCTCCCTGTGCATGCTGTGTTGTTCACTGTTGTATTTTAATAGTTATGTGTATTGGGCTTGGCTGTTCTAAGCCCACTTGTAGCTTCTAGGAGGCTTGTGCTGGCTGCCATACATTCTTACACCCACTCAATCCTTTTAAACCATGCTCTTGGTTAAGGTCATGAATAGGGTGTGGAACAGCCTTTTTAAAGAATTTCTTACTCTACCTCACTTTTGGAAGATTGGTCATCAGTCTTACTGGTGTCCTCATTCTTGCTTTTTCCTTCAGGTCCTGTTTTCTCTCCTTTGTAGTGGTTTCTTTTTCCACAGAGTTGCAGTGCAGAGCCTCGTACCAAAATTTATCTGTGCCAGCTGAGAGTGAATAAAACAGGTCTGGGCAAGGAAGGGTGTTCTTTGTGGACACAGTACAGGCTGGAATGTGGATGTAGTTGCCTGAGCCAAGACTAACTCCTTGAGGTGAAGGTTTTATTTCTTTCCTGTGATTAAGCTGGGAGTGTGTGTGTTTGGAGTAGCAATAGGTTTAAGGAAATTATTTCTTTTTGTTTCCTTTTGTCTGTTTCTAGGAAATCTCCCTGTGTTAAGAAATCAAAACAGAGGCTGGATTCTTGTTCTGAGCCATTTGTCACCAAAGAGAAGGGAAAAAAGCAATCTTTTCTAGTTCTGATTTTTTTTTCCCTCCTAGGAAAATGGTTTCTTCCTAGAAAATGAAAAGAACTTGAGTTGTTGAGTTGGCAGGTAATTGATACATATCTGCCCGGTCTGAAGAAGTACTTAACTTTTACATAACTACCTATGAGTCCGTGTAGGGAGCTGCCAAGCTGCAGTGAACTGTGTGGTTTTCATTATGTCAGTGTATTTAAACTTGTTGCAAATGGCCTTCTTTTATGGGTGGTTAGAATTCCTTTTAAGTTGTCATTCAGAAAGCCCCAGAGGGGAGAGGAAGCTGTGACAGCTCAGCAGATCGTGCTGTGCCCTAACTCCAGGCAGGATGCTGCTGTGCCCTAAGGAACAGCACGTGGCACGGAGCAAAATCTGGTTCAGCATCCCTGCTGTGCTCCTTTGGCAAGACTTGGGGATTTGCAGCACTGGAGTAACTGAGGCAGCATGAGAAATACTTTACTTCTTGGTCTCATTTTTGATGCTGTAGCTCCTGAATGCATAACTACCTGATTAATGCAGAGATTTTAATCTTCTGACCCCCTTGCAAACACTTATTAATTGCACTCATAGATTTTAAATTTGTAGAACTAGAAGGGATAATTATAATCCTGTAATTTGGTCTCTCCGTGCAGCTGAACACAAATCTTTTACTAAATCACTGTCTTTATTCCCCTCACTTTAAATGAGTGCTCCTTATTTTAGAAATTTGTTTCCTAGCCTCAAAACCCAGTCATCAAAATTTCTCAAAGAATTGTCAGACTTGTTGCTTATACAATTATTAAGCTGTTATTAATCTTCACTTCTTAAAAGCCAAATGAGCAGAGCTGTTAGAAGAGACTCAATATGGGACACATTCTCCCATTTAAAGATGTTCCTCTTCCATTTGTTTTTTAACTTCCTAATTTCTTTTTAACAAAGAAAACTTTGTTTGCTGTGCAGTTTGTTTGCTGTTGTTTGTCATGTTTACAGGGTTGCTAAGTACCCTGCCTCTTCTCTTGTTCCAAATTTTCTCCCATATATAAAAAGTAATTTTAAACTTTTTGGCTTGTATCTGATATAAGCTTCTGTCTGGTTGGATATTTGCTAGGACCCTTTCATCATCATCCTCATTACCATCACAGCATCTAGAAGAGGGTTCCTGTTCCAGGAGAATGTCCTACACCCTTTGGTCCTGGACATTGGTTACCTCACTGGGACACACATTAGTCTTTAATCTTTCTCTCTAGATCATGTGAAGAAAATACAGAACAAGTGGAAAAACTACCACTACCAAGATGTTTCTCTCTTCTCTGGAGGAATCTTGCTGAACTAGATTTTAACAGCATTTGTTTGAGGTTCACCAGTCTCCTTTTAGGTATCTCAAGTCAGATGTTTGAAGTGTTTGCAGTTTCCCAATTGATAAGGGGCTGCTGGCTGCTCTGGATTTCCCCCTCTCCCTCAGAAATACCTGTTTAATGTTAAGCCTTTGGTATTTGAAGAATCACTATTCTCTAATGTTGATGTTTGCAGAAATAGAATGACTTAGAAGTAAGACTTCCTGCTGAAATTGTGGGGGATTTAGTATGTTTGCTCTTTCAGTTCTGCATTTTTGTATATAAACATGGATTTTGGTCAGTCTTCCCCCTTCTCCCTCCCGAGTTTTTCTATCATGTTCCTATTTGCAGGAAGTCCTTTACCACTGGGTGCCACTGTTTGATAGTTCTTAACATTTGCTTCAGTGAAGCCCTGCAGAAACTCTCCCCTTGCTCTTTGGACTCCTGATTTTAAATCAAGGCTCAGTTTTCATGCAGCATCCCATGTTTCAATGTAGGAAAATTTGATTCAAACAAACTTGCCCTGATTTTTAATTTAGTGGTCCACACTGATGGGTCTGCAGCACTGATGGTGCACTGTGGGTGCAGGGAGTATAAACTGATCTTATTTGCTTTTCTGCTCTTAAAATCTCTTTTAAAAATGTGTCATTCCAGAATTGCGTGTGAATCACTGTTGACCCATGTATAAATAAATTGCTTGTTACTTTTGGGGATTAATCTAGTGGCAAACTGTGCTGCTGAGTGCCTTTCCTAAGAGGCATAATTTCAATTACCATCTCCTGAAAATCATGTTACTGTGCTATAATTACCTGTGTAGTGTTTTGGTGGAAGTTATGTGTATATTTAGTTGTGTGCCTTTGTCAGTCATGATTTATTCCTTTCAAAGAACTGACATAGATGAGAGGACAGCAGGGTGTGCATGCTATTGTTCTGCAGGGCAAAAGCACTGTAATCACTTAAGGCCTTTTGGATGAGAAGTGTCCAAATCTGGGTCTCCATCAGAATGGCTTTCCACACCCCCAGCCCTGTCTTGGGATTTAGATAATCACAGGATCCTGAGCTAAATGAGTATGGGGAATATAAGTCCTTAAGAAATATGTAGGGAATTCAGGACAGACAAATGATGCAAGATGCACAGTGTGTGTGAACTGCTGTTCATCCCAGACTGGAACGTGGTGTTACAGTGGGTGGATCACAGACCAGGATTTAGGGAAGATGAGTGCTGTTCAGTGTGCTGCTCTTCATCCTGTGTCTGTCTTTTCTACTGCCTTTATTACCAATTAGACTAAGTAGTTTGTTGCAGTGAAAGTCAACATCTGAGTTTTGCCTGTGTCTGACAAAAAGGGGACCTTTTGGAAGTCTCCATTTTATCCTCTCTCAGGACTCTTAAAGCACCTTGTGTGCAGACCTCCTGCAGCAGGAGTGGAGAGGCTCTTTCTTTCTTTGTCTTCTGCCTCTCATTACACAGTGAAGCCCTGACACCTCTTCAGTGTTTTAACCAAACAAGAGAAGAAAGAAATGCAACTATTTAGAGCTGGTCCTTTCAGCTGGTTTGAAAGCCTCTGTCATTGGCTTTCAAACCAGCTGAAAGGATCAGGTCTAAATAGTTGCATTTCTTTCTTGCATTCTTCCTTGCAGATCTTGCAGCCTGAGGAAAATTTCTTTAGGATTAATACAAATTCTTTCCATTGGGGTTTTTAGTGGAAGGTGTGAGGCATTCTTAAGGCAGTTTGTGTCTTCTTGCATCTCTTTCCCAAGTAAACTGTAGACCAAGAGGAAGGAGCCGGTTTGTCCTCACCAGCTCTGCTCTCCAGGCCTTTGCCTCTCTGGGGGTCAAGGCTGTTCCCTCCACACCCAAAACTTGACTGAACTTCAAAGCCCTGGATCAGAGATTGCCTGGTGCTGTTTGAATTGAATAAGAGCCATGAGCAGCTCTTTGCATTTGAGAGAACTGTAACACTGCCCCAGATCTTGCACTCTGCCTTCCTTTAGGTGTCAGTGCCAATGCAAACATCTTTAAAATTACTCTCTTTCTTCTGGTTTCTCATTTATTGGATGTTTTATCTGTGCTTTGTTGATGTTACTCTCAGCAGTACTTAAGGGAAGAAAATGAGTGTTAACTGGATTTCCTTCAGATTTTGAGTGGGTTAGGTCATTTTAATATCGTCTAAAGTGACAACAGGAACAGCTTCAGGAGCCAGCAAGCTCTGCTTCTTTCCATATCCTTGACATCACTGAGATTGCTTTGGGCTGCCCTAATCAAGTAAGCCTTGTTCCTGAGAGAATTCTGTGTGATCTGCCAGTCTTTTGGCAGCTGTGGAACTAATGAAGCCATGATACCTCCTGTCAGGGGAGTGCTGTGAGTTAAACTGTCCTGGCATGGCATGGACAGAACTTTGTCAGCCTTGGGATGGGATGTGAGATTTTGACGTGCACAACAAGAAGCAGCGAGATTGGCCTTGCAGAAACACGTGGTAGTTTCTAAGATGCTCTTCTCTTTCATGTGTGAAGCTGTAAACAAAAGCCAGATGCCTGCTAAAGGGTTTAAAAAGTTCGTGATGTTAAGTTTGAAAAACAGTAATGTAGGAAGGAACCTTGTAGCAAGACAGTACTCAGTGGGCAATCCCAGGTACATGCTGCCCTGAATGTGTTTGATTTTGAGGCAGGTGAAGACATTACTCTTCAGATCTAGAAGCAGAGCTCTCATCACTGGGAAGTGGCAGCCTTTTTGAACAAAGAACGAGGGGCTGGGAGGAATTGCAGCCACCAGGACCTCTCTGGTCCTCCTCTGCCTCCTCAGGCAGTGTAGCTGTGTTTTGCTGTGGCCCAAACTCCATCCTCCCTTTCAGCCACAAATGACAGTATGAGTAAGAGTCAAATTCCTTTGTTGGTGTCTGGCTTGAGCATCTGGGCTGGGGAAGAGTATTTTGTATTCTGTTTTCAGGAACTCTTCCTTTGAATTAAAGGATGAACTGTGGGAAGTTATTAATGATATCTATAATCAAGGATTAATCAAGTAAATCTCTCTGGTCGAGTGCCTCTTGCTGCACTGAGAGCATACAGATAAAGGAGATAGCAGTGTGAGCTTTCATGTGCAAACAGTGCTGAGGTGCTGCCTGCAAAGCACACTCTGCATTTAAGCAGCTCTTTTTGCTTTCTACCCAAACTGGCTGATGCAAGGTGGTGCTTGGTCATGTAACATCTGAGCAGAAACATGCTGAAGAATTTTTATTTCAATTCCTCTTGAAATTGGAAGAGGGAGAGTAAAACAGGATTTTTTTTTTTTTTTTGTCACGAATGCCTTTGGGTTACTTGGAGCAAGCTGCAAGTCTGCACGGTAGTTTAAAAAGCTAAAAATGTAAGTCTTAAAACAAAGTGTTTGATGGTTTACAGTACAGCCCAGAACAGATGTTAAAGCTTTTTCAAGAATAAAATCTTCAGGAGTTATTCAATGTTTGAGGTAGTGCTCCTGTGGAAGATATTAATTCAAGAATTTATTAAGGTAAAAAGGAAATCACGTGAATTTAGTCTTAATGTAACTTTTGGATCTAGTATAGTCTATTATTTTCATGTCTGTTGGTATTTTTAGGCATTTATTTATCTGCTTTTTAAGGGGCCTCAACTCTACCTCTGCTTTCACAGCTGGAAGTAATTGTGGGAATCATTTGAAGGGTGAAAATGTCATATATATGTGTAATAATATAAATATATGGTGTCTCACAGGGATTTTTATATTCAGATTCCATATGTAGACAGTGATTTCTGGTATGAAAAATATCAGATAGAAAATAAATGCAATTCCCTGAATGCCATATAAACATGAGAGGGTTGGGGGGTTTTTTGGTTTTGTTTTTTTGTGAATTTCTTTCTCCTCTGAAAGCCATGGGAGCCCTGCTGTAGCAAAAACTCTGGCAGCTGCTAAATCCTTAACCTGGCATTGTTAAGATATCTGTTAAAAACACTGGTATCTGTCTGTAGTTCTCTTTGTACACATATTTCCAGTGTTACTACCATTAAGGGACTTTTGCTGGAAAAAAACCCTCTGTAGATAGAATAAAAAGTAAATAACATTGGAAGCAAAGGTATCTGCTGGACATGTTCTCCCAGATGTGACTCACACTTCTGGCATGCTCTGGTTTGGTTGTATCTCTTCAGCAGGACCAATTTTTGAAGGGTCTTTTCTGTTTTCCCTGAACTTACTTGTGTGTAAGGAAATTAAAATGAGAGTTGCAAGTATGTGACCACTTGGTCTTGGCTCTTCAAGGCTGCGATACTACTTTGTCATAGACATCTTTTATGATTTTTCCTCCTGAGAAGCTGAGAGGCCTCAGGAACAAAATGTAAACAATGATTATCTGCTGCTGTGGGATGCAACAGGTACATCTGGGATTGGCCCATGTTGGTTGTTTCTAATTAATGGCCAATCACAGTCAGCTGGCTCAGACAGAGAGTCGGAGACAGAGCCTTTGTTATCATTCTTTGCTATTCTATTCTTAGCTAGCCTTCTGAGGAAATAATTTCTTCTATTCTTTTAGTATCGTTTTAATGTAATATATATCATAAAATAATAAATCAAGCCTTCTGAAACATGGAGTCAGATCCTCCTCTCTTCCCTCAAACTGAGACCCCTGTGGACCCTGTCACACTTCATGATTACTCCAAGAGCATCTTTTTGTCTGGAAACATTAAAGTTCTGTCTGGGAGGATACTTGAAGCAGTTTTTCTACAGAGGCATTTTCTTTGTCTGGTGGGATGTTGAAATTGCTTTGCAGATGTTTGAGGAGTTAAAATTCCTCTTCCATGCAGGATCCCCAGTTTATTCTTTCTCTCTGTGGATCAAAATCCACATATACTGAAGAAGTGGTGGACAAAGACTGTGTTAGTTACTCAGGCACGACAAATTAAGGTAGATAAATGCTTTTGTGCTGCTTGTGCAGTAACAGCTAATTCAGCACATGCACTGGGAGAGCACCTGCCAAATTAGTGGGTGTATTAAACTTGAGCCAAGCTCAGCTAAAACATCCCCTGAATCCAAATCTCCTTTATTTGGAGCGAGGTAGTGGGGAAACACAGCCATGGATTGTGCATTCTCAGTCGATCATGGAACAGCAGATGGTTAAAAGGAGCCTCTCGGATGCTCTTCAGGCAGCATATTCCTGCTAAGTGATTATTTGGATTATTAATGTCCCACTCTAGCACCTAGTGATGATCTGAAAGCAGCTTTATGGGCTGTGACTTTTGTGGTGATGAGCACCAGAGACTCATGGAATTAATAATGTTTTAATTGTTATTGCTTGAACATTGATTAAACTTGTTTAAGGACTTTTAAGGGATTCTGTCATTGAGCTTGACTGGTTTATTGGTGTGAGCCTGAACCTCAGAATGAAACTCTGGGGATAAACTGCTCTGTTCCTGTCTGCTCTTGGAATGGTGAATCCTTTCTGCCTCAGTTTCCTTTTTATGTGCAACTTGCCTGTGCTTTGTAAATGTTAGCTTTGACAGGGTGTGGGTAGAGATCACCTTCTCTTCATTGCACTGTTTGCATATAATATTACACAGTGACTGTGCAGGACTTTGTTGGTGGCCACCAGCCAGGCTGAGGTTTGCCAGGGGTGTGAGAGAATTCACTGAGTGGGAACTGGGTGCCCTGTGTCGCTGGCTCTGTTTGGAAATCCTAGTTGAAGTCATTTGCAGCTTAATCACACATGGAAAGACTCTTCTCTTCCCAGGAGAATTTTTATTCATTCATGTTTGCTGCTAGTAGAGTTCATGTTACAGTGGGAAACCACGATTCCTGACCTCTGAGTTGAATACATGTTTTAAAAATAGTGATGAGACAGAAGGAAGAAGAATAAATAAATTTCCCTTTAAGGGCTTGCTCAAACCAAATCGATGTGCTGCAAATTACAGCACCACACTTTGAGAAATCATTGAATCAAATTGTTTTTCAGGGGCTTGTGTCAAGAAAATTGCACATTGTTTATGGCAGTTGTAGAGTAATTCTGCATTTTTCATCTCCACCTAAGCAAACAAGAATTATCTTGAAGAAGCAGCAGGTTATTTTTGGATTTACTTTAAAAGAGAGCTGTTGATGATAAATAGCTTCTAGAAGGCTCACAGGTCCATCAGTGCAACAGAACTGATAGATGAGTAAAGCAAAACAAATATTTACAGAGAAGGTTTATTTCGGGTGGAGGTTGGATATGTAATATTTGAGTTATTTTAGATGTGATAAGCTTGATGTGAACACTGAGGAAGAATGAAATGTTATGTCCTTATGTAAGAACTGCAGCTGGTTTACTCGCTGTCTGTGCTAAAGAGAATAGACCTCTACAAATGCTTCATTAACAGCATGATGCAGTGTGGTGTTGAGGGGTTTTGGGGGGTTGTTTTTGGTTTTTATATGGCATGCTATGGAGCAGTGAGGGATCTGAGATGTGATTTTTGCCAAGGGCCCCCAAGATGGGCTGTGGTGGAGGCTGAAGGACCTCGGCTGGCTCATCCAGAGCAGAGGTTTGGCAGGACCAGCAGCAGCCCCCTGTGCCTGGGAGGTGCTTTCCAAGGAGATTGACCCAGGCTCCTCAGAGTGCATGGCTGGGGCATGAGAGGCTGCAGGCTGGAGCTGGAACAAGAGGTTCATGTAGGTGTGAGGAAAAACCACTGTGAGGAAAGGTGAGAGGGGCCATCCACAGAGGCTGTGCAGCTTTGGGGATCTTCAGGGTCTTACTGGGAAATGTCCTGAGCAACCTGCTCTGATCTCATAGCTGTTCCTGCTCTCAGGAGGAGGCTGAATTAGAAGTATTCCAAGCTTCTTGTGACCCATTTTCCAGTGATCCTGTGTATTTGGGATGTGGGGTGATAGTTGGTTGCTTGACTGAAGCAAGAAGGACTCTGAAGGGGTGACAGGAGAGGTTTTCTTATTGCATGATCAATGTCACTAAGAGCTTTCTGCCATGTACAGCAATACATTTCCATAGCTTTGAACTGTGGACAATTTTTATAGTAGTTTCAGAGGTCCCTGTGAGACCTGACCCTCCCACAGAATTCAAAAATTCTTTATATGAACTTGCCTTGAGGAGCTCATGAAGGAGCCACCTGAGAGCAGCTCACACTGGTGAGCTGTTTCTCATTGAAGCTGCTCCACAGAAATTTGGTGTGTGAGATGTAACACCAGTAAAACACAGTTCACATCACCATTCTAAAAAAAAAAAGCTGAGAGGTCTTTGCCAGGTCTGCAGGACACATTCAAATCTGGAATACCCTTCTTGCAGCTGCTGAAAGCTTCCATGTTGTTTTGCTTCCTCACCTGCAAGCAGCTGCAGCTGGGTGATGGTGGTAGTGTCCAGTTTTAATCTGCTGAAGTATTAAGTGAAAATCTTTCTGCCATATCAAGTGGATTTGATCAGACCTGAGCAACAGTATGAGATTCCTACTGAAAGAAAATTGTTCAGGGATTAAACTGCAGCTGAACACAGGTTTTGTAGCCCATGGGGTGAGACAGGAAGGGAAGGGCTGGTAACAATGGGATCTGAATTAAAGCCCATATTCAGCTTTTGCTGGAAACAGCACAGCAAATCCCAATGATTCTCTGGTTTGTCCCTTAGCTCTGTGTGCAGCATTCAGCTGTTGCCAGTCAGGAGAATGGAAGGCTCTTGCCTTTTCTTTCATGTCCCATTAATTCATCTCTGTAAATCCACATGCTGTGAGATTATTTTTGGGGTCTGTTTGAGGGGCCAACATTTCATCAAACTGACAATTGCAAATTCTGCGTGCAGGTTTTCACAACAGTGAAGAGAGACAGAATTTCCCCGAATGTGCTTTGTTTTGGATGTTGGTTATCTTGTGAATGCTTTTTAATGGAAAGGGGTATGAATGGTCACATATGAATTATTTGAAAACCATAATTTACTTGTCAGTTGTTGATTAAAAATGTTGTGATTTGATGAGTAGATAAGTTTTCTATAGCAGGATAGGAAAGGGCTACTTTTCCAAATTAAATAAATAATGAATTCATTGTCTTCAGGTCAGGGGATTTCTGTGGATTTTCACTGGGTAGAATACAACCTTTAAAGAACAACCTCACCTAACTTTTTTTCTCCTCAGCTTTGCCTCTCAGAAGTCAGTCCCCCATCACAAAAATTGCAGATCTGGCCATTTCCACATGGAAGCTTTTGCTTGATACACTTCAGGGCTTGCTTATCCACAGAGGCATTTTCCCCACAGCTGACATGACACTGACAGCACAAAATGAGACTTTGCTTTTGGTACACATTCACAGCATTTAATATAGACAGCATTTAAAATGTCTTTAGGGTCTCAGTACTACTGATCCAAAAATGTTTCATCTGAATAGGCTTATTAAAATCAATAAGGGTCTTCACACACTTTAACTAAATTATTTGTCAAGTTCTTCTCAAAAAGGAGGAACTCTTGTCTCCAAGTCACTGCATGAAGGCTGTTGGAGATGCCATTGTTATAAAATTGCTGCCTATTTAAAAAGTGCTACTGATGTTTTCTCTGAGAGCCTTTACTTTCTACAGACTAAACTAATCCAGCAAAAGCATGACTGTTGCCAGTGTAATACGCTGCCTTTGTTGTTTAGGGCATCTTTAAAAGGCCTTTCAGTGTAGATTCACTACAGTTTTTCCTGTTTTACAGATACTGTGAACAAGGACACTGAACCCAAAGATCCATTTCCCATTCCAAGAAAGATTATGGCTGAACCAGACTACATAGATGATGACAATCCTGAATTAATTAGACCTCAGAAATTAATTAATCCTGTGAAATCATCCCGGAATCATCAAGATCTCCATAGAGAGCTGCTTATGAATCAGAAAAGGTAAGAGTCTAAAAATCACTTGTGCCACCCTCCCACCCCAAACACACAACTGGAGTTTTAGTTTCATCAAAATGACAATGTCCCCAGAACCCAGCAGGCACTTTATATTGATTCAGATCTTGTAAACTGAAAGATTCTGATCCTTAACCATGGCATTTATTTCTGTTTGAGTTTCAGTGCAAAAGCTTCCCTTAGAAGGCTTCTCATTTTGTTTTTCTAAATACTCAGAGGGTCAGTTTTGAGAGGAAGCAGTTCAGTTCTCCTCTCTTACATTTCATATGAGTTACTTGGCCACTGTAATTTGTCTTGTACTCCTAATGTTATCAAGTATTTGACAAAATTTTGCTATTAACACTGGGATGATAAAATCTGTGAGCTTTCACCAGTGCACTGAGTTTATGAGGCCATTTCTCTTAAATCAGAGAAATCATCTAGTTTATTTCACATGCAACTCTTCTCTACTTATTTGATCTGTCTCACAATGCAGTGTGATAGTCTGGGGCCTGCTCTGCTGCTGCACAAGTGTTTCTTTGTATGTTTTGCAAATGCTGCCTGCCCCTCTCTGGGATGGGATGCACAGCTGTTGCTCTGTATATTGCTTTTAGAGATGTAAACAACCATGTCTTCATTTCATCAACTTCAGAGACACAAGCACCTGGCCCAGAAATAGCTGAAGTTCTGTTAATAAATCTCTTCAGCAACAGAGAAGTCACTTAGAAAACACATTAAGAAAATAGCCACCAGACCACCTGGTGGAGGAAAAGGCAGAAAGCCTGTTGATGCTTTCTTTAAACCAACAGAAACCAACTCTGATATCAATTGGTGATTTGTTGCATTGAAGACAGCCAAAATGGATTTTTCATAGGCAAAGTGTGGGGCTCTATAAAATAGAAGTGGAATAACTGTATTTCAGAGTGCATTTGAGCAGAAAGCTGGTGGTAGCAGCCAGTCTGACTTTTTGATACCTAGGACCTTGATAAAGAAGAGTAAAAAGCCATGAATTTGGCTACTCCAGCACTAGTGGATTTGTGTATTGGCAGGAAAAGTCACATTATGGCAGTTTTTCTCTCTCTTTTTTTTTTTTAATCCTTTAGTATTGTAGTATTTTGAGGAGAGAAGGGATCTTTTTATATGTAGTAGCAAAATCCTCCCAAATGCTGGGCTTAGAGACTTAATTCTAAATGAATTGCATACACAATATAGCATTTCTTTAATGATGAAGAAGGAGAGATATTTTACAGAATGCCAACTGAATTGGAAGAAACTGGCCTAAATAGGTGTTTGTCCTATTTTTGTTAATGGGATTAAACATCAAAGTCAGTTCCTGGCACCAAGAAGTTTATAGTCATTGAAAGAAAATTAGTTGAAGTTTCCTGATGATCTTAATCTAGAGGATGTGGAGGCTGCAATAAATTAAGACTATTTTTTTTTCTTTTAAGTTTATGAAAGCATAAAGCACTTTTAAATTGTATGGGATTCTTTTCTTCTAGGAAAATATCCTATTACACAGAAAAGTTGTGCAGACCTCAATACCCTCTCTTCTCTTATTGTAATTTTGATTAGCTGCAGCTGGTAATTTTAGATTCTTATTTATTGGTGCAGAAATAAATACTTTGAGGATTTTCACCAGCAGAAAAATTGGTATCTTTTAGAGAAGGGTTAGTCTTCTGTGCTTTATGTCACTGTAGGAGCTCTGATAGGAGGCTTTTCAGTAATGTAGATGTTAGGCTCTGTTCTGCTTTGTTACAGCAAATTTTCTAGCGTAAGGAGGACTTTCAGTGCTCTTATAGCAGTCTGCTTAACATGCTGCTTATTTTGTTGTGAAGACTCAGTGCAGACACCAGCAGCTTCACTTTTTGGACCCATCAGCTCTGAACAGCCAGAAATGGATGTTGGAAGATGTTGGTACTGGTCCAGTCATTCTCCACTGTGAGGAGTGTCTGTCAGGTCTAGAACTAGTGTAGTTATTTACTTGCAGAAAGGGTAGTTGTTTTGGGGAGAGAAAAAAAAAAAAACCTGAATTCAGGTGGTGCTACCTCAAGGCCCTGGTCACTTAAATTGTTTTTACTTATTAGGAATCAACCTCAGCTCTGCAGAATATTGGTGCAGTCCCTTCCAGAGGTTTTAGCCCTATCAGCTCTCACTTGTGTTGTAACACACTTTGCTTGCTCTATATCAAAGCCTTAGGATTTGTGATTTAACCAGAACAGTCACCAGGAGGGGATACAAACCCCAGTTAATCCAGTATCCACCAATTTGTTGCTTTTCCTTTTTACATAACAGTGGAAACAGGATTAACTTTATAGTTCTGTTACAGATCTGCCACCCCCACCTGACTGGACTGAGGGCTGTATTTACATGCAGCTTCTGTGGGTTCCCTTTGTTACAGCTCATCTGAACCAGTCTGTGCCTCTGCTTTGTTATGGTGCAACCTCAGTGAGAAACACAGCAACAGTGATGTTACTTAGCAGCTGCTCTCTGCTTTGTGGCTGTTTTGACTCAGATTGCTAGTGTGGAAGCTTCCACTGACTCTGCTCTCACCAACCCAGTAGTAGTAGTAGTAGTAGTAGTAGTAGTAGTAGTAGTAGTAAAAAAATGACTCCAGTTTTTCCTGCCTGACTTCAGTTTTATGTGCTAAAATGTAATTAAAATAGCATGAAACATAAAATATGAACACAGTCTTGTAGCTTCTGTTGCACTCAGGCCATGAGATCTATTATGAGAAATAGGGAACAGCATTTGGTGTTGCTAAATATTTGATTTTGCTGTCAGGGTATCTACAGGGATAGAGTGTTGCATAATATATGGAGTCATTCCTAGATGCCACCATAAAATGGCATTTTAATGTTTTATTGGACATGCTGTCAGATATGCATATTAATGAATAATTAGGCAACCACAGATGTATAGCAAGTAGGAAGGGTAAAAATACGCTTTCTGAAAGCTTATTCAGGTTATTGAATTTCTTCAAGTTGAAATAAAAAATGGTTGATGTTAAACTTAATTCTGGATGCTTTCACATAATCGTCTTCCCAGGAAAGACAACAATAACAAAGACAAATTTCAGATCTCTCTGCTCTGCTGTAAGTGATGCTAATACCTGAATAACAGGGAGAGCTTTGAATCTTATAACAAATTTTGAAACCATCGTAGCGTTACAGAGATAAAAGAAACAGCTGAAGTCACAAAAATAAGTAGGAGTGAGTATCCATGTGTGTGCCTGTATAAATAATGTCATGCATCTTCCCAAGGAGTGAGCTTTCTCATTCCAGAGTAGCTGGCTTGGAAAGCAATTTGTGCTGAACAGGCTCAAAACACTCAGTTCATGTAGCACCTAAAGGCTTCTCAGAGGGGGAATCCTCCAGGCTTTGTCTGGTCTCCAAGGTGATGGCAACTTTTTTATTCTGGATTTTTGTTGTCTTAGGCTCTTTGTGATGTTTAGTGTAGCCTGGGAGCTCTCACTGGAAATAGCTTTACAACCAGGCTGGGGAAAGCTGTCACATTTTCAAGGCAAGAAAAGAATCCATGATTTCCAGGAGCAGTGTGACAGACCACTTTTTTTCATGCAGACTTCTGTGGGCAGAATAGCCTGCACAGGACTGTCTGAACCCAGTCCTTCAGAGTTATCAGGCACCAAGCAAATTCTTCTTGTCCAAAATTTGTTTCTAGCTCTGATAGTGTCTTGGTCTGTGATGGTTTTTTCAGTCCATTCTTTTGGAATCAAGAGAATTCAGTGAAGATGAAAGTTAATGAAGTATACAGGAGAAATACTGGCATGCACATTAAAGGGAAATATCTTAAAGGCTTGGATTCTAGCTTAAGATACTGGTTAGAAATCAGGCAAATATCTGCATGTTTTTTCCTTTTATTTATTTATTTATATCCCAATGTATCTAAAAAGGCAGCTACTTGATTTTAGTAAAGCTGTCTGCAATTCTGTGTGAATTCCTGCTAATTGAAATGGATCTCTCTTTTCTCCCCCACCATGTAACTTGAAGGGGTCTCGCACCTCAGAACAAACCAGAGCTACAGAAGGTGATGGAGAAAAGGAAACGAGATCAGGTTATTAAACAACAAAAAGAAGAGGAAGCACAGAAGAAGAAGTCAGACCTGGAAATAGAACTACTGAAACGGCAGCAGAAACTGGAGCAGGTAAGATGAGGAATAACAGACATTTACACATCTGCATCTGAGCTACTCACCTGAGGCTCCCTTTTTAGACAGAAAAGAAGCAGCAGCCAATTTTTTTGCCCATTTTCCCTGGTTAAATTCAGGTATCTCTTAGGATAAGTCAAATCATGCTCTTTAATTACCTTTTGTCCCTTACTGTATAGGAACTGCTTATGGGGTCTGCCTTTGGTCAAATGAATCCTGCACGAGCCAACAGGAATGTGTGTGGAGCACTGATGGTATTTAACCATCGAAACTGGGCTGATTTAGTCAATTTTTGTAGTCTAACTATGATCCACTAAGAATGGCTGTTAGGCTGTAGTACATCAAAATTACCTTTAATGAATTAAAACCAACTGATTCTCTTGGATTATGTAAGAAACTAGATAACTTTTAAAAGATCTTTTATTGACTTAAAATGTGTGAGCCCATTGATGTTTACAAGTGAAAGAAAAAGTCCTCAGACCCTGGGCATGGAGCTGATGTGGAGTTGGAGTTCCTTGTGGTGAAGCTTTTTGCCAGGCACAGGACCAGCCAGATGTCTCTGTGCCTTTGGCTGCACTTCATGTGCCTGAGAGGAAATATCTCTACAGTGAAACAGCTCATCAGAGAAGTTTCTGTGCACTGAGCAATTGTAAAATAAATTAATGCTATAAATAAATGCTTTAAAACAGTACCTCCTGTGTTTCTCAAAAGAAATCAATTAAGCCAAATAATTGCTGTTAAAAATTACATGTAATCCAATCACTATAGGCTTTAGAGTTTTATTATAGGTTGGGGTTTTTTTTGTTTTAATTAGGTTTAGAAATATTTTTGGAGAAAGCTATTGTATTTTTAAGTGTATCATCCTGTCATTTTTCTTATTTCTCTTAAGGGCCTAGTTTGTGGGAAGATTTGATTTGAAACTGAGCCATCCGACATAGATTATGTAGCTCAGAAAATTCTGTTAGAAGAGGAAAAGCCTGCCCATGCAAACAGTGCTGTGACTTTGTAAACATCATAGGAGTGGCATTAATTAACAACATGACTCATGGAGGGACATTGTTCTGATTTATAGAAACAAGGCATGTCCCTTGTCAGTGAGCCAGAGACAAAGGAGAGATTATTAAGGTGTGCTGTACGTGGTCTTCATTAATAAGGGAGACCTTGGTCTGATGAAAAAGAAAAAAAAAGCTAATTTCAGGCACTTTTGTTAGTTTTCTAAATGGTTTTTTCCTCCCTTTCTGCCAACTCATCTGCCTTCCCTAAGGATGGCTAAGCAATCCATATTCTGTGGGCA
The DNA here is from genome assembly GCA_013401095.1 of Passerina amoena. Lineage (NCBI taxonomy): Eukaryota > Metazoa > Chordata > Aves > Passeriformes > Cardinalidae > Passerina > Passerina amoena. The sequence goes on along the minus strand of WBNP01001487.1, from coordinate 15,211 downwards.
CTGCAGAGCCTTGCCACACAGAGCATTTCCATTCCTCACATGGAAATTTCAAGTGTCTGCATGGGGAGGAGCTCCAACTTGGTTAAAAAAGGCAGTGAATGGCCTCTCAAAAATGAATGGCTGAGGGCCAACGAAGATTTTTGAGTTTTTATTGCTTTTTGTGATAGACAAACCAGATACTCTTAAAGAGGCTCAAGTTAGATACAGAACTTCATAGCTAAACATTCAGAAATCAGTTCTGCAGGTGTGCTCAGTAGTAGCTGTTCACGTGTTGTCCCACGAGGCACATTCTTCCATGTTCTGTTGTAAAAGCCAGAGAAGGGAATTACTGTTGTTTCTTTAATGAAGATGTCCAAGAATTTCTTAAAAAATGCTTCATCTTGTTCTTGTACTGGGCTTGCAGAGTTTTTGTCTGTCTGGCAAAGGTGGACATCTGGAACAAGCTAGAGCCAAGGATTTGAAAAGATTTATTGTTTATGCGAGCAGATACTCCCAAAGAAAAGCAATTTTATCTTTTCCATGAGACAAAGAAAGGAAGCAATTTAAAGAGTTTGGCATGGCCAGTTATTGAAACCTTTCGGTTTTTTGTCTTGTATTTCAATTATGTGTTCTCTAAACTTTTTTTTTTAACATGTGATCCCCTTTTAAGCTGGAACTGGAGAAGCAGAAGATACAGGAAGAGCAGGAAAATGCACCTGAATTTGTCAAAGTCAAGGGCAACTTGAGGAGGACGGTCCAGGAAGCAACAGAAGCACCAGACTCCTAGAGCCAGAACCTGCTTAGACTTCCAGATTTCCTGCAGAGAGGCTTTTGCAAGTTGTCTCACATTTGCCCCTCAAGAGGGAAAATAACAGCATCAGCTGACACTTACTGAAGATGAGATTTTTAATTCCTGGGACGTGTGGATTAAAAAGACAATATCGTAAACAGATCGACTTGCCAAATACAGTCCTGAGATCAATGGATAAGGAGTGTCTTTGTCAGTTCAGTGTCATGGACCAGGCTGACATGCTTTCTCAGAGATTTTAACCAGGGATACTAGAGAAACTCCTTCAGTCTTGCACTGCTTTAACTCTTGTGATCATTGTTTAGTGGAGATAAACAGATTATATTTTGCTTTAAATCAGAACAAAAATCCTCCTGTTATATCAAGCTTTGCTGAGCAGGTAGATTTCCTCCATCTAGACCTACAATTTGTGTATATCCCACAATAATGTGTGTTTAGTTGGAATTTTTATTAAATCTAGGAGAATATGAGGTGTGCTGATTACTGCTGCCCAACCCCACTAGGATAGGTAGGTGTGGGCAAGATGAGAATGCTTAAAATTCACCAGCAGTGAAAAGTTAAGCAGCCTTAAAGCCCATTTCTTGCTGTTTGGCATGTAAAATGTGGGCTATGAAAGAATTAAATCTGATGATCCTTTCACAGGGAGACTCCAGAGGCTGATTTGTCTCTGTCTGTAAAGTTACACTGTTGTGTACAGGCCTGTGAAGTGCTACCTGTGAATTTACCTCTCAGAGCAAAATTATCTGTCTTTGACTTCTCATGATTTGAAATCCTGCTTACTTTGGTGTTGTGGCCTTTCTCCTCCAAGGACATGCTGAACAGAGTACAGTTCACACATCACTTGGTAGTGTTTGAACTCATTTGCTGGAACTGATCTACCATCAGTTCCTACTCTTTGCATGCAGACACTTGTTGCAGTTTCTGCAGTAGAGAAGTGTTTAAACCAGACCAAACCAATCACTGAAATCTACTGAAATGGATTTTTTTCCCTAAAGTGAGGCAAAAAATGAAATTCATTTTATCCCATCCTTCATTCAGCCTCAAGAAAGAAGTTTGCTATCACTGAGACTTTGGGTCCAATTCTGTCATCTTCTGCCTTTCCACAAGTTGCCCTGTGATTTGCCATTACATAAAATATTGCTCAGCTTGCACAGGGATGACAGAATCTGATCCTTCATGCTTTTGACTACTAGTTATCCAGGAAAGCCTGGGATGAGGAGTGAGGAACAGATTGCTCATGTAGGATTACAGAATTGGATACTTACCTGGTGTGATTGGGTGCAGATCTATCTTCACAATGTGGGGAGAAGCCCTGATCTTCCTTGGTCAGACCAGTCCTAGCTCTCACTGAAACTGTGTTCATACATACCTGCTGAGGATCTAATCCCTAGCCTTTGCCTTAGGATGCTAAACACAATAATTTCTACTTTGTAATTACCTTGGACATAACTGTTTGAGAACACTTTTTATTAATATCAGCAGTGGCATGTTTGTATTGTAAAGGTGCGGTGGAGGGTTGTTTGCTTGGTTTTTTATAGTTCCTTTTGCCTTTCCTATAAGTATTGGACATTTTAAATACAATTTCAGATTAGCACTGAGGACAATACACTCACAATTAGAAATGTTTCCTAGATACAGATTCCTTTAATTTGTTAAGATACAGGCATTTTTTGTGAGGACATAATCAGATTGAGGGTAAATTGAATTGTGATAAGCATATTGCCATTGATTTAGACTTGCAGTGTGACTCACGTCTAGAAGATTAAATGTGAAGATGGTCAAAGACTGTTCAGAATATGGACATACAAAAGACAAAGGCCAAATGTAAGACTCTTCCATGTATTATCTCAACAAAGGAGCACCCTGAATGCTGCAGGTTCTTCTCTCTCTTCTTCGCTTTTCCTGGCAAGAGAGGATATTTTCTGGCAATACATCATTCCAATGCTTGCACTGATTTTGTCTTGAGACATGCACTATGTCTGAGACTTCCACACCCCACTCATGCTTCATCTTAGCTGTTCCCAGCCTACCAAACATCCTGCCTCTTGGTTTCAGCTCCACATTAACCTTCTGCTCAGCATGGAAAAGTCTAGAAGTGAGTGAGGAAACCTTCCTCTGGCTTGAGCAGACCATTTGGTGTTAGCCGTTTCCCCTTGGTGGTCACGGCAATCCTCCCACAGGTTCACAGTGGAATCAGTGGCACTGGGAGTGGTCCGGGACAAAGAACCCCTGTTTGGCTTCAGTGGCTGTGCTGGATCTGGCCCTCCAGGCTAAAGGCAGCCTGCTTTCTCCCCAGGTTAGCCTGTGATTCAGGGTAGAGTTTCTCCTGAAACAGAGGAGGCCAGAAAACAACTCCCTTGTACATACAGCATGAAGTGGTTTTATTGTTTTTGTTTTTCATTGGAATTAACTCTCTGTGTGAACAGAACATCAACGTGTGTGTTAGAACATCTTTGAGTCCTGCTAATCCTAGGAACCCCAGCCACCTTCATATCAATTTTGACAGGAAAAAGCTTGATTTGAAGTCAGGATTGGGCAACCCTTCAATGGGTGGCCAGTTAGTCACACCACAAGTGTCCTGTGCAGCTACTTAAGTAAGAAACTGCTTGCAGTGAGCATAAGCAATTCCTGCTCTGCCCTTCAGCTCTGTGGGTTTTGAAGTAATCCAGCGAATCCTTCAGTGATCTGAAAATTGCTCACTTACCACTTTGTATTTTTTAAAAATTCTTGCTTTTTGATAGTATAGTAGTAAATTTTTTAGCATTTTTGTGGCTTTAACATTCTGTTAATATCTGCACTTGTTTGAGTGTACATATATAAATATATATAAATATAAAAAGGGAGCCTTAATGGATTTGTTTTCATAATTTAATATTTTTTGTATTTGCTCTTGTATAATTGTTTTTAACTAAAGGTATTACAAGAATGAGGGTGGAATACTTAGAACCAAAGCTATGCTTAATAAAATCTACTACATGCTTGGTGTATGTGGTGGTGTCTGTCATATCCTGCCAAAAACAAAACTTTGGGGGCTGCACTGAGATATCCAGATTGTTTCAAATTCTGCAGTGTGGGGGGAAGAATCAAGATCCTAATGACTCTTGGTTCCTTAAATCCTGCATCCCTGTTTGTATGTGCAAAAGTTGACAGAAAGAGTTTGCTGTGTTTCTAAACAGTATTATCCTTCAAATAAATTAGATGCAGGAAGTTTTTAACAGGACTGTGCAGCTGTTCAGGTAATGCAAGGTGAGGCAGAGCATGAAGGAAAATGTCTGATGGGAGTCAAGTAATTGTGGAAATCATTTCCCGTCAATCCTTGGAATTATCAGCATTGCAATAGCTCCATTTCAAATGGGAGTGGGAAGAGAGCAACAAGCCTGGTCCTGGGTTCAAGTCCTACAATGCTCCTTTTAATTTAGCCAATGCTCAAAGGTGAGGTTCTAGTAGGAAAGACTTGGGCATGAGAAAGAAGGTGCAGGCACAAAGGATTTGCTGGGTTAGGGTCAGACAGCTCAGTGCAAAGAGCAAAATCCTGTGCCAACAGCAGATAGGGAAGGTAGAAGGGGCTGGAGGAGGTGTGTGCCATCAGTTATCAGTTCTGCACACAGCTCACACTGGTGAGCCCTGGCCAGCTGGGCAGGTGACAGTGGAGGGGGAGCTGGAGAGGAGCAAGGGGTGAATTGAGGTGGGGGAGGAGGAGAGCAGTGAATTCAGAACAGATGTCAGGAAATGGTTTTTTCCTTCAGAAACTGCTCAGCATGCGGAATGGGTCCTGGCAGCACTGCTGATGCAATGGTGCTGGAGCTGCTCCCGGAGCTCTGGGATGCGGGGGAGGTAAAAGAGAAGAGTTAATAAGGGGTGAGTTTCTATGGCCTGCTGGAGATACTGCCCTGTGCTCTCCTTCCTCAAGTGTAGCCAAATGTGTTCTGAATTAACATTCAATATTTCACTCCAGCTCCAGAAGGAGAATGGTGAGGGCATGTGATCTGCTTTTGTAGCTTGTCCAGAAGAAAAGATGATCCTCCTTTTGTCTGCCTTGTTTGGATTGCATTGAGCTAATAGGTTTTGTCATGTGGCTTTGCAAACACTGCTCCACTGGGGGCTTTGCCTGTGCTCCTGTGGCCATAGGCAGATGGGTTGTGTCCTGCCATAGCTGTGTGGAAAGAAGCACCTTGAGGTCCCTTAGCTGTTCTTACAGGGTCCATGGGTAGTGTCCATAACCTTAAGTGCCTGGTGGCACTTGCAGTGACCAGTTAAGAAAATCACTGGAGACCAAAGAGAGATTGCTGCTGTGCAGTTTCCATAGGATCAGAACTGATGTTTATGGGGGGAAGAATGGGAGGGCAAGTTGGGTTCTCAAGGCTTTGCAATAGAAAGAGCACAAACACTTGATGAGATCTGGAGGAGTGGAAATACAAGATACTTTAGTGGAAATACAAGATACTTTTTCCGCCCCCCTTGCCAGTTTAAACTGTTTGGAATCTTTCATCTGTCAGAGTAAAGGTTTGTTGTGCTGTTGTTAATATTAAGGATGACTCTCCTCAATGGAAGTGGTGGAAACTGTGGCCAGAGGAAGTGTTTGGTGGTGGTAATGGAGCACAGATGTCCTGCCTGTCACTCCAGTGCTTGTGTTCCTCAGTTTATGCATTGCTTCAGACCTAGGGGAGGGCTGCACTGGGTCCCTCCCATGGCCTGCAGTGCCTCTCTGAGCTTAGCAGGGACTGCTTCTGTTCTCTGGGCTGATTTTGCTGAACCTCAAGTACATGCATTTGAGCTAATCATCCGCTTTTCCTTGCTATCAGAGCAGAGCAATGAGCCCTGTGGAGGGTGTTGCCTTCCTTTGACTGGAGGAGCTCACAATGCCTGACTGGCAGGGAACATTGTCTACCTTGCAAGCATTCTGAAAAACCACCCCTCTCTTTTTCATGGGGTTTTGTGCCCCAGGATAGATGAGGGACTGGATGCCTTCAGTAGATTTGGCCCTTCATGTCTGTGTGGTTCATCACTGACCAGCAGGAGGGGAGGTGGCATCTCCACAGTGGTGTGAGGGAAGGAGGAGGGTGGGAAGCACCTCCAACAGCCAGAATCACTCACTGCTACAGCACACAGTGCTTAATTATCTAAGTAATCATTTTGGAAATTAACTTCCATTATGCACCCAAGTCTAATCTCTCAGGTGGACAGCACGAGCAGTTTAACACAGATTGAAGGTGGCACATGGAAACTTCAGCCTGATTAGATGGGAAGGAGAAACATGTTTCTGTCCCCCTCTTCAGCTATTCGGAAACAAATCTTTAATAATGCAATCGAAATGCCAGGTCTACTTTATTGTGCTCAAAAATTAAGAGTGCCCAGAAAGCCTAAGCCCCTGACTGGGGTTCATTTAAGGTAAGTGTTGCTTGATACAGAAAGGCAAAGGGAGCTGCCTGTGGAGTCAGGACATGGCAACCCAGCCCATCTGAAATGGTCTCCCTGAAGGAGGGGTTGTGTCCATCTGGTTATCTGTTCTTTCACTCTTCCTTTGGTAAATGAAGCCTAAAAGATTCTCTGATGAAAAGCTGATCAGGATTTTGCTTTCATCAGTAGCAGCAGCAGAAGAGGGAGACCCCTTAAATTTACATTGTTTAACCTGTCCTTCATCACTGTGGTTGTGGGTCATAAGGGGTGATTTTCTCTGATGTGCAGTTTGAGCTCTTGCCTTCACACAGCTTTGTTTTGGTGCTAATCCTTTCAGTGAATTCTGCTCCATACAATTCCAGGGAGCCACCTTCATGAGCTGAGCTCAGCAACAAAGTGGATTTGGGGAATTTGCTAAGCCCAGTGGGCCCCAAACACCACAACCTCTGGTTTGCTGGGGAAATTTTACTGTCATTTCTAGTACAGGTAGAATTAACTTCTCAAATACCAAGGAGTAAATTCGCTTCAAACAGAGATCTTGCATTTTTTACAATTTTCTTGTTGCAAGGGAGTTGCTTCTGCTGTATACCAGGAACTCTATTCCCAGTGTATTAGGAAATTGTTGTGATAGCCAGACAAGAGGTGAGCTGCAGACTCACTACAGGCCCCTCTGCAGTTAGAGCCACTCAGCCCTGATGCTGGAAAGCAGAGTTGCTGTCTGGGGAGGAAGAAGGAGGAACAGACGGTGGGAAGGCAAGAGCCTCACTGATGAAGGTTTCCACCTTGTAGCCAAGGTTAAACAGCAGCTCTGAGGATGATGCACTCAGCCTGCATCTGTGTTCACATCTAATGTACCCTGTGCCTTTTTATTTCCCCTGAAGCCTCATTGTGTTTTTGATTCCTTTCCTATTGTTTCCTTTCACCCCAAGCTCTTCCTGCCTATTCAGGCCTCCTTGCCTTTGGATTGTTTCCCAGGGCTGGTTTGTAATGAAAGGCATTTAATTAACGAGGAATCCTTGGGATGGATCCTGAAATGAGTGTTTGAGGCTGGCTGCTGCAGCTTGGAGGGAAACCCAGCCTGAGCCCTTGGTTTGTGGGGAGTGGAGATGGGAAATACTGGGTATGCAGGGACCACGAGCAGGTGGGAATAAAAACTCTGAGTGGCTGTCTGACACAGCATAAATGAGAAACCAATACAGACATCTCAGAGCCCTACTTAATCACTCAAACAGGTTGCCAAGAGAAGCTGTGGATGCCCCATCCCTGAAAGTGTTTGAGGCCAGGTTGGATGGAGCCCTGAGCAGTCTGGTCTAGGGGGTGCAGGCAGGGATGGAAATGGGTGATCAATAAATTCCCTTCCAACCCAAGCCATTCTGTGATTAGCAAGAAGCCCAAAGTACATAGAAGCAAAGCGAGGGCAAACTCAATTGCCCTCCTTAAAGCCATGAAAACCTCTTGGAAGGATTTGCCGTGCAGGCGTTTCCCTGCCCGGGTCCTTGTGCAGCGCGGCGCTGCCGGGATGCGCAGGGATGTTCGGGGATGCTCCCGCAGCCCCCGCTCAACTCCCACCGCCTGCTGCCCTCTCCTGGGCAAAGCAGGGATCCAGGGCTTGCCTTTCCTTCCCTCCAAAGCTTTCCTCTAAAAACACCGCAGCGCTGAGCTGTCGAGACCGAATGACTGCTGCTGCCTTGGGGAAATACGTTATCATTTCGTGATTTTTCTATGCAAATATCATCAACATTTCCGCTAGGACATCGCTGATTCTCCGTGTTTAAAAGCCTTGACTGAGTGTGTTTCAAGAGCTTGGGATCTGGATTCAGAGAGGGGTGTTTGGTGCCCTGTGCCAAAGCACGAGGGTTCCCATGGAGAGGTCTCTGATGGCTCCTGTGGAGTCTCTGGGGCTATCCACGGGCAAATCCCTGCAGAGATCCCAGGTGTTCTCAGGACAGGTTGGAGATGGGATAAGCCCAAATGTGCCAGGGTTGTGTTTGGAGCAGCCTTCTCCAGCAGCTGGTCCTTTGCTTTAGGTGGTGACAGCCACCACTGCTGCAGTCTGGGGTCCTGCAGAGGAGTCACCTCCCGCTGCAATCCCGTCAGCAATCCCGTCAGCAATCCCGTCCCTGTGCCATCCCCCCTGCGCCCCCTTCCCCTGCCGACACCACCAGCAGGGGTGTTCATCCTGATGTGCCCTCTGTGGCCTGGCAGCCCTTCCCAGCAGGAGGGACACCCCACCAGAGCCTCCCTCTGCCCCAGGGAAGGAGCAATGGGGCCATCAGAATGCAGGTGGGGAGAATCCCCCATTCCCACCATCCCACTCCTCCGCCTGCATTTGCCATCCTGGTTTCCATATCTACAACTTCTCTCTCTGTATCCATTCAAACTCTCTCTTTGCTTTCTAAAAATGTCCCCCATCCTCAGCTCCATCCTCTCACTGGCAGCAGACTCCTCCTGTTGCTATAACAACGAGCAGCAGCCCAGCCAAACCAGCCAGACCCTGCCACATTTCCCTGCCTGCATCCAAACCATCCCCCTAGGTGTGAACACACTCTCTTCTTCCTCAAGCCTTTGCCATCTGCCTGCAAGGGGGAGATTGCTCCCTTTGGGGGGCTCAGGGCCCTCTGCAGCCCCCATGTGCCTCCTTTCCTCTCTGTGCATGCTTTGCAGCCCTCCCGCTGGGTCCATACACATGAGCTGGGCCACACTGACTGTCCCACACACCCTCTGAGATAAAACACCACTCTTTGGCTCATAAACCCCATGCAGATTAAATTGTGAATGGGAATGGAGAGAATTGCTTGAAATACAGAAAATGTGTGCCCAGGGTTGTATCCTGGTCTGGGCTGAAAGCTGGAAGGTGTGTCTGGCACAAAGGTGCAGGGGAAAGAATTTTCCTCTGAAGTAGAGTGTCAGGGTGTCTGGAAGGTGTGTCTAGCACAAAGGTGCAGGGGAAAGATTTTTTTTCTGAAGCAGAGTCTCAGGGTGTCTCTGCCCTGTGGCCTAAGCCACACATCCAGCCCAGGGAGCACACACTGGTGCTGTGTAAAGCCTCTCTGTCACTGCAAGGCTGCTGTGGGCACAGCTTGCTGATCCTGCAGAGGGCAGGGAAACAAGCCCTGCCACTCTTGAGGTCCTTGAGGGCCCTCCTAGCAGATATCCATGGTGGCTTTTCCACCCTTGATTATGAGCTCCATTTAAAACTGATTTTTCCCAGCCTGTCTGGGCTGGCAGCAGCAGACTGGAGGGTGCAGGTGGGAATGGTGAGTTTGTCACAGAGAGTGTGGTGTTGGGAAGGATGAAAGTTTGACAAGAAAGTCTCACAGATATGGATGCTTAGCAGAAAGATTTTTAAATGTAGAGTCTGATGAAGGAATAGAGATGGAAGCAAGTTTTGATATAGAAGAAAAGAATTTGTCATGGGATGACCGCTTTTATCCCAATATCGTGTATTATGTC
>WBNP01001485.1:119519-210278 GCA_013401095.1 Passerina amoena | reverse complement strand
AATGAGAGGAAGGGATGTGGAATTAAATGCAGATCTAAAGCAGCAAGGAATCTACTCTTGTGGTTGGGAATTTATGGTAGAGGTAAATTAAGGAAGCCACTTGTTGGCAGAAAATGGCTTGAAGAGGTTTTATAAACTAGAGATAGCATCATAAGGACTGAGAAAGTCAGGGAGAGGAAAAAATCAAATTCAAATGGGTTTCTTGGAGGGAAATGTTACCATTTGTTACAGGTGGTCTGATTTCTGGTTGAGATATCATACTAAACTTTTGTAAGGAGATAACTATTTAAGGCTTTGCTAGAGCAGTGCAATTTCCTTTAGATCCATTTAATCTTTTATGATAAGACTTTTCCACACTAATTTTTGCTGAAATCAACTGGTTTCCCTAAAGTGAATATCAATAAAATCTCTGCAGAAGACAATTTCTTTAAAGTAAGAGGTAAAATGTAGGAAAAAAAGTGTAAATAGAGAAGTAGAAAAGTTACTTCCACAGTAGCTTTTTGTCTGTTTTTTTAATCATGTGATATTATATTTATATAATGTCATATATTTATAGACAATCTGAATGGGAGTTGAAATATGAATTCTGTATTATTGTTATTTTGTCTAGGAAAGATGAATCTGTATTCTCTGTGTGATGAGTTGGGTACAAGGAGAGAGACAATTGAATTTGTAATGTGGTTCATTGAGTGTTAGGAATATAAATATAATATGAAACTTTTCTATCTTCTATTTAATGCTTTGGGCCTTGCTAAGGTTGTTTAAAAAGAAACTAAAAATGCACTGATATAAAATATTTCCTTAAGAATTCCCATGAAAGAGAGATGCAAGGTTACGTAAAATTTCTCACTCACAATTCAGGACAAGGCAGGATTAGGTCTGCTGTCTTGCAGTCGATGTTTATCATACATATTTAACACAGAAAATAGTTTTGCATTTTTTATTTGATCTCCAGCTTTCCACAAGTCTTCCTCCACGGCTGCTGATCTTTTGTCTCACATCAGTCGCGTGACACGTGCTCGTTTTGCTGTGTGTCACAAGCAGGTGGTTTCGAGGGAACTCTTTCATGTTATTTCCTTTGTCATGTCATTTGCCACTTTTATTAATTATTTTAGCCGTGATTTTTGTGTTTGCAGTGGTTAAATTTCCCTGGTATAATCAGTGTTTGTCTACAAAGGAGAACAAATGTCTTTTCATTCCCCGATTCAAAAGGTTTGTCTTTCTGGGCTCCTCAGTTAACACATTAATCAGCAGTGTCTCTGAGCACCCACTGACTGAGCAGCAGTGACATTTTCCTTCTCCTCATTTTGCTTTTTATTCCAACTCTTTGTTTGCCCAAGAAGCAGAGCATGCTGCCAGCTGCAGGCTGCTGTCAGCGCAGGTTCCTCGGGCGGCCGATGGGAATCTTGCTGAGGGTTATTTGTGCCACTGCTGCAGCAGGGCTGGACACGGGGGTTGTGAAGGACATGAAAAGTTCATGATGTTCAGGTTTTGAGTTCCACTTCACTCATACTGAGCAGCTCTCAGCTCCAGAGAGCACAGCCAGCCTATCTGCACTGCCTGGAAAATTCCATTTGGCTCAGCCAACACGTGTTACACGGCCTCTTCTTTCTTTCCAACTGCTCCCTTTGAGATAAGCCTGCAAGAGTAAAGAAAGAAAAAATATTATTCTTACCTTTGAATGCTGAGGCTTTTATATATGTAGAGATCTATCATAACATCTTTACATCCTTGTAATAAAGGTGCTTTATCTTTATTTACGTTGTCGCAGGAATGAGGAGAATCCTTAAAGGATTGTGGGACAAATCCTTACTTAGGTTGTTTCAATATGTTTTGTTTGATTTCTCTCGGTGATTATGTTACAATTCACACAAAATACAAAGCTGTACTTGAATTTAAAAGATCAGATAGTCTGTAAAAATAAAGAGTACAGACCCAGAATATTTGGAGTTTGGTGCTTTGGGGTTTTGGTTTGTTTTTTTATTTGCTGGGTTTTTTTTTTCCTTCACTGATCCTTGAACCAGTGTTGTTGCTAGAAAAGTCACTCGATGCAAGTTCAGATCTTTCAGGTCAGTGAGTAATTAATCAGTTGTAGGAACTGGAATCATAAAAAAAAAAACAGAGCATAATCTGATAAGGTTTAAGGGTCACTGTCATGTAAATTGTGGGAGTGTTTCATATTCCTTAGTAAGAATTCCTGAAGAATTTACATGAGTAGATTTAGTGCAGTAATCCAGAGATAACAGAATGTTTGTTTTATGAGATACATACATACATCAGAGGTATTAGAGAAGATAATACCAGCAACCTTTATAAGTGAAATTATTCCCAGTCTGTTACATCTGGACAGAGTAACACACTTTTATGAAAGTATTTCACCTAATAAAAGCAGTTACTGTGTCTGCTTTCACTGCCATATGCTATTGCACTGAATGTGTGCTTAATCTAAGACAAGAGTTCAGTGTAAACAGTTTGGAAATCCAGTGATGGCCACATTCTATGGTTTTTGCTCTCAAATATTCCAAATGTTTATTTTCAGATCTCTCATGTGAGACATGCAAACCCTTCACATCAGAATGATGCCTTAATGATTTTTATGTCATTAATTATTTCTAAAAGCTCAAATTGTTCCTGGAATTTGTCATCTGGACGAATGGAAGCAATTGCCCCTAATAAACAAAATTCCATTTTCCTTAACACATATAAAAAGCAGCAGTGACAATGTTGACATTGTTTTCCTTAATCTGTTAGGATGCATTATTTTCTGCAGAACAAACAGGAGGGGATTTAAAGTGAGCTTTGGTTTTGTGGGTTCATTGTATGGCTTCATCTGCTGGCCACAAGGAGCAGGTGACCTCTGCCCTGCTCAGAGCAGGGACAGGATTACAGAGGAAACAGAGGTAGATCATGTATTCAATATTTAACATTGAAATTTAATACTTAACATTTAAAGCCAACCCAATATCTGGGCCAAGGAGCCTTGTAACGATATCTAAAATATAAAGATAACACATTTGTGTTGTAGGAACTGCCCTGAATGTCCCTGGGTGGGTCTAGAAACCCTCCAAAGCACAGAGCCCCACACTGAGAGCTGCTGAACCTGCCTGATTTGCACTCCTGTCCTGCCTCCATCCCCAGGGACACAAATCTGCCACACCTATGGAGGCACTCAGGAGCCAGGGGGATTGTGGCACTGGTGGACCTCGGCCCCAGTCTGTCAGGGCTTCCAAAATCTCTTTATTCAGTGAATTTTACCTTCTCTCCTTCCAGAAAGGCAGCACAGCAGATTTTATTATTATATAGGTCAGCCAGAAAAATAATTTTGTAATGTTATTATTTGTTATGTTTAGCTGAAAAAAACAATGGTTATAAATTTATGATTCTTCTTGAAATAGAATTATTATTCTCTTGACAGCAAACGGCAGCAAAGCCTGTGACATCAAGGTAGAATTTTGCCTGTAACTTCAGAAGGGATTTCTAACAAAGAGTGAGGGTGGGTTTGGCAGAACACAGGAGTGGTGGGGGAAATGGGAAGGGGCTTTTTGGGCATCTGTAATGGCATTTCCCAGTAAGAAAAAGGGAATATTTGTATTGCTCTTCTTGATGGGAGGCTGTGCAGAGCTGTCCAAGGGAAGAGAAGAAGCAGCAGTGAGGTGACAGGCACCAGGTTCTTGCTGGTGCCATACAAATCCTTATGGATTTTACTAGAAAAGCATGGAAATTTTGGGCTCTATCCCAACCACATGTCAAGTATCAAAAGACCTATAAATTTTTCCTGAGCTGTGCAGCTCCAGCCCACAGACATTCTTGGCTTAGGTGGGCGATGGATCCTCCTTGCCCAGATGTGTCCTGGGGCAGCTGGAGCCACTCTCACCCCCCCAGGGGCTCCCACCTGCCTCCCCCTGCTCCTCCCTCCTTTCCAAGTCACATTCCCTGCCTCCACTCTGAATTCTGTGCCACAGCTTAGGATAGAGGCTGAATAATTTACTCCAAGTCACAATAAGGAACAATAAGAGCATTTCCCAACGTATTTCTTTATCTCTTGAGGGATTATTTATGGTCTGAGTGCCTGTTCTGGACACACTCCTGCCACCTGAAGAACAATCTGACTTTTTTATTTTACTTCATCTACTCAGAGCTACAATATGTACTAGAAAAATCAAACATACTTTATAAGACGAATAGTCACAGCTGGGGATAAGGAATATAAATAGGATGACATCAAATGAAAAGAACTGATGATCCAACAAGGCTTCTATAGATCATGTTGTCTAATGTCAGGAGAATTGCAGATTAGTCTTGCTGCTCTTTATGAGTAAGCCTATTTATCAACTTTCTGGAAAAATCTAATTTAAGGTGGCACATTTTCCTTAGTTCTGCCACACTTCAAAGCTTACAGTGTAGAGGTTGGTCAGCCATTCTGCCCTGGCTGTAATCACTGTGTGAGATTCCCTTTCAGGCCTTTCTCCACAACCAGGTCCTTCCTACTCCTGGCTGGCTCTGATAATGTAATTTTGGTTTGCTTGATTAGTAAAAAAAAACCAGGAAGCCTTAGCTTTTAACAACTTTATCCAATTCAGACTTAATGTTCAGAGAAAAAGAGCAATTTAAATTGCAAATGTTCTTTAGAAGAAGCTGGATTTCTGTAAAGTATAACTTAGTCATGCCATAGAGAAAGAAGATGACAAGCCCTAAAAAAACCCCACATTTGGACAAGGTGGATCCAGGCAGGGGCTCCTCTGTTTTTCCTGAATAACCTAAAGAAAAAAAAAACCTATTTTTATGACAGGATATAAGAAGAAATGTGAGTTTTAACAACTCTGGAGGAAATATGCAAGAATATAAAATTTTAGTTTTGCTACCATATACTCCATTTTTAACACAATGATTTATATCCGAGCCACAAAACGGATTTGTGTACATTTCTATTCCTTCTTTGAAAGCTAAGTAGAGCTCAGACAAGTAAAACAAGCTGTTTGATATTATGTTCTTTTCCCCCCCTTTCACTTGAAATAAGAATACCCTAGCATCTAATGTCACATTAGTTTTAGATATGTAAATGCTTTCAAGCCAGAACATATAGTGTAAGCATATTTTATCAGCTATTACCACAAAGATTTTTACATATATGAGCTAAAAAAAGCTCAATATTTGTGAAATTTGATGGGTTTTTTTTTTCCTTTAAGACTATCTGAATTTGTGGTAAATCCTCTGTTCTTATATCAGAAAGTATTTAACTGTGCATTGATTAGGAATTTCTTTGTTGTGTTTGAAATCTGGGAAACTTGTTTAAGTTTATAAGCAATGATGTGCAAGATAGAACAGAAGGATAACAAAGTTTCTGATTGTCATTTAAATGTAATAAAATCAGTTGTGCAGCAGACTTCCCCAGTTTATCCTCACAGGGATTGTTCTCAGGCATTTCAGATTGCTGCTATTGTTACAGGAAACTTTAGGATAAGTCTGTGTAATTCCTGTGCATGCCATTCTGAAAAGACCAGGGCTGTGAATATCTCACCTGTTTGCTTTTAAGTCAAAAGCTTTCCTGTGCAGAAAGCAATGTTTCAATTAAAAAGGAAAAAAAAAAGAAAGAAGAAGGAGGTCATTTGACATTACTACGCTGCAATCAGAATTGTGTAGAGGAAAAGAAAATAAGAGCAATTTATTGCTGCCTCAGAGCTGAATAGACTTAAGCATTTTCATCACCTGTTCAAGAAAATGATAAGCCACAATTTTAGTATCAAATTCCTGTATCAGCTTGCAGATTTGGTGGTCTCAGTCTCATGATTTTTTTGCAGTTTTGCTGCTGCTGGTTACTGAACACCTGGATTTATTCTCTGTTGTTCCCACTGCAGCTTTGTCATCATGTGGTGTCTGAAGTCTGCAATTCTCTCCACTAGTGAGTGGGGAAGACACTGAATGAGATGGCAAAGACAAATAGCAGGTGGAAAGAATTTCTACACCAGTGCAGTGACTCTGTGCATGTGAACTGGGTTTGATTTACAATTAAAAGTATATATATGTGCTTGTAAGATTAGTGAGCATTTTAATTTTTAATGCCACATACACTATCTGACATATCCCTTGGGATTCACAGGAAATCCCTTCTCCTTGCATAAAACCAACAAGATGCATTTACCCTAAAATTGCCCTTGAAACAGATACTTTTTCTAGTAGTATTTAGAATAATTTCTCCCTAATGACATCTCCTTTGTGGTACAATGCTTGATGGCTGAACCCTGAAGTGCAGATTCTGGGTTTTTTTTGCTTATGGTTGGGTTTCTTTACAGAACCATTGAGAAAAAGCATTTTCCCAGTGAAGATTGACCATGTAGGGATGGATTTGGCTGCTGTACAGAGAGCATTGTTCTTGTGTGGATGACCTCCTTGTGCAGAATGATAGTTTTATCCTTCTCTGCATCATTATGTTTGCTGCACAGAAATCCTGCTGTGCTACATCATAATAACATGTAATCTTCTTGCTCAGTTTAGCTGAGATTTAAGGAGCCGCTGCTCATGGAAGCAGTTTTCTAAAGTCTGATCTATAATTTACCAGAATCAACCAGGCAAAAGAGCAAGAGGCTTTATAAGAGGGATACAGCCCTTAAAACTCTTAAATGAAGATTAGTTTAAAGTTTTACAATCCGGTACAGAACCATCTGGCAAATCTCGTGTTGGGCTTTGTTAAAGCTCTGAGCGCTCCTGGTGCTGCACCCACACCCACCCCCTGCCTTTATCCTCCATCCCTGCCCTGCTCCAGCTCTGCCCAGAGATGTGCTGGGACAAAAGAGGGAAATAAATGAGCCAAGGGTTGATTTCCCTGCAGGAACAGCAGAACAGCTGTGGGTGTGCTGCACCCCTGGAATCATCTCCCGGTGCTGGATGTGCCCAGGGGGATTTATTGCATCCCTCAGGGGGTGCTTGCGAGGTAAAAGCTGCCTGTTGGCAGCACCACTGGAGGCTTGCTGGGTGAAATTGTGGCTGTTGAGCCCAAGGAATGGCTGGGAGGATGCAGAGCCGTGTCACAGGGCATTTTGGGACTTCCAGAGACAGAGCTGCAGCTGGGACAGCCAAACAAAAACGAGTGGAAGCTGTCAGTGGTGATTGCAGGTTGCTGCTTACTCTGGAAAGCTCCTGAGTTACATTTCAGGGCTCTAGACTCATGGGCTCCTCACTGATCTCTCCACAAAGGGAGATCTGGACATTTATTTGCATTTAAGTCCTCTGGCAAAATGCAGACCTTTGTTTCTTGAGCACAAAGCAGAAACCTTCCAGTAGGAATCCTTGAGGACATCTTCATTTCAGCTGTCCTGTGGCTTTCTTTATGTATAAATAGATGAACCTTGGAAACTCAGAGTAGAATAATTTGTTTTAGCAGTCTGTGACATTAACTTATGTTATTGTCACTAAAATTAACCCTTCTGTTCACCTTCTATGTGAAGGATCTTGGGAGCACTGCAGGAACCAATTACCTGAAATCAACTCAGAGGCAAGGGGGAGGCACTGCTAATAGAGAGAATCTCCTTACAGGGCTCCTCTGTCTCTCTGCAAAGACTTTCTGCCTGGACAGTGAAATCAGCACACCTGATTTCCTGCTTAAAATGTGGGACAGAAAAGTAGTGCAGAGTGCACTTCCCATCAAAAAATGTAGATTTTGGCAGACAGAAGTTGCCCCAAACAGATAAACATTTGCAATCCCAACTATATTGTGATAATGTAACATAGCTGATATACAACTGAGCAAATTTTTTGCTGTTTGTTTCCCAAATTTCACTTCAAGCCACAGAAGTTTCAGCTTGAAAGCTTCTTTCATACAGTTTGTTGTTTTGTTTTTCCATTTTTTTTTTCCTTTGCTGTAAAGTGCAGGAGTGGGACACTTGGAGTCAGACAATTTTAATGCTACCATAGCAGTTTCCTAAGGCACCAGAGGAAAAATGCATGGTATTATCTTGGAATTTCAGTCTGCTCTTGCTGCTCACAGTAATCAATAACCACTAGAATTACTGGTGGTAGTATCTGCCTGGATAATTCTAGGGCTTTTCCAGAAGTCAGAATAGGTGAACCAAAGTTGTCGTGTTGTAAATTTTTATTTTCCATTTTTAATTTTAAGTCAAGATTTGTTTTGAAGAAAAGCAAAAACTTGTCAGTAGAGAAGGAGGATGGAATGGAGGTAACATCTATGCAGCTGAACCAATCCAGTATTTAGTATTAGAATAAAACCTAATCAGTTTGAGTTATCTCAGATGCATTGAAGATCTCCCCTCATGTTTCAGAGTTCCCACTCTGTTCCCACTCTGAAACACCCAGACCCATCATTCCATTAAAGACAAAAATGATATCTGATTTAAAACACTTTCATAACCTTTAAAATCTGTTTTACAGTTCATTTTCTCTGGTAGATTTTAGAAGCCTGGATATTACCTGTCAAGTTGTCATAAGTAATTATATGTTTGCTAACTTATTGTTCCTAATAAACAACAGGAAATATTCATGATGAATTTCATTTTTCCCCTTAAAAAAATACTTAATAACTGCTTTGATTAAATATTAAAGCTTTCTTTTGCTGTTACAACCAGACAAAAAATTCCAAATATCAGCAAAATATTTTGTGCAGAGTCTTTTATGACTGGACTTTATTGATTGCTAACATCACTGATCAGGGCAATTTCTAGGTGGTCAGGTGATGGACTGGCTGTGTGATGGCACAGCAAACCAAAATTTTGCTCCTATTGAAAATACCTGAAAATTGGAGTTTTTGTAGGTAGATAGGCCTGGGGAGTGCTGGAATTATTGCATTTCTTGGCGGACAAAAGGAAATAATTCTGAGAGGAAGGAAACCTTTACAGCCAGCAGGGTTTTGTGTGGTTCCTTTGTTTGTGCCTTGCTCAGTGCCTGTGCCACAGCAGTGCCAGGTGATGGTTTGGGGCACAATGGGTCTCCCTGGGCTGCAGCAGAGGGGAAGGGCTCAGGAGGAGAGGAGGAGCAGGGGGAGTTGTCCAGGTGCCCCCTGTGCTGGTGGAACAGCAGCTGGCTCTAACAGGGGTGCAGGTGGCTCTAACAGGGGTATGGGTGGCTCTTCCAAAATAGAAAAAAACACATTTATTCCACCAGTCAGGCTTTCCTGCTAGGGAAGCTGCAATCAGTGTGTGTGCAAGGGCTGGGGGAGCTCTACTGGCACTGCTGGAACCACAACATCATGTCCAGGTTGAGATCTTCCATCTTTGATCCAATCCAGTTCCATCTTTGATCTCATCATGAGCACAGCTCTCTCACTGTGTGGAACTTAAATGTCAAATTGAGGAAGAGGAGGGAACATAAAAGACTGTGGGCACAGTGCATTGTTTCTTCAGGGGATTTGGGAGCTGCAGAAGGCTGTAGGAAGATGCCCCAAGCTGAACAAGGGGATAAAGACTTCCAAAAACTTCCCACTTTTAGTCAGAGCTTCTTCATCTGTGCTGGAAGGAAGAGGCTCCTGTGAGGATTGTCTCTCATTAGCACGTCCTTCATTAAAACAGCAAAGAGAACTTGTGGCTAAGTGCTGCTGGTGTAACCCATTAGCAAGGGGGGTGTGTGTATCTCAGCCAGGGTGAGTAAGGAGCTCTGTACTCCAGGTGTAGCTGCTGTTGTAGCAGGCGGTTCAGAGCAGGTGTCTCACCTGGAGAGGGGCAGGAATTGCCTCTTGTGGCAGGTCCAGGCACTGGGTGGGTGCCACCTGTCCCTGGGGACTCACAGCCCCTGTGGGATGAGTTTGTCCATGGGAAAAGTGATCCTACAAATCCCCCCTGGTTCTCCATGGCAAACCAGAGCTGGCTGTGAAACAGCCCTGGAAAATTGGGGTGAGAGCCACAAAGCCTGCAGGGGTAAAGGAGCTGCTGCTTGGTTTTGTCCTCCTTCCCTCCAGGAGCAGCAGTTTCTCTGAAATCTGTGCTATTTTCCCTCTTTCTGTGAGTTGTCCTTATTTCCTGATATTTTATCTTCAGAGGGGGGTGACAGGGTCTCGTTAGGTGCAGGGAAAGGGGAACTTTAGGGAGTAAATGGGGCCAGTCTGAATCAAATTCAGCATTAAGTTCTTTGAGTCTTCATTAAGCCATGACTAAGATTGAGAGCTTCGTTTCCAGTGTTACCCAAACACTTCAAGTGCTGTTTCACCTCAATGTACTTTTACAGCTCTTTTCCTTGCATAATCACTTGTTTATTCATTTTTCTCTTTGCCCTCTGAGTGGACAAATGTTGTATAAAAATCTGGTGTGAAATGCCAAGGAGAATTATTTCTCAAGAAATAATGTGATTTTTAACATCAGTTCCTGGCAGGCTGGCCCATGTGGAGGAATTATTATGGTATCTTTAGCATCACAATTGATATGTTTAATAATTTTCATTGTGTGTTTGGGTCCCTTTGATGGCTGATGATTAAAGCAAGATTATAAGGTAGACTACATTTGCTTTTGAACACATGAAAAACACAACCTTCCCTTTCCAGATGCATTCATTTTAACTCTTTTTAGCATTCACTGAATCTGTGGTTATTTCTTTTTACTTTTGAAATGCACTTATTGTTCTATTTCAAGAATGAATCATATTCCATTGCTACCCCAAAATACAAAATTACAAAAAATGGTAAAAATTATTGCTTGTAATCTATTATTACAGGCAATCCAACCTGCCAAAACACAATTGCCATTTAATAAGGTGGTTTTTTGAAAGAAGCCCTGTGAATGCTCCATGCAAACTGAAGTTGCCCCCAAATTCTGTATTTAAAAAACAATGCTTCCTTTTAGGCAGCCATAGTTTGGTGTAAAAGACAAAAAAACCCAATGGCACCTCTCTCCTTTTCTTTGTCAATCTTTGCAGTCTCTGTGGGCATTTGGAGCACTCTGGTGTGGGACCTGGAAAATGTGATGTTTGTATTAGATGTGGTCAAAGGGTATTAGAGATGTGTTGTAGGAGGAGGAGAATCTTGGTGCTACTTAAAAGTATTTCAGCAGAGGAACTTTTTTAAGTTTTGTGAATGTCATTGTTTCTGTTTTATGACAGAACAAAAATTTAGGGAGAATAAAGGATGCAAGTCTCATATTTTCTAACAGTGTGTGAAATTCCCTCACTGGAAGCACATATGGAGAAAATGTAGAGGTGCCAACATCCTGCTCAATGCTCAGTCCCAGTGACCAAAATCTTATGCACTTATTATTGCAGTAATTAGATGTTAATAAAGAATTGCAGGATGTTTTGGTATTGTAAAAAAAAAACCAAAGTGTGAAGGATCAGTGTCTTTGAAGACCATTTTCATGTATTTGATTAGATGACTTTGGATTTGGGGTGGTTGTTCTTAGAACATTCCAAGTAGTGGGAAGTCAAGGAGACAGAAAACCTTTAACTGCTCTGGCTCCAGCTCTGAGGATTAAGGAAAGACAAGGACTCTCATCTGAAAACATGATTCCACATCCAAATAATGCAGCCTTTAAAAGTGTTTCCCAAAAATCCCTTTTCTGGTTTATCTATTGACATTACAGTGATCATAACACAGCCTGGGCAGGAAACAGGGAGAAACCAGAGTTGGGTTCCCTCTGAATTTCTGCTGCTGAATCTTACTCTGGTGGCAAATAATTTCATATTTTTGACTGAATTTTTTTATCTGTATGCACAGATGAAGGTGTGTACCCCCACACCTGGAAAGACACAGCAACTCTATAAAGTTATTTAGCTGGTAGGAAAAAAAAGTTACTTGCAGCCTACACCAAATGTGTGCAGTGAAGCTTTGATACATTATTGTATGGAATTTGTACCTGTTTTATTCCCTTAAGGGATATTAGAGCTGAATGCTGACTGAACATATCACTGACACATCTTTTTCTCTCCCAAAAGCACACAAAAGAAGTTGGAAGGCCACAAACTCCTTTGAAAGAAACAACTTTGGAGCCCTGGACTCAGCCACAGGTAGGCTGGAACAACTTTTCTGATCACTTCTTTCCTGTAGGGGTGGTTTCTATAAATATTTATGTAAATAATCTGCAAAAAAAGTGTTGCAACAAGTTGCTCTGTGGATCTTCTGTCACATGTCAAAATGGTTTGTTTTGATTTTTGGCTGCCCAGATTATTGATGGTCCCCTTTGAGTTAAGTTCTTTCTAAGGGAGAAATGCCAGCCTTACCTTGCCTTCAACTTGTGCTTAAAAAAAAGATTTGCAGAACTTGACAAAACAAAACTACTTTGGTGGTTTTATTGGTGTGTCAATGAACTGGGAGCATCTGGTGTAGGAATGAAGTGGGGAATGTTTGTTGTTTTGGGAGGGAGGTTTGAGAGATCAACCTTTTGCTTCATGAGGACTTAACCAAGAATGAAACAATAGTTAATCGTGTAAAAGGCAATGAAGAAACATGGATATTAATATGCAATCTTTCTTAACACAGAATGGTTTTGAATATTTTGGTGTTTGTAATTGAAAAAAAAAATATTATAAAAGTTTTATGTGGAGGATTTCAGAGCCATTTCTGCTGTTTATTCCCTGTGTATCAGTGCACTGCACATGGAGTGTGTGGCTTCAGAGGTGACGGGAGGGAACGAAAGAAGCAGTGAAATGTGAAATCCTGGAAGTTAGGTTTGTTCTAGAGGCCTCTGCTCCCAAAGCTTGTGGCAAATACAGTGTAGGAATTGAGAAGCAGAAATGAAAAGCCCTCACAGCTCTGTTCATGCCTGAGTGCGTTTCCCTTTAGCAGGTGCAGCGCTGGCTGTGCAGGCTTCCACAGGCCAGTCTGTACAGCTGGCTCAAATATAGAAACCCAGATATGTGCTGCTCATGTCTGTGCATGCAGAGAGGAGATTTCTGTCTGTAAATCTGCAAGCCCTGTGATGCAGGGCAGTCCCTGAGGCGCTGCTCTCCAAGGCACAGGATTCCCCCTTTTCCCAGTGCAGGCTGTGCTGCTCCCAGCCCCTGCATGGCCAAACCCTCCATGCAGGCAGCTGCTAATCACAGCAGTTAAACCCCATCGATCCGAGGCTGCAGTCAATAATGTTTATGTGCAGTCCTGCGGGGGCTTGCTGTGCTCCTCAGTTAGCAGCAGGCATTAACCCTTCATCTGCTGGAGCAGCCTGCAGGGAGGTGTCTGGTCCCAGCTGATAGGGCATTGATGCTCCTCCTGGTCCTGTCCTGCAGTAGCATTTCCTCCTCTTCCTCTCCTGCAGTAGCATTTCCTCCAGTTCCTCTCCTGCAGCTGCATTTCCTCTCCTGCAGCATTTCCTCCTCTTCCTCTCCTGCAGCAGCATTTCCTCTCCTGCAGCATTTCCTCCTCTTCCTCTCCTGCAGCATTTCCTCTCCTGCAGCAGCATTTCCTCCTCATCCTCTCCTGCAGCCGCATTTCCTCTCCTGCAGCATTTCCTCACCAGGAGCTCAGAGCTGGGGCTGGGTTTGGGTTCTTTGGGAGGATTTTGGCTGCTGAGTTGAGAGAGGAGCTGTTGAAGCAGCTTGATGCCGTTATTGTCATTTAGTGGATGACAGAGGTGAATTTTGCAGCCACTTTTCCTTGGTGGTTTGTGTGACTTGTTGCCAGCAGTCCTGCCAAGGAAATATTCTGTTGCCGTGTCCCAGTGTTGATGGGAATCCTTGTTCTTACAGACCATCACTGTGTTGTTTGATTGCTATTGAAATCTGCATTCACCACAGCTTTAATGAATAACCACAAAGATTAAAATTCATAAAGTATTTTTGTCATTCCTATTTATTTTTTACTTTAAAAGACAGTCTGTTTTCTGAAACAAATAGCTACAAAGAAACTAATGCTAATATGCTTTTTTGTTTCTTGGAGAGAAGAAAAGTAATCAACAAAATCAAAAACTGCTGGAACCATTATTGTAGCAGAAAATTAAATTAGTTGATAATTCTTTCATGGATGTAATTCTGGCCACTGCAAATCCCTCCTTAGGTATTTTGTATAAAGTGAGTAAAAATTCATGGCATGGATAAAAGCTTTGTCTGTTTTATGAGCAACAGGCAAATGATCCAAATGGTGCTCATAAAGCAAATGATTCCCAACTCTAAAAGGAGGAGAAATGTATTTAAAAGCTGCTGGAATGAACCACAAGCAAAGCCAATTCCTCTGTACAAAAAGGTGTTACTTCCATGAGAGTTTTTTGAGTTCCCCAAACCACACACAAGGGAGAGACTCACTACTTGTGTCTATTTAATAATAACAGTAAAAAATCATTGAGTGTGCTTGGGCTGCTGTGGGGTGAGCTCTGCCAGCAGAGAGGGAATGGAGCAGCCCAGAGCAGGGTTTGTGTGCAGGGCCAAAGGGCAGTGAGGCAGAAAGAGCCACATCTGGCCCCTGCCAGCAGCAGGGGAGAAGCTGGTGCCCATTAGCAGCAGGGCAATTTCACACAGAGGGTACGGGCTGGGCAAACAAGGATTGGGGATTTGTGCTGCCATGGCTCCTGCTTGCCTTATTTGCTCAAGGTTGGATCTTGGAAGCAGCCAGGTTTTGCTGGGAATTTTGAAACAGCTCTGCAATTAGACAAGAAAAGAGCTGTAGTGCTTTGTCAGGCTCGTTTCTCCTTCTGTGGGGTGGGGTTTTTGTTCTTGGTTTTTACAGTTGTGTTTTTTAGGGGGTTTGGCTGTGCTTCATTAAGTTCACAGAGCAGGATGACATTGACATTGTGGGAATTCTTTTTTCATGGCCGTGCCTTTTAACTTGTAGTTTTCTGCATCTTTTTTTCTGTGAACTCAGTGAATGGAAACTGATGTTCCTGCCTGGAAAATAAAGTACGAGAGACTCGTTCCGATAAATTTGGGACAAGACCTTTGCAGATAAGGAACACGTGTGGGAGTAGTTGCCCAAATAGACTTGTCATTGGTTTACAAGCTTTATTTAAATGCTAAATACCATGTATTCCTGTGGTTGTGTTTTTTGCTGCTTTGCCTGATTAAACATTTAGCTGATAAACCCTGTCAAGGCTGTTCAGAGCTACTGTGGTTAAGATTATGTATTTATAGTCTCTAAATTTACAGTCCATTATAGACAGGACAATTTAAAATCAAAGTAATCTGTGATTGTTTAAATTTCTGAGGTTGCTGCTGCTGAATTTTGTGTGGCAGTGACATGGAATAATATTGGTCACCATGGTTCTGAATCAGAAACAAATGGTTCCTTCCAGGCTTTGGCAAGGTGGGATTGGTTTCAGGAAACAACTGCCAGGATGAGAGGGAATGGCCTAAAGGTTTGCCAAGGTTTAGATGAGATGGCAAGAAAGGAAAAATTCTTCACTGCAAACACTGGAATTAGGCAGCCCAGGGAGATGTTGGGATCACCAAGTCTTCTCCACCCCTAAAACCTCCAGGATTCTGTCATTAGTGGGAAGATGAACCCAGAAAGAGACAACAGGGATTTAGCATTTTCTTATTGAAAAGGAACAATGCTCAAGTTTAAACTGCAGAAGTGGCAAACAGTGAGGTTTGCCAGCATGACAGGTACAACAAAACTCCCACTCTTCAGTTGCAGAATATTTCTGATTTAATTTCTTTTTGGTGACTCCTACATCACTGTCTATTATGTGTCTCTCTGAAATACTTCATACAAGTGGTTCCTAGAGGTGTTCAACAGGATAAAATGTGAGAAGGTGATGATAGTGCTGTAGCTTTTTATTTGTTTATTAATTGTAAGAACTCCAAGTGCTTTTAGTCACTGAAGATAATGGCTAAAAAGTCAGGGTACAGCTGCATTAATCTTCCTGGCCCAAATGCAGCATAATTACTTTAATGAACACGTTAATTTATCCCCTCCTCGTGCTCTTCCTCCTTCCCTGCTCACTGTCAGTGGAACCTGAGACAATGATGACCCCCAGAGTTCTCTGGCAGGGGTGAGTGTCTGAGGATGATGATGTCAAATAAATGATGTGTGCTCAAACAAACCACATCTCACACCAACAAGGCTTTATTACCACCTGCTGTAAAGGTGGGGTATTCCACAGCACTGGGCATCAAAGCAGGAGCAACAAGATCCAGCCAAATCCAGCCATTTGTGTCTCAAAAAGAGGATTCTTCTGAATCTATAGTTTCATTTTATCTTTATTTGTGTGCAGAACACAGTCCATTTTTTTTTTTTTTTTTTAGCAAAATTGCTTTTTCTCAAAAGGCAAAACCACTCATTCAAATCTAATTACAAATGATAGAGTGTAGGGTTTTTTTTTTTTTGCTCAATTTTAAAGAATCACTTTATAATCTTAGAACAGTGGATACAACATCACTAATCCAATATTTTAGCAGTAAATACGTTTGATGATGGGAATTGCTACACTAATCTTATATCCCTCCATAGTATAGTTAAGAAATCCACAGGGGGTTTTACTAATCAGTTTTTGTAAAGTAAATCAAGTCATGTAATTCTGGTTGCCTCCGAATGCCCAGCAATGCAGGCACAGCCATGTGCAGCACTTTCTGTTCTTTTCATTGCTTTTGAGCCCTAATCTGCAGCCAGGCTCTCCCCTGAGCATTTCTGGACAGAAAAGTCTCCGAGCACCCTCTGACAGAGATGTCTTATTAGGAGAGCTGGCAATTCACCTTGTTCCCCTCAGCTCCTGCTCACAGGCAAAAAGCTGCCAACAATAAATGTGATCCAACCACATTTGCTGCTCTGCTTCTGATAAATATGCTTGAAGGTACTTATTTAGGCACTCATTTTATTGACAAGTGAGATATATTGCAATATGGCCTGTGGTTTGGTCTTGGCTTGAAAAATATTCAAAATTAAAATAGGTTGTTTGTTGTTTTTTTAATTATAAAAAGAGTGTTTTAAATTAAGAACAAATATTAGCAACCGTAGTTAAATATTTGAAGAGAGGCAATTAATAAGAATTCAGTGCATATTTTGTTCCCACAGTTCATGGGTATTGAATTATTGTTCATGGAGTCCTGGTGTGCTCTGTTTGCTTAAGTCACAGCTTGAGCCTTTAGGACTCAAAACCAGTCAAAGTCAGAATGAAAACAAAGCTTTTTTCCTGGTTTGGTGTCTTCAATAGAAACTAGCCACCTAAACAGATTTACACAGTCTATTCACACCCAGATTATATTCAGTATTTAGAATCTGTGTGCTCAAAATATTCCCATTTTTTTGGTGCTTTAGTAAATTCAAATATTCCTTGAATACATATCTTATGTAATGGAGCTTCAATTGTAATCCTGAGTGGTAACACAAAAAACCTGGTAAAATTAAAAAAAACAAAACAAAAGTAATAAAAGACCAGATCAGAGTAGAAGGTGTGGAGATTCTCAGTGCAATTAGAATTTCCTGCATAAATTTCTGAACTGTTTTTGAGCACTCCAGTCCTAAAACCTGATACTTGATCTCTTCAAATGGATGCCTCCCAAGCTTGGAGCCAACTGGAGGCAGAGAGTTGTCCTGGTGTGATTTGAGTATCTGCAGGAACAAAATCACACTTTATTGAGAAACTGAAGAGAAAAGAAAACACACTAATTATCCCCGACATCCTGAACAAATAATGTATCCTGAAATCAGGGCACAGTTCTGGAAGGTGACTCTGAAAAGGCAGTTTATGGAGTGGAAAGGGGCATTAACAAATTCTTGTCTATTGATAGTTTCCCCTGGTTCCAGTTAATGTGGAATAGAACACCACCAACTTGCCACATATAAACCAGTATATCAGCCTGTAGTAGGCCACTGGGAGTATTCAACTGTAAAATAAAAAAGGTAATTACAAGATGTTTGCAAATAAAATCTTAATTCTAATTAAATCAAGACTTACTCCGCAGCGGAGCAGGGTTGCTGAGGTTACCTGGCCAACAGGCAGAACTCTATTTGTGTTAACCTGGCAGCATTTCAGACAGACTTTAGCATGTATAAAATATTTTTTCAAGATCCTGATTTGCCACAGTGCATGGCAGTGGAGGTTAGTCTCTGTGTAGCTGAAAAGTCACTCAGAGAAAATAAGGACAAAAAGAAGCAGGCTCTGTGCTCTGAGCGCTGGATTTGCTATTGATTTCAGCACGGGAGACTATTACAAAAGCAGAATATAATTCCCATTTCATTTAAGTTTAGCTGTCTGTTTTCCAGACCGGGTTGTGATTGCATGATAAAAAACCTCTCAATTTGAGGCAATATAGAGTTCTCTCCTGAGTTCATTAAAAGCAGGGAGGCCTCCCCAGGGAGCTCCCATGCAGCTCATGGGGCTGGATCTGCTGTGCTCAGTCCTGTCCCACAGCCCAAACATCCAAACTGCTCAAGGGGAAGTTAGCCTATAGCAAAGGCTTCAGGTCCTCCTTGAGGTATTTCAATCCTTTCTGAGTCATTTGCCTTGTAGAATGTCTCTTCCCTTTCTGTCCGCTGCCGTGACAGCGACGTTGTCTGCCTGATTCCTTTGGCTCTCACTGTTCAATCTTTCCTTTCCTCTTGCTTCTGACACGTCAGGGTTGCTGTTACAGACTCAAACAGAGGGGCAGAGAGGAATCAGGGTTGCTGTTACAGACTCAAACAGAGGTGCAGAGAGGAAAGGATGGGTAGGAGGAGCAGGGAGCTCAGCTGCAGAGCATCACCTGGGTGCCCAGCCCAGCGCAAACAGGGTAACCCCAATGCAAACAGGTAACCCCAAAAAGCTGCCGGTGCCTCAGGCTGGGGCTGCAGGAGGGAGCTGTGCTGCTCAGAGCAGCCAGGGCATTTATCCTCCTTCTGCTCACGCTGAGCTGCAGGAGATGGGCACTCAGCAGTGACACAGTGTTTAGAAAGGGCAGGTAGACAGCTACTCCTTCATCTCTGGAGATGCACAAAGCCCTGTCAGAGTCGGGGTAAATCACCTGGGGCTGCTTGCAGAAGATGTAGATGAGCTCTGTGAGGTGCTCACCTATCCATGAGGTGCTCAGAATGCTTTTCCTTTTCCTTCACCCCCTTTTGGTGAGGGAGCAGAGACACCCCTGTTATTTAGGAGAAAGCTCCAAATATCAAAACCATTAAGTGCCACTGGACTGTGACGTCGTGCTGTGAGCCATGCTCAGCTTGCAGAAATCTTCAAATTGGGAACACAGAGGAGCTGGGACTGCTGAAGGTGTCCCCTTTCCATTGCCCACCTGGCTGTCCCTGCAAGGGGAGGCAGGAGCTGTGCTCAGGAACAGACCCATCCTCCTCCCTGCTCCACCAGAGCAGGGATTGATGCATCTGGGAGGGACAGGAGCAGCTTGAAAAGCCCTTGGAAAGCATGAACATAATAAAATCTCTCTGGTGCTGTGCTTTAAATCTAAAAAATGGTATTGGCTTCCATGCAGATCTTAGCATGGAGAGTGTTTGAGGGAAAGCTTTTGGAAGTTTTGGGTTTTTAACTCTTGGTTGATCTCCTGTTGTTTTCTTTTCCACACTGTTTGTAGGAAACTTGTAACCATCTTTTTTCTGTTGATAGTGTTTTTGGTTGGTTGGTTGGCTTTTTTTTAAGTGTAAACTTTTCTAACGTTTAGTAAGAACATTGTGTCCTAATTCCTGAAGAATTAGTGGCACAGGTTTTTTGTTCTGGACAGCAAACAGAGCCATAAAGTCTTGTCCCAGGCAATGTCAGAGGGAGGCACAAAGTGCACTGAGCTCTTCACCTGCAGGGGTTCAGTCCTGTTGTGATTCTGTAACACTGAATATTTTACTATTGCTCACTAAGGATGGAGGCTGAAACCCAGTGCTGGGGGACAAATTATTCATAAATGCTGTTAAGGCTCCCAATGCACACCCAAACTCTCTCTCACACATCTTCAGTGTGAAAAGAGATTCTTGCCTGAATTTAGTTAACTGAAATGTGGGATTTAACCAGTCCATTAAGTTATGTGATTATTGTTTTGTGTCTTAGTGGAGATGATGGCTCTGGGTTGCCAGGTTGCTCACCCTCTGAGGCAAATCCTCATCTGCAAAATCATTGTTTTCTTGAAGGATATTTTATGGTCTGATTAATTTTTTGGCTGAAAATTGTTGCATATAAAGCAGACCCACTCCAGCTTGGTGCCCCAGTGCCTATAAGGTAATGGGTATTTTGGACTGATTCAATCCCAAATGAGATTAACACCACTGCTCTCTCCATCTGCCTTTGAGAAAGAATCCAATAAATAAATAACGAGGGGAGATCATCAGAGTCAGCATTTGCAGTGGGCTTTAGCTCCTGCAATGAAACAGGGGCACTCCCAGAGGGTGCAGGTGCTGCTGTGCCACTCAGGGTGCCCACATCGAGTCCTTTTAGGGTAGTTTAGGGCAGCACTGCCCTTTAAAATGGACATTTCTCACTCCTCAGGCCTCAGGAGTTCACTGGGCAGCAGAGCTGCATGGGGCTTCTTGCTGAGATTTTATTGGTTTTCTTCACCTAGAAGGGATTTCAAAACAGAGAAATTATGGCAAATAAATTTTGCTGTGGGGACTTTTCCTGCTCTGGCAGCTTTTGATTGCAGATTGAGATGCTGAGCTGGGAGATCAGAATCCAGGCTGGCCACAAGGCTCCCCTGCCTGTGTCCCTGGTCTGCATCCCTGTTTCTGTGAGATGGTCAGGGACACAGATGTGCCCTCTCACAATTAGCTCAGCAAATGAGATCTTCCTCCAGATCTCTTTTTTCCTTTGTGCTGTCCCATTTCATATTTCTCTAGAGCAGTTATTGATTTTCGGGCCATGGGGGTCCCAGCCATTGTTGTCCCTCTGGCTGAGCCTCTGTCCCTGCCCAGCAGCACCAGTTTGGGCCACAGCTGGAGGCAAATTGCAGGGAGTCACAAAGAGATGGTGGCCTGGACTCCACTGCCACTGAAATGCTGTTTCCAGCCTCCATCCTGCCTGCTTGGAGCTGAAGGACACAGATGAGCAGCAGAATCTATGTGCTACCTCAAAATAGGCTGCAAACAGATTTTTATAATTCAGTATTTGTCTTTTCTTAGGAAATGAAATGGTTTTGGTTGGTAGCTAACTCCAAGAAGGAAGGGAGTTTTTTGTGTGCATCGTCCTTTCTATGAATGAACTTCTTCATTTGGAGGGTTCCTTCTTCCATGCTGTTATGAATGCAAAGTGGTTTTTGCTGGAATTTTATGAACTGGTTCTAATTGAGTTGTTTATGAAGCTAAATCAGGGAAAATGCCATTAGAAAAGGATGCCAGGCTCCAGCCAGTAGGTGTTGGTGCTGCAGATGAGCATCTGTAGTTTGGAAAATTATGAACAAAACTTTCCATTTTGGCTTTGTTTTGAAATGCCTTTATGCCTTCCCAAAACCCACAATTAATTGTTGTGCATGGTGCTGTTTTCCCAGCTCTAACAGATACTAGAAATTTCCCAGACTCAGAAAAGAATTAATGTTGCAAACAGTCTGACAGTGGTTGGTGTTTGCTGCAGAATTCATCATCCCTGAAAAAGATGCATATTCTACTGCTTTGTATGGAAATCCATAAATTTTCACAGTACTTTGTAATGCCCTGAATTTCACTATATATCTGCAGTACAGATGGTGTAAACTACCAACAGAGGCAGCAATTGCACTTTGTTTTATTTGTCATGCCCTCTCTTTGTGCTGCTGCTCTCCCTCAAGATTTTATTCTAAATTCCTCTTCACTCTTCAGCAAAGACTCACATAAATCCTCTGGTTGTCACCATTTGTGGAAACTTCCCCTGCCAGGGTGCCCAGAGTCAGTCATTGCCATGCACAAGAGGAGTTCTTGGTGCTTCTTTTAAGTTAAAGTTTCTCAGGGCAATGCCCTGATCTGAAGTGCTATTACCAGATTAATTCATTTCTTATTACCAAAGTAATGTGGGGACATTTTTAGTGCTGGGTTGTTTATTTGGTAATATTTCATACTTATGCTTTACTCTCTGAATTCCTACAGTTATCTCCCTATGAGAAAACCTGATGTTTGCAGTGATCCTCTGTCATGTACACGTTAAAATTTTCTCCTTCCCAAGTTTTATTTTAAGGATCATTTCACAAAATCAGTTAGGAGGAGATCTCTGTGCTCAGCAAGTCCAAGATCCATGAAACCTTTACCATCCACAGTGGATTCTGATGTTTTTTCTGTGCAGATTTGGTTTCCATGCTGAGCAGGGGGTGCATGAGGCTCTCAGGTCTGAGGGAGAACAAAGCTCTTGGCTCTTTTCAAATCCAATTGTTTTTCCTTTTGCTGCTTTCATACCTGTGCCTATCACACAGATCTCTGCCTATTTAAATAAAAGTGAAGATGCTTTATGAACTGTTTCATTCTTTCCATTTCAGAACTTACAAGTGTTGTGACTTGGAAACATCATCTGAACTTTTTTTTTTTTTTGGTGAGGAGCAGCAGTGAGAGAGGGAAGAGCTTTTCTGGCTTTCTCTTTTCAGAACACAGCTAAAACGCTCGGCTTCTGGGCTTGGCAGTTTTACAGCAACTTGATAAAATAAAAATAATCGTGCCATCACTATTTTATCTCCCTCCTTTCAGATGTGCTTCCTTCAGAATTGCTTCTTCCTTTCATATTTGTGGCACTGTGCTCAGCAGCGTGGCAGGCTGTTCACAGGCTCTGCCAAGCTGAGGATTTGAGAGAAAGTAAACAACTCAGTTGGAAACAAGGATAGCAAGAGTTGTGGAGACTCTAAGCAGCAGAGATATGCTGCTGTATTATACAAGAGTTCACTTAATGGAAAAATGCTGTTTTCCCCTTCCAAGGGATGAATCTCTCTTACTGGCCATTGTGAAATAAGCCAGCCGTGCCCAGGGCTCTGTGCAGGCAGCTTCTCTATCAAGTGCTTTCCCCTCATCCTGATTGAGGAGAAAAAAAAGGATTTTTGGCCTTCAGTTAGAAGATAAAACAATATTATAAGGAATAAAGGCACGTGCTAGAACCACCTAGAGAGAGCTGATAGGAGGAGCTGGGAAATTCCCAAGGGAGCTGCAAGATGGGCAGTAAGTGAAGGAGCCTTTTCCTTTATGTAAGAAAGTTTTTCCTCACATATTCCTCAAATATTAGTTTACTTGCAAGTGGTATTTATTCTGTCGGCTACAAATCCATTAGTGATGCTTTACTCTGGCAGATTTTAGTTTTTGCAAACAGGAGTGATTTAACTCAGCAGCTTCTCAAGTCATTTGTGTATCATCACTCCTACCCTCACCAAACAGCAGTGAGATGAAAGACAGTCCTTAATTATCTTCCTAGAGAGGAGGTGGGGCTTAGCTATTAAGAAACATCTTAAAAACATTGTTTAGTGCTGTTTTCCTGAGGAATAAAGATGTTCCTTTTACAGCAACTTGATAAAATAAAAATAATTGTGATGCTGTTGGAGGATTTCCCTCCTCCTGCCTCTTCTGAGCTGTTCCTGTGCAGGCTTTGATTCTGTGTTCCATGTCTCCACAATCTGAGAGAGATGAAGCTCAGATTAGACCCCAGAATTATTACTTTCTATTTTTAAGTTCATCCTCAGGTTTGTGAGGCCCCGAGACCTCTGTATTACTTTAAGGGACTGCAGGTAACTCATGCTGTATGTTTTGCTGAATTAATTCAGCCTTCTTGGAAGCATACTTCAGGTCTTCAGGGATAGGTTTTCACTGAAAAACCATAACAGACATTTCTACCATTTTTCTGGTGATATCTCTTTGCTTTAGAAACCTCAGGATGTGTCTGACACTGTACACTTAACATAGTGCACACCACTTGCACTCAGATATCCGAATTATTGGACAGCATGGCTTAAATAGGTAGCTGTTAAACTTACCAACTTTTTGGGCAGGAAAATTCCTGCTCCACTTTTGTGTTGTCTTGAGAGATGACATTTTTAAATGGGGTGAACCAGGTATATCTAAAATGTGTTTTAATAACTACGAAAACACTTACACAAGTCCTTACTCATTGATCTTCCTTCTCCAAATAAACCAAACTTCCTTGGAAGGGAAGGTGGGAAGGAGGGAGTGCAGAATGAAGAGCACAGAACAGCTTTTCTTGTGATGCTGCAGCAGAAACCTCTGGTGGTACATGGGAACATACAGAACTAAGAAAGCAGCAGAAGACCAAACAAAAAGGGCTGCAGAAAAGAAATGCTTCTGAATTAGTCTGTTTAGCCATGATAGATGCCTTGTCAACCTGCTGCACCTAAAAGCTAAATACATGGGTTGGAGAGGGGGGAAAAAAAGCCAATTGAAGAAAATCAATCATTGGGGTGTAGGCTGTTAACTGTTGACAAGTTGTAAAGGCTGGTTATACTGCTCTAAAACTTTGGGGGATAGCAAAAACACCTTTGAGTAAACTTAGACTCTTTAAATCAAAAATGAAAGTTCGTTGTTTTTCTTCATGGCAAGATATGTCAGGGGCCAGTATTCTCAGAGACTGTTACACAGTGTGAAATTACTGGTTTACTCAGTTCTTTATATTTCTGACCTTGAGATCTGGATCATTGCAGTCGATGCCCCTGACAGAACTGCAGAGTTCAGAACAGGTTGAGGTTCTGTAACAATAAAAATCTGATTTTTTTGGTTTTTTTTTTTAGTTAAATAACGAGCAATAATGTTAAGGCAAAGTGGAAGTCAAGTAACTGATTAATTTCCTTCTGTAGGGAACAGTGCACAGAAAGGCCACTCAGCTTCTCCGTATTTTTTTTTTCTTCTTCAGCCAAAGAATTTGCCACACAATTGCATGAAAATGGAAACTGAAGTCCTAAGGAGACAATGCTTCAGACTCCTTGGAATTGCTTTCTTGAAATAACAAAGCTTCCATTGATTTCTACTTCCCCAGTATGTTTTAGCCTGTAAGGTTTAAATTGTTTAAATTTCTATAGAGAAGAGGGAGAACACACAGGTTGTGTTAACAGCAGAGAGACCCAAGGGCCTGTCCCCTTGTTATTGATCTGGCTGGGTTATCTGGGGCTCCTGCCTCTTCCCCAGGGCTCAGGACTGGAGATCAGCATGGCCTGAGGGAGTGAAAAGGAGCTGGTGACCAAATTTCACTGGGACAGCCCCGTGTCCTCTTGCCAATGCCTAGGAATTGCACTTATGTTAGAATAAACCCAGGGTGCTGGGGGATGAGCATCACCCAGCTGTCATCACTCAAAGGCTTCACTCACTGGATCTGCCAGGGAGAAACAGGAAAACAAAGAGCAAAACCCTGGTGTCACTGAGGGACACCAATAACACAAGCACACACACTGCTGTTCTCAAGGTAAAAAAGGGAAGTTTATTTTCTGACTCCAACATTTATAGATTTCCAAAAGTGACAGTGGATTGGTGACAGTGCCACCTCTCCAATGACACTGGACAAACCAACAGTCCATCAAATTTCTCCTCCTCCATAAAAGAACACAAAACAATAAGGCATTCACAGAAAGTGTGTGAGAAAGTTGGTTACAAGAATGAAAACATCAGAAGGCTTAGAAAAACTTAAAAAATCAGGGTGACACCCTGACTGGTGGTGAATTTTTCCAAAAGATGGTTCCATGTCCCTTGTGGTTTGTGCCCTGTGCTGTTTTTGCTGGGAGCTGCAGTGCTGGGGTGTTGTGGCCCATCTGAGCCTCTGGCACTTGCTCTGGGGGCAGGAATGTGCTGAGCAAAGCAGCAGCTCTGGGGTCCCCAGGGAAAACTGCTCTGGGTCCCTCTAAGGCTCTTCTGATCCTTGGCTCAGCTTTTACAAGGCAAGGGCAGGTGGGTGTAGAAAGTGCTCACTCAATCATTGCTCCAGAATTCTTCTGGAAGTCCTTCTGGCAGGGTGCTTACCTCAGAGGTAGCCACAGCTTCCTGACACAGAGGAGAAATTGCCTCTGAATAAAAGCCTGCTGGAAATGATCAATCTTCCACAGCAGCACAGAGCAAAAAGTTATATTTGTGTTCTACGGCCTATTAGTGACTCCTGGGCATGGCTGCAGAGGAGCCAAGGCTCCTCTGTGCGCTGGAAGGAGCTAAATATAAAACTGCTAATTAAGCCCAGACAAAATTAATTTTATGGCATTTCCTACAGGTAACATGCCATGGCCGTGGCAGATTTCATGGAGAAATTAAGGGCAGATGAAGAAATGGCGCTGCTGTTGTGCATCTGGTTTTCCTTGGAAACAAACAAAGCAGAATATTCAGTGGTGACCTTACCTGCGTGAGGCAGAAGGGATTTTTTAAGGGTAGTTGTGGTTGTAAGGGTTTTCCAATTTAATTGTAGTTGCTGGTGAAGGTGGCAAGGAGGTGCAGAAATGCACCTTTTTATAACCTGTCAGAGCCCATTCCTTACAGATCTTGTTAGTAAAGCTGAAGTTCAAAAGGCAAATTCAAAGGCCCAAGAGAGCAGCCCATGGCAGCAGGGCTGTGCTGGGTATCCAGATATCCCTCCCTGAAATGCTGGTGTGTGTCACCCTCAAGGATCTACAGTCCCTCTGTGTTGAATGGAACTTTAAAATTACTCTAAACCAAAGAATTTCTAAGACTGTAATTGGATTTTGTGTTTGTTTGTTTTTCTTCTGTTAGTTGCCTACTTGATGAAATTTTGTTTTCTTATACTAATTGTTGTTCAAGAAACCCAGATTAGATTTTCTTCTTAAAATGACTTTGGAGATGCAAAAGAGTAAGGACACTCAAAATGTTTCAGGCAGGCACAGACAACTGGAATTCTACAAATTCCTTAAATTTGTCCACAATTTTTAGTCTACATCCTTTAAATTCAGGGAACTGGAAAAGTTTAAGGACTTTGTTCACTGGTAAAATCTTTACTTTAAAACAGATCCTTGATGTCATGCATGAGATAAATCATAGCAGGGGTTGTTTTGACACTCTGGAGTGTTGTTATATTATGCACTGGTTTCCCAAGAGATCTTAAAATTTAACAAGCAGAGGCCAGTGTGAGTAATGAAATGAGGCAGCAGTGCAGCCATTTCAATTACACTTTTATTACACAGCCATTCTTCCTACAGTGCTCCAGAGTTTGTGCAATGCTTACCAGAGGATGAAGTGCTTGGTGGGAAGGAAGGGGAGCTCTGATTTTCTGACTAAGTGGGCGCTGTGATTTCCACTGCCTGTGACAGCAGGGCTGGGGCTGCAGCAGTTTGGAGGGAAGGGATGCTCTGA
Source organism: Passerina amoena (assembly GCA_013401095.1). Classification (NCBI taxonomy): domain Eukaryota; kingdom Metazoa; phylum Chordata; class Aves; order Passeriformes; family Cardinalidae; genus Passerina; species Passerina amoena. The sequence continues at coordinate 183,283 of WBNP01001485.1, read as the reverse complement.
TTAACTTGCATGGCTGAGATTGCAATTATCATCAAAATTATAATACTTTGTAATGATTAATATTGCTGGGAAGAGAGGTTTAGGTTCCTCTGGTTTGTTTTGAAGGTGATGTTTCAAGTCTGTGCTTAACAGTGATTACTTTCTTCCCTCCTTCCCCAGTAGGCCACTACAGCAGCTTCATATTAAATCAAGTTCCTTCTCTTTTTTCACTGCTTAGCTCATAGTTATCTGCTTGTACCATGAACTATTCCTGGCTGTTTATTTCTAACATAGGCTATCATCTAGAAAGGCTGTTAGATTTTTTTTGAGGACTTCTAATGCAACTTGTTCTTTAGATTGTGAACATAAGTTCTCTTCTCATGCCCACAGACAGCAACAAGCACGTTATATGAAATCCACAGCAGAAATAGAAATACATGGTAGAAATAGAAATGCACAGTAGGAATACATGGTTAAACATCTGAAAGTTTAATGCATCTGTCTCATTTATTCCATTTTAGGGAGCAATTTGAAGGCATCATAAGGGATTCTATTAAAGTGACTTTCCATTTAGGACTGCAGTAACAGCACTGGGTGCAGGATCTCCTCTTAGGTTACACAGCACAGCTTTTGTTTCTGGAGTGGATTTATCTTGTGCCCTCTGCCTGCTTTAGGGTGGGTACCTAAGGGTGGCATTCCCTGAACCCTCAGCCATGGCCAGGGCAGGTGGCACCAAGGGCTCTCTGGGCACATTTTGGACAGGGCAGGGTCACCCCTGCTGGAGCTGCTGCAGCATCCTGGTCAGCTGGGGCTGATTTGGGGTTATTAAACTCCCATCAGAACACACCAACCCTCACTCTAATGCAGTGCTATTAGAAATCTCCCTCAATGTCTCAGATAATTGTTCATTTAGACCACTTGTGTCTTTCTGAGATTAGCAGGAAGGAAATGTATTTTTCCTCCTTTTACCAGCAGCCCTGTTAAACCCTTTCCTGAATGGAAAACGATTACAGGTCTCAACTGACAAGCTACAATTTTTTCAATTCCTGAAATGTCATTTATAATAACAGCAATGACTAGCACAGCACACCTACAATATCTGTGTTGTGAGGGAACTCTGATTAGGATTTCAGCTGTACCGAGGAGGGAGCTTTCTTTGCAGAAGGAGGCAGTTAGGCTGCTATTCATGTCCACAGCTACTCTGGCTAGCAACGGGTATTCACATTTCTTTTTAAAAAAATATAAAAATTTGACAGTATAAATGCAAACTGATGGAATATTATTAAATTCTTCTGATTAGAAATGGATGTGCAACATTTGCCCCTTACAGAAAGCATCGCCAGCCTGTGGTGCAGTGAGAGCATATGAGGGGAAAAATTCAATTTTAGAAAATGCAAAGGAAAAAATATTTTTTTTTCCTCTATTTGCTATTTCTGCTTTGAGGAGGAAAAAAAAAAAAGTGCAAAAGGCTGACAGATCTAGTGTTTGAGAGCAGAGCTGTACTTCTTTTCTCTTTTAGGCAGGCTTTTTGTTTCCTGCTTTTTAACTAGCGCATGTTAAAAAACTCCTAAATGTGTGTGGAGCTCACGGTGCAGGTGGGATAGTTCTGCTGCAGGGGCAGCACTCTAAAATTCAGGAAGCTGAGGAGCTGCATGCCCAGGTACCAGGCTCTAAAGCTCCTACAAAGCTCTCACCATGGTTGTGCCATGAGGTTTCTGTTGTGGCACCTTCACAAACCCAGGCACTGCAGGAAGAGCTGCAGGGCTCAGGGGTGGCAGCTCCTGTTCTGCTCTGTTCTGTATTTACACAGACCTCAACAAGTGTTGGCCACTCTGATTTTCCCTTGCAGTACCTGTGATCTGGAATTAGCCATTTTTTTTAATGCACCTCTTTTTTACTTTGCTTCTGAGCTTAAAAAGGAGCATTTTGTGGGACAAAAATGAAGTGAGTATCTTGATGCAAAGAATTTCAATCAAAATTGCTGCTCAGCCATTTAGCCAAGCCAGCCTGTTCAATTTTGGATGGATGACACACTTCTCTGCTTCCTTTCACTTTTTTTAATCATTCTCATAAAATACACCACTGCAGCATAAAGAATGTTCCATCTGACAATATGCATACGTATTTTCCAGGAATAAATTAGGACATTTCCCAATGCTCCAGCCCATCACTGTTTAATATAGGCCAATAGATCAAAGGCAACCACTGTAGTTTCCCTCCTGGGGCTGTTAGAGCCACTAGAAATGTGACCCTTTCTAATATGTGCTGTATTATTTAGAAAGCTGGAGTTAATCTATTCAAGAAGTTATTGAATTTGGACTTCTTTCTAAGTTCATCTTTCTGTGGCATGGGAAAAGATGTCTCTGCTTATCAAGGGAATTTTTTTTTGTTGCTACCTACCTGCACCTCCCACAATTTGGACTATGAACCAGCAGCCACCAGTAACAGCCCAGCAGTAACTTCACATTTCTTGTGTTGAGCCCTCCAATGGGTCAGGAAATTCTCACCTTGCTAAGAAAGAGAGGAGGATACAAAGGATCAGATTTTTTACGTTTGGGATTGATCTCTGCAAAGCCATTCTCTTGTTCTGATGAGTAAACTCCATTTTAGTGATTATATCTGTGGGATTTCCCTCACAATACAACCTGAGTAAAACTGTGTGTGTGTGTAAGGGAAACAAGGAATGCTGTGTATGGTTGGAAAAGTTTGATGGGATTGTTTGCACCTCGCTGAGAGACTCTTGTGTCAGGTACTCATTAAAACATTGAACACCAACAGCAAGAATGAAAATTTGGGAGCTTCCCTAGAAAGTAATTGATTCAGATGTTGCACTAACTAAATATTAGTGCAGTAAAAATCATCTCGCCACTGAATTATCAGAATCTTATTATGGCTTTACAATCTTCCCTAGCATTTGGGAGACGCTGTACTAGTTTATTGTGGAATTACTGTTACAAGAATTGGGGGGAAAGAAGAACAGATTATTTTATTGTTTTATGGAGGTCAAAATGAAAAAAAACAATCCACAGCAAACCAGCAAATCTTCTTTTTTTTTAGCAGTAGTCCAGGTAAAGAAAGTTAAAGCTTCCTAGTCTCCAGTAAATAGTTCTTAGATTAAGAAAGGGTGGTAAGGCTTTTTCTTTTTTTTTTTTTTTAATTTGCAGTAAGAGAGATCTGTAACAGCCATGGTTCTCTGCTGAATCTTTCACCCAAGTTACAGCCATGTCTGTTATCTCTGGTTCCTAATTGGAAGCTGTTAATAGCCAATTTCATGATGAGAATAGTAATATTTATAAACATAATAACATTTACTGGTTTGCAGGCAATAGTGCTCATTTCTGTAAATCCCTGCCATGTCACAGCACTGCCAAGATTGATGCTCAGCCTTGGGCTCAGGCATTAACTGACCCAACCTCCTGATTGAACAGTGCAATAGAACTCCTCAGCTCTCCATTCCCTCTCTGTCATGCACTGGAGATATTTATTATCCTCCCTTACACAATTTAGTGCACTTTGGCATATGCTCAGATAAATTACACCAAAGATTAGTGAGCTCTTTTATTTTCCCCCAGAGCCTGGAATTCAGCATTGTGCAACTTCCCCAGCGCCGCTGTCCCCACCCACCTCCTGTTTAAAACTCAGGGTGTCAGATGAGGAATGTTTGCTTAAATCAGCACTAAAAAAAGCACCTGCAATCAGAGTTTCAGACATATTCAAGAGTGGCTGATCACAGAAATCACTTCTTTCTGCCAGTAAACACGGTGGAGTGGCTGCATGCTTTGGCTGTTAATGCATTCAGGGCTGTGTGGCGGATTTGCTGTTTCTGCCTTTCCTAGGTTGGTCTCACAAGTGTTTTGTGATTTAATGAAATCTCAAGGAGCTGAAGTAAAGCATCGAGTTCAGTATAAACAAATCATTTATTACATAAACAAATGAGATCTAAATTACAGTGATTTTTCAGCTGATACAGATCAGTACAAGGTAAATATTCATTTACTTTACACCGTGTGGCTGCAAGAACACAACTGCACTGAGGTGTCGAAGAGCAGAGGCTGCAGGTGGGGGATGATGGGGACTTGTCCCTTCCTCTGCCCAGCTTCTGCCCCAGGACACAGCTCTGTGGCCCCAAGGAAATCCTTCTCCTCATGCAGTCTCTCATGGGGGTGATGGCTGTGGAGCCCTTCAAGAGCTGTTCAAGCCAAATGAGACAAAAGAAGCTCAGCCTTTTTCTTCGCTTGCATTTAATTTCCTTCCCTTGCATAGTTTTTTTGATCTGTGAAAAAATAATTATTCTTTCATAGAATCTGATCAGTTGAGAAGGGAAAAAAAAAATCTTGGTTCTGACCTTTCCTGACATTAATGCTACAGGGCTAAAGCAGCTCTAACTCAACTCTTGGGTTCTAGTTTTGGTTTTTTTCTTTTTCAACTGATATTCTACAGACAAAAGAATTACTCAATTCCTGTGAAGCTGGGACTCTGTTGGCCACTTTGAGTTGTCTTTGGGAAATAATCAGGCTTGGAAAATAGGTACAGATGTCAGAGGACAGACCCATGCCCACAGACAGAATGCAGTTATGGGATCTCTGTATCACATGATTTTAAAAGAATTATCCTTATAACTCTGAAGGGAATCCTGTTATTGGGGCTGATTGTTCCATTTACTGGCAGGGATGCTAAAAACTCTTTCTTCCACCTTGGTGGCCAACAAGTTTGTGTCTGCAGTGCTGGATCAGGGGTAGCTGCTGTTATCAGGCAGGAAATGATTCCTGTTAGGCAGCTGAACCTTCCCTTGGACTGTCAGCACTGTTAGCTTGTTGGTAATGACACTCATTTGCTCCAGCTTGGCTGAGAAATATTTTCCTGACCCAAATAGAGCTCTCCCATGTGTCTGTAGCACAATGCTTGTGAAATATCTTCTTTGTCTTGTGCTCTGCCTCTAATGATTAATAGTAAACCTAGTGGTGAATGAGAGCGAAAGTGTGGCAATTATAATTTCATTAATCACCTAATAATTGGGGTCCAGGGCTCAACTGTGACTTTAGCTTCTCCATCCTAAGAATTAAAGAGAAATTTCTATTAATTACCATGTCCCAGCTGTTGACAAGGCCTGTTCTAACAATAGATCCAATCATTTCATGATGCAGCACAATTAGTGTGAGGAGGATAAAGGAGTTTGTGTGAGTTTGTCCCAGGGGGCTGCAGGAAGGAGCCTCTCTGTGCCACCAACCCTTTGCCCCAGTGCCATGCCTTAAAGTCATTTTCCCTGGGCATTTAGAAAGGTTCCAGACTTTTAATAAACTTCACCTGACTTGTGCAGTCTGCTCCAGTCTGGAGGGCTGGGTTGCAGTCAGGTGTCCCTGGTGAAATGGGGTCACAGTCCTTGGGTGGTGCCACATCTGGAACTAAAGGTGTTGGAACGAAGGGCTCAGTGTGTTCATGAACTTGTGCATGGGAAAACATCTGGCTGCAATTCCCTCAGTGTGCCTCAGCTCGTGGAGAGGCTTTGAGCAGATGTGTGCTTAAGTGGTAAATGAGGAGAGAGTGCTGTGCCTGATTTTGTGTAACCAGAAAACAGCTTTGTGACACCATCACAGCCCCTGTGTCCAGCCAGGCTGGGAACAGCAAATGCAGCTCCAGCTGCTGGGAGCAGGGCTTGTATAAACCTTCCAGAGGAATCCTTCCTGCTCACTGCCTCTCTTATCTGCCCTAAGTACAGAAATAAATGAAGGCACCAATGTGTGAGCAACATGCTGCAAATAAAGACTCCATGCACAGAGAAATAATGAATTTTCTAAGTTCTATCTGTGGAGATAAGGCAGAGGTATCCATGTCTGAGATACTGAAATGATGTAACTAAGGCAACTGGAATAATAATTTGACATCAGAAGGAAGCTGGTATAAATGAGATTTCAGGGGGCTGTATGCATTTTCCAGAGGTTTATTTAAACTCTATTCAGGAAAAGTGAAACTTGTCAGAAACATAAAAATCTGTTGTTGTGGTAAATCTCTACAAAAATCTTTGGTTTTGAATGGAAGATTATAAGGGGTCTTCTAAAAACATAGACAATATTTTCAAGGTTTTCATATTAAACCTTCTAAGCCACAAATTGTGCATGATTTTAGAAGTGGCTCCATGTTGAAATATTCATGTTCTTGGCCCTTGGAGGAGCCTTCCCCATAAGCAGAAAAACTCAGCTAAGCCTTGTTCTGAAAGAAGGGTACTGAGCTGAATGGGCTAAAGTTGGGAGACAATGAAAAGTAAAGGAATTTTGGACCTAAAGCTTTTTTACAGATGTGGCAACTTTTGGTCTTTGTTAAAGTTGATAGCACTTTGTCATGAAGGAGGAAATAACCCTGGTACTCAATTTTGGGAGAGAAAACAATCCCCACCTTCCTATTTGGTACTGAATTACCTCCTTTTGTCTTTGCCAAGGCAAATGTTCTTTTTCATCTTCTGTGGTGTGGAAACAATTTTTGTCTGAATGTGTTTTGATTCAATCCCAGTTTGTTAGAAATGAGCAGGCATACACTGTTTTCCCTTAGTAAGGGCTTGTATTAAGTGTGTGCTTTACAGCAGTTCAATACTCATCAGTGGGATTATTTTTAATGCTTTTATACTCCCTTTTAATTTATTTGGGTATGTAAAGAATATTCAATACTGTAGGAAACTTATACAAATCTTAAAACAGTCATCTTGCTTTGCTGATCATATTGAAGATCAGAGCACGGAAAGAAATGAAAAAAAAGCCACAAACCTGTTTATTTGCTCTTTTTGTACCTGTTTCCTTTCTTCTCCTAACGTGATTTTCTTCCTACTTTCTTTCCCAGTCCCACAGATATTTATATATTCTCTCTAAAGAATAAAGCACTGTGATATTACACCCTCAAATAAGGACCCTGCAGCTCCACATGTGTCAGAATTACTCCAGAATTAATTTCCTTGATGAGAGCTGCTGTGTATTGCAGCGAATGCAATACAACGTGTGTTTTTATTGGTGTGCATTTGAGACTGGCATTCTCAGGGCAGCCAATTTCCAGCACTCTTTGGGTCATGAAAAAGACTTTTTGTGCTTTCTTCCATGAGTACCATAAATAATGAAATTTTTGTGTATGTCCCTTCCTTGTAGGGACTGAGAGCAGCAGCGATGTGGCAGGAATTGCCATTTGGGATCCTGCTGGCAAATAAATATAGCGTAGCAAAAAGGTGTCATTACAATTCCTTGTTTTGCCCAGGTCGTGAAAGGCTGTGATTCATTAGCACCAAATATGCTACAGAACAGAACTGCTGCAGCCTGAAGTTGTGCAAAAATGGAAAGGCAAAAAAAAATTGATTTTAAGAGGAAAGGGGCGGGGGGGTGAAGGAAGTACCTCCAGCAGCAGTTGAGGGTATTCATTTTCACTTGACATTGATAGAAATGAATATGCAGTAAAAATGAATCTGCAATACAGGGAAGTTATGTAAAAATTACTATAGAGATGAATATTAGGAATTGCCAATATTCATAAACCTTTGCATAGGATTCTTTTATTATTTTATGATTGTTCTTTCACTGTGGCTCCCAGTCATAAGCTCCTCAGTTTAGGGAAAAGATGTTATAAGATGTTATACAATTTGTGACAGATTTATGGTAACCAAAAAATGGATAAGTTTTACCTTTTTTTTTGTGATATATTGCTTTAAAACACGTGCCCTAAAAAGAGTTTTGGGTGCCTTAGCTTGGTTCAGTAAAGGCAATCCTTCAAGTATGGGGGGACAATTAGGATATGAAGATTTTCTTATGGATGATGTGAGGAATTTTTCTGCCCATTTACACCAACCCTTCAGGTCCCTAAAACTTCTTCAGCAAAGGACAGAAGGACAATAATTACTGGTTGTATGGTGGTTTTGTTTAGACAAGCAGGACATTTTTGCATCCCCCCATCCTACACTTGGATTAACTTTGGATTCTGGACCTCTCTCATTGTTTCAGCCTATTTAATTTGCTCTCTCAGTAAATTTTGTTGACACTTTTCACTTGCTGTAATTTAGGATTTCAAGTTCACCTTGAGCTAGGGCTGCATACCAATGGAGGAAATATTTTAATTTTTTAGTTTTAATTTTTGGTGGAAGGTGTATTTGCAAGCAGGTTCTGTGTCCTTGTGTAGAATATCAGCTCTACAGCCTTGTGCATGCCATGTTTTATTATAAGGATTTTTAGCAAGAAATGTTTGCTCTCTCTTTTTTTTTTCCTTTTTTTGCTGGTGCTTTGCTTTAGGTGGCAGTTGTCTCATGTTTGCTAGAGGTTTTTTTGCAATATAGGTGCAATCTTTGGAGAATATATAACATTTCCAATAAAAGTAATTCCTATGTCAAGACACGGTGATGTTACAGATTGTAAATTGTGACTTTACTGCCAACCTCTGCCATCTTTTCCTTGCTGCTCTGTGCAATCCTCTATTGAGCAAAATATTGTCATTGTTATTCTTTAAATAGCATGGGGACATAATTTCAGGAGTAGAAGGGTAAAAATGTCTCAGCATCTCTTTCTTATTGTGTTTGTGACTTGTTCCACTCCGCAGTGTTTGTTACTCTGTACCTGAGGTGGCATTGCCTGGTAAATGTAGCATCTTATTAGCATCTCATTAGCATTCTGTTTTAATGTGTGCTGCAATTCAAGTATCAGAGGGGAGCTCCCTTGCCCAATTAGTGTCATTGCTTACCTGAAGACTGTTACACCACAGAGTGCTTTTATTTATTTGGTCATAACTGCCGTGGCAGCTGGGAGCCCCAGACCTGTGCTGGGTGTGAGAATCTCTCCAGCACTGGAGTTTTTGGAATATTTTAGTTGACCTTCACTTTCCCTGTGCCCATTGCAGGGGTTCCCATAAGAGGAAGGTGATGGAGCCTGGGCAGCTCCTTTGTTGTTGGGATCCTTTTGCCATTCAGGTCCAGCAGGGACATCTGGGGTCAGGGGAGGCTCTGTGGGGTGGCTCTGATCCTGCCAGGGGCCCACATCCCAATACAGACTGGTGAATTCTGTGGTTTAAAATGACTTACCATTGATTTGATAGATTTTTTTTCCTTTTTCATTGTTGTTTCTTTAATTTGTTTGGGGTTTTTTTATTATTTTTTTACTGTAGAGAGTGAGGAATATCAAGCCATTAACTCAGTTTTATAAAATATTATAAAATAAAATGAAGCTGCACTTAACCCTTTCCCTTCACTGGAGACTCCATCAGGCAATGTGCACAGGCCTGGGAGGATGAAGATGAACTTTCCTCTTCCTAAGCCCATGCCCAGTGTTGTAAACTCGTAGTACAGGTGAGGGAGTTCCTTAGGCCAAGGTGAATGAATTCTGAGAGCTGTTCCAAGCAGACAGATCACTGCAGCCCCAGTGCCTGGCTCTGCATGGGCTGGTGGGGCTCTTGTGATTTATCAGCACATGTGGGACACCCTGATTTAAACTCTGCCTTCTGCAGCTCTGCCTTGCAGCACAACCTCAGTGAAGCAGCTTCAGGTCTATAGCAGCACCAACGTAAATTTTGTGTCTCCCAAAACACCCCCAAATATTGGCTGGTAATTAGAATTTGCATGGAGATGGGTGTACCTAGCCATCCACATGAGCTGGTTTAGAGTTTCATGTGTTTAGTGTATTTGCATTATTTAAAATCTAAGCTCTACATTTAGTTGGGGGAGGGTGTGCACAGTCCTCATTTAAATTGGTAAGGATCCATATTTCACATGCGTTTTCAGAATTGCGTGACTGCTAATTTTAGGAGAGAGGTAAATGCCTAAATACCTTTGAGGACCACAGAAGAACTATTTTCTTTTTTTTTTTTTAAGTCTTTTACTTCTTTTATGAAAATTCAAAACTTGCTGGAATTTTCCTCTTGAACTAAGAAAGTCTCAAGCTTTTTAAAATTGAAAGAAAAGTTAGGAAGGCACTTTTCCCATTACCTCAGAATTAATATTTTATTTATATTACTTGCATGAAGTGTATCTCCATCAGTCTGAGATCTATGGTCAAGTGTGTTCTTTCCATTTAACTGCAAGATTTCAAGATTCTCTGGGGATATGATATCCAGTATTTCTATTAAAAGAGAGCACATGCAATAGAGTCTGACTTCCCTGAGGAGGAAAGAATGAAGTCTGCCTGGATTGCTCTGTGTATTCAAAGGAAAAGGGGCAGGAGGAGGGAGATGGGAGATTTGTGTTCAGTTACCAGCAGGACTTGCCCACGCTGGTGACTTTCAGTGCGGGGTCACTGGTGCTGGGGGGTGACCAATTTCACAGTTTGGGACAACAGAGTCATTTCCAGCCTGTGGGGATGGGATTCTCTGACTGCCCCTGGGCCAGCCCCTCTTTTTGCTCTTCTGAAGCCCCTGAGCACACCTGGAACCCGTGTGTGTGCAGTTTTTGTCTCTGAGGGGTGGGTTTGACAGAATCCTGCCTCTGAGTCGTGCTCCATGTTGGCACAGTTTTACATTTAACACTAATTAAAACTGGACAAAGACAAACCTTGTGACATAAATCCAGTAATCAATATAAAACAGTGAACTACCTCCCAACATTTTAAATTAGTACATCTCTCTGCATTGCATCAGAATTTCTCACAGATGTGGTGAGGTAGGAATTGAATTGGTGGTTGAAGCTTCTGGGGAGCATTTCCATGAATTGTTCCCAGCTTTTAGATGGGGATTAGCAGCATGTATTTCTATGAAATCTTCACACCAAGTTCCTTCTTCTCTACCAGAAAAAGAAACTTATCTGTAGCAGTTTTCACTACTGCTAGTTAGGTTCTAGTAGTTAATGGCATAGGAGAGATTATGGAATTAAGCCAAGGGAGCAATGTTTGACCAGACAAGATTTAGCAAAATGTTGGAAAAAATTTAGCAAACAGTAATGGATAAATGACAGCTTGAATTGAGTGCAATGCTGTTTCTTGCAGGTTTGAATAGCAACAGTTCTGAATACCAGTTTCTGAATACCAACAGTTAAAAAATAATACAATTAATTGTCAATTATTTCTTGTGCAGCTATAATTATCACTTAGTTAAAAATTAGTTACTGTTTCTTCTGAAATTAGGATCTTGCTGAAGATTATAGAAACTCTTCAGACTGAAACTCATTTGAAACGGAAAATTCAATGTAAGCTACATGTGATTGAAGATGAGAAATTTTTCCCAAGCTCCTTTTGTCTGATATAAATGTGCTGATTTCTGTGAAACAAGTATTTTAAAGTGCTAACTCTTTGATACTCATCTTGTGAGCAGTTTTCAATCTGACTTTATTTTCCCACCAATAATGTATTCCGTGCTGTTTGGAAACTGCATGCAGCTGGCAACACCACTTTGAAATATTCTTATATGAAAATGCAGCACGCAGTGATAAAGGGAGCTACAGAGATGCTAATTCTTGGTTTAACTGTGCCAAAAATTAGTGACTAGAAGTTGGAATGTAATGAGAGGGGCTCAGAAACAAATGTGATAAAATGATGATGGGTTTGGCCTTTGCTGCAAGGGCACCTGTGTCGATGTTACACTGAAAGGACTCCATCGATCCTGAATTAGCCTTGTCTTGCCCAGGTCCACAGGCTGTTGCCCTTATTTTTTATAGGGAACAAAGGTTTTACAGTAGAGTCAACTTTTCACATTCATGACAGATTGTAAAACACTGGTATAAGCTCTGTAGCCTTAACTATGGAACTGGGAGAAAAGAATCAAATAAAATACCAACGTAAGATTTGAATAGAGTCAAAATCAGCTGCTTTTCACCTCTTTTTGAGCAATGAACTTGAAATGGCAAAAAAAACAAAAGGTCAGTCAGGTCTATTAACATCTGGTGGAGTCTTTAGAAACAAATATAAATCAGAGCCCTGAGGGATGGGTGGGCAGCCCCAGGCATCACCATCTTGATTTGATGCAGCTTTTTGGGATTTATCCACAGCCAGAAAGAACCAGGGCAAAATGGGCCTGGCATCCTCACAGCCTCTGCCCTGCCAAGGAAAATGAAGCTGTTTGGTAAAGACCTGATAGGTAAAAATTGAGCTCAAAATAAATGAATTAATTTGGTGGAAAGTGATTAAGAACCACACAGATCTGGAGGGGTTCATCAGTGGGAATTGGGCTAATTTGGTGGAAAGAACATTTCTTCAGTGGGCACTGCTGGAGTCAGAGGAGGGCACAGCCTAATACTCCTGAATTAATAATGTCTGAAAACAGGTTTGAGGTCCCAGGTGGTTTCTCAAATTAGTCTTTTGTTTAAATAAGGTAAGAAAATGTATTTTGATGTTAGAGGTGACCACTGGGGAATTAAAGTAGGAAATAAGAATTCCCAAAATGATGTAGGATGGGTTTGCATACATCTCTATTAAAAAATATTTTAAAAAAAGTAATAGACAGAGAAATTGTGACTTGATTTCAGAATGCTGATTAATTTGGTGCTCAGTGTACATTTCCCAACAAAGGTTAATGAATCTGTTGAACTAATGAACTTTTCTTAATTAAGAGAAATTTCAATTTTCTCAGAGCAAGGGCATTGCAGAAGAGAGCAATGAATATCACACAAACAAGAACAATGAATAACACACAAATAAGCACATACTGTTGTTTTTGTCAAAGGAAACACAGAAAGGATTGAGTTATGTTGCTCTGTGGAATGATGTTTTCCTGGTGGAATTATAAGGCTCAAGTGGCTGGAGCAGAGTTTGTGGTCATCTGAGGGCAAATCCTTCAGGTGTTCCATGGTCCAAGGGGAGCAAACTTTCCAAGAGTGCAAGTTGCATGTAAGGCTCCAAACATGGCAAATTTTATTTCTTCCATCATTATGTTAAATGACTTTAATAGAGGAAAAAGGACTGGATACATCATTTCTATTTATAAAAGTAATAGTTATGCTTTTATTCTGCTAAGTGGCTACTTGGGATTGCCAAAGATGATTTGTAAAATAGGAAGCCAGAGCTTAACTATGCAGATTTTAGAGGTTAGCAGGACTACATGTTCCTTCCTCTTTCTGAAGTGGTAAATTTATTTGACTCATACAAAAAAAGGGAAGTAACTGGGTGTGAGGGACAGTGGGGAGAATTAGAGGTGTTGTGCAGGGCCAGTGAGAAGGATGTTTAAAAAATATAAGATTGCATTGGTTAACAAAGGGCTAGCAGCAATGTATAGAAAATGGAACTGGACCCTTTGCTTTGCATTTATTGGCACTGTTGAGCTTCAATTCCCAATTCCAGGAATTGTGTTACTGTTGAAGTTGCATGTCTCAGATTAACCCTGCAAAGATCACAGAATGGAAGGGAAACCCTCTGTATTTGTGTCATTTGGATAATTCATCTCTGGGGGAGCCAAAGACCTTCATGCACATGGCTCCAATGGCCAGCCTTGGGTGTGACCCCAATTCCTGGAGCAGCACAGGCAGGCACAGCAGTGAAATGCTGCCTTTGAGAGGGAAGCTGGGGAATAGAACATGATCTTTGGAGTGAAGGGGAGAGTTTGTGTGTGTGTGTGTGCAGTGTGTGTGCACAGAGAACCCCAGTGCAGTCAATGCCAGGAGCAGGTGAGTGCCCCAGCTCCTCTCACGCTGCTTTCAGGAGACCCAGGTGGGGGAACAACCAGTAAAAAGATGAAATGTTTTCTACTGAATTGAAGGCCAGAGTATCTTAAGAGGTTGAAAAACTCGTAACTCCTGTGAGGGCTGAAAAGGATCTCCTTGCAAGCCCCTGTTTTTCTCCCCAGCATTTATGGGAAATCAGGCATGTGATGATTAATCCCTGTGTTACATTGATTGAGCTGTTTGTACAAACTCAGCTCTGTTAATGTACAGCTCCATCTGTAGAGAATACAGGGTATTCAGGCACTACAATGGAACAATCAAGAAAAGCACCTTCCATTCTTCCTGGGAGAGTGCTACAAGAACAAAGTACGAAAGTAAGCAAATGAAAATGTTACCTAAATATCAAGTGAAAATATTCCTTTAGTGCTTTTATGAGACTTTGTTCAGAAATCCGCTCACTCTAACGTTCAGAAGTTTATTTGTGTTTTGAAAATAAAATCTGGTTTGCCACACTCATTTTTAACTCGTGTAAATATTTGCTTGTATTTTCATATTCAACTGTGTGGTATTTCTTTTTCCCACTGTCACAGATGCAGGCAATTTTCTATCCCTTCCCCCCAGCATTTTTTTGGCAGCTAATGAATGCAGTCCTTTGGATCTCATCTGATCTTTGGCAGGATATCTGGAATTGATGTCCTAGGATGTGTGTAGCTAACTCAGTAATGATGTTACAGGAAAACTAAACACTCCAAGCCACAAAGCTCTATTCAGAAATTTTATCTCTGATCCAGAGGCAAACTAAACCCCACTGTAGTCCCGTGGATCACAAACTGAATATTCAGTGAAGCACACAGAGAGCCAGAGGAATGAGAGGGTGATGCTCCAGGGAAAGCAAAATGCCAGCAAGTCAGAGTGCTGGGACTCCTTGGCAGGGGATTGCTCTGGGCTCCTGAACAAGTTGCTGAATTGTCTCTCCATTGTCCTGAAAAAGAAGTGTAACCATGTAATGCAAAGTCCTGTTGGTAGATGGGTTTGTATCCCTGTTCAGTATGGAGATCCCCCTGTAAAGTCAGTTTGCATTTCACCTGCTTAGAGCTGATCCCTGCCTCTCTGTGAGCGAGGCAGCAATTCCACCCAGGATTCATCCAGTGCCAGGAGCTATCACACAGCACCTGAGCTGATGTGAGACAGGTGGAGCACTCTGTCACTCTGCTCATCTCTTTGGAATAATTCATTAAATGCCTCTACCTGTGTCAGTTACAGGTAAAACCCAGGCTGGAATTACTTGTCTGTGTTCTCGTTAATCCCCTGCCTGTCAGCTCTCATCAGGCATTACATCCTGCCTGCCTTGGCAATTGCCAGCATGCAAATTCTCTGTCTGATGAGGTGCTGCTAGACTGTCTCACATTGGTGTGTATTATGGATTTGGGTGTCACATTTTAATCTTATAGCAATATTTTTCTTTGTAATTTGGACACTTTCTAGAATAATTATTAACACCAAATAATTGAAATACCTTTTTTTTTTCTTTTTTTCCCCATGGAATTAGACATTTATATTTTGGTTTCTACTGATATATCAAATCGTTGAAATTTCAGTTGCAGTGGATGTGTGTCTCCAGCCCACCTTGGCAGGTGTACAGTGCTGGAATACATTTTACTTGGAGGTGACTGAAGTGACAGCAGCAGCCCCAGTGCTTTCCTGAAAGGCAGTGCCCTGAGCCTGGGCTCCAGCAGGTGTTTTAGCATCAAACCTTTCTGTAAAACAGCAAGCCAAAAAGCTGGAGTGTTGTGTATCTGCATTTACCTGCTGTAAGAGGACAGAGAAACTGCAGTTACGTTTTTAGGTTTCAGCTAGGACAGATACATCAGCGTTTTAAGAGGCATCTTGTTCCTGATGCTGTTGAACCTTTCATTTACACGGTATTTAGGTTGCTGCTCTGGCTTAACTCTGACTCAGCACATTCCCTTGTCTGAGGGAAAAGAGCAAACCTTTAGGTTAATTTTATTCTGTCATGTAAATTGCAATTGCTGATAAAATAGTGTGCTGTGCATTATAATGTTTTTTGTAAAAAGAGGGTTGTAATTCAGCCGCTCATGGACATTAATGCAGTTGAAGTAACTTTTCTGTCTTGACCGGTGAAATGGAGACATTTGAATTTTGCCTTGACTCATCCTGAGCACCACTCTCCTCCCAAATAACCCTCTTGGACTTGAGGCAAACTCTGACTCCAAAGACAAAACCCAGGGGCTGCTGAGGGCATTCTGCAGGACTGGAATCTGCAATTCCAGACTGATTAGATGAGAATGTTCCCAATCTGGAAATTGTTCAAATGCTTGCAGTCAAGGGAGGTTTTATCCAACACCATTTGTTTCAGATGTCTGCCTGTTGATGTTTAAACATTTTCTGCTGTATTTGGAAAACTCTAGATCTTGACTAGGCACTAAAAATTTCACTCCTCCATCTGACTTGTATCTGCACAGCTTCTATGTTTCACTCCACTTCCAGCCCAAAATAACCTTCCTGTAAAGTCTTTGGAATGCACAAATCTTTCAGCAGCTGAAGCTTTTGCAACAAGTCATCCCAGGAAGGATGGGATTTCATCCCTGGTGAGAGCTAATATTGCACATACATGTTCAAAAAGCAGATTATTCCTGTCTCTGTGAGATCATTCAATCTAATTTCCAGAGACATGATTATTGCAGTTACACGGCACAGGGAACAGTTCTCTGTGGCAAATGCTGTGTCAGAGCTTCAGAGGTTTTGGAATGGTTTTAATTTAGTAATGTGGTTTTTAGGTGGTGGTAGAGGAGCCAATAATCAGTGTCCTTCCAAATTGTCTGCACCCACTCATAGATTTGGTAACAGAAAAATTGGAAGTTTCACGTTGCACCTCCAAGCTTAACACTGAGTAGGGAACAGCAAAACATGAAATATGAAGTGTGGTGCACTGGCAATGAACAGGATACTTTAAAATAATATAGAAAATCTTCTCCCACTCTCCCCAAAGACACAAACCCATGTCCTGCCCCAGCCCTAACAACCAAACCCAAATTATTTATCCCTGAGGCAGCTGGAATCTTTCTGAGCAGAATGATGAATTCAGTCAGTTTGTCCCAGTGCTTTCAGAGCTGGCAGAGGACTGGCCAAAAGTGGGCATGTCCCCATATTTAGGCTTTTAATGTAAAATGAGATCTTGGTGGATTTTTTCCTTTCCTAGGTTTGCAGCTGTATGAGAGGAGTTTTGGTGCATGTGGGTGAGCAGCAGCAGTCCTGCTCAGGGGCTGGGCCCTGTGGCAAAGGGAAAACATTCCTCTCTTCTTCCAGCCCCCCCTTTGGCTGCTCTCTGGGCACTGCTGCCAAATAAATGAACAAATCTTGTCAGTCCTTCTGGGGCATTCAATACCTTAATTTATTTTTGTTAAATAATTTCTTCTTGTTCTAAGGGTGCCAACATTTTTTTACCTGAGTTTGAGGTTCATACTCTTATTTCCTGGGTGTTAAGTGGACTCTTATTCCTTTTTAATTGGATTCTCTGTGTGTAATTTACTTAAAAGAATGTACTGTTTAGGGGTGGGTTTTTTTGTGGTGTTTTTTTTTTTTTTTTTTTTGTGGTTTTGTTTTTTGTTTGTTTGTTTGTTTGGATTTGGGTTTTTTTGTGGTTTTTTTGTTTGTTTGGTTTTTGGGTTTTTTTGGTTTTGTTTTCGTTTGGGTTTTTTTGTTTGTTTGTTTGGATTTCTTGGGGGTTTTGTTTGTTTGTTTGGGTGTTTGTTTTTTTTTTTTTTCAGGATTCCCTACAATTCTGAGAGCTTCCAGCAACCAAAACCTAGTTTGGCTCCTGGCTCTGCTGCTTCTTTAATAGAACAGGTTTAGTTCCACTTCTCTAGTTCTAGGGTTTAAACGCAGGTTCAAGGTGTCCTTGCTGTTTTTATCTTTTTTGCAGTCAGAGCAGAGCATGGGCAGTGGGGATCTTGCAGTGCTGTTCTGTGAGTTAAAGGTGCTGGAAAAAACTCAGGGCCAGGCAAAGCAGAGACTTCTTCCAGTCCTGTGTGTCAAAAGGGCTTGGGAAAGGTGGGCTGGGCACAAGAGATGGGCAGCAGAGGGGGCTTTGAGATACAGGAGGTGAAGAAAATCTGCAGGAGCATCAGGAAGGTGGGCAAGGCTTCTCTGAGCCCCCAAACTCAATTTGCTGTTTGATCCTTGTGTGTTGAAGCTCAGAGTTCTGAGCTATTGGAATACCTGGAGTAACTGGAGTGCCAGCTGGAAAACATTGCTGCTGCTCATCTCCTCTCACAGCAGCAAGAGATGGGGGATTAAAATATATAGATGTGCTTTGGAAATATTAAAATGACGAAGGAAATAGGTTTATTAGTGTTGTGAGTGCTTTTAATAAGAGCTGTTGGAAATTATAAAGCTCTGTCTTTCCGTGCAATTGTGTGTCTGTGGGTATTCCAGAGGGAAGGCTGTCTCTGGGAAAAGGTATCAGAGTATGAATCCTGCTGGATGATTCATTTAGGAGTTGCTTTATTTAGTTAGGAGTTTTTCTGTTGTACTCCCCTCTATAATACCTAAACATTTCCATGCTGTAATAGGCTCATATTCTTAGAACCTTTGGGAAGGTGTGCTGTCACTTTGATCTCAGGGGCTGGACAGCATGACCAATGAGGCATAGCAAACTTCCTTAAGCAGCCTTAAGATTCATGTGGAAGTGGGGCAGGAATATCTCTGGTTTTTCAGGGTTGTTCCCAAAGGACAAACTTTTCTGGGTGCACAAAGGAGGCTCCTGGTTAAAGCCCCTGGAATCTGAGAGTTTTCCTGGTGTGACTGGAGATCCCTGGCATGCCTGAGTTGGCATGTTGAACATGAAGATGACCAAATAAATTCTCTGTGTGGGTTGAGGAACAGTAAGCAATAAATGGTATGATTGACCCACTTTAATAAATTGCTAGTTGAAATAAATAATTTCTGGATATACAGTATTTTATGCTACATAAAAATCATCTGTGTGGGCTTCCTGGATTTGTCCCAAGAAAATATTTATTGTACCCTGAGCTAACTTGTCTTGATTGTTGAAATTTCTTGCTCTTGGTGGTGGAGAATAATGATATTTTTGGATTTGGTTGCTTTTATTTTTTTTTAAAGAATCTCCAGCATTATTCTTAACAGAAAAGAGCCACACATTCATTTCAGTGCTTCCCACAGTACTGACTATGTGTGTTATGAGCTACTGAATATGATATTCTTCTCTTTACTTCCAAGAGTTTATAAACTTTTTTTTTCCCCTTAAACTTGTTTTCAGAGAGTAGAAAAATATGCTTAAACTTGTGTCTTAAATGTGATCCAACATAGGCTTTTCTTGCTGGAATTTACATGGAGCTTAGATGGCTTAACAAACAGCTTTTTTTGGGTCAGCTACATGATGCTGATGCAGCATAAGAGACTTTTCTGCAGCAGTTACCTTAATTAATAGAGCTTCTGCTGCTTCCTGTGAAGTCCTGGATACCAGGCCCAGGAAAACCTCCCAGTTCTTTAACCTTTATGATCAGAAGGAGCAGGAGGAAAACAAACTGCTCAAAATGAAAAGCAGTCAAAATGGTTTTAAAAAATATTTTAGAATATGAATATATGCATTATGATAGGGCTGGAAACACAGGGAGAGAAGGGACCTTGGTCTGAAATTTTTCTGGGAGTCTACACTTGGAGATGAACAAGGCAGTTCATTGAAATCTGCCTGTATTTCCCACAGAAACAAATCTATCTGTCTGTGTCATTGTCTGTTAAGAAAATGCTACCGTGAGGAATATTTGATGCAATATATTCCTATTTATTTGTATCTGTGTGACATTTTGTTAAACATAAAAGCAAATGGGAAAATAAGGTGCATCAGGGGGGTGTTATGGCTGAGGGGGAAGTTTATCACTGAGCTGTCATTGACAGCAGAAAGGATTCATAGGCTGGAGTGTCACACGATAACACATTGCTAACAGCAACTTATTTAAGTGTAGCACTGGGAATTTAATCTCTGTGCTACCTTCAAGGTTAGTAGCTAGAGGATACTTGGGATCAAGGAAGGGAGAGTATGAAAGAGTCTGTTGGAGTCTAAACGGAGTGCTTGGCTGAAATGTTGAAATGGCTTTAGTGCCTGTGTTTAGCTCTGGGTCTGCTGTAGTGCTTTGGCCATTCTTGAGGACAAGGCATGGTGTGCATGCCCATCATCAAGGAAATGATTCATGGAGCCAGCAGAGCTTTGGCTGCAAGAACTGAATCCCAGTACCTTAGAGAAATATTTTTGATTCATGGAGCCAGCTGAGTTTTGTCTGCTAGAACTGAATCCCAGCATCTTGGAGAAATATTTCTATTTTCCCCAGAAGCACTTTGCTGACAAGCATGGCAATTGCAGGTATGGGTTCAAAGGAGGCCTGTAAGGAGTGTCTTCCCTTAAAAATGTCTTGTGGAGCTTCTGGAAAGGAACAGGAAGGGATGAGGAAGAACCTGAGAAAAAATTGGGTTTGTACATTGAGTTGTGACCCAGAGTAAGGAGTGAAACTTCTGTAGCTCCAGTAGAAGCTTCAAATAATTGGGATAATTGAACCAGTTAGATGATTCTGGCTTCAACTTGAGTGGTGGCGTGTGGAGGGAAAGAAGAGAGGAGAAAAGGCTCAAGGCCAATCTCAGTCACCTGAAGCAGGATGTGGAGTGTTGTGCTTCCAGTAGCTTTCCTCAATCTCCATTTTGAGACGATCTTTAGCTGCCTCTCCTGAGATGAAGGAGTCTGTTGATGCAGTGATGTCAAAAGCGTGGAGTCCCTCAGTTAGCACACTCCCCTCTTGCCCAGAACACCATGTCCTCATCAAGGCACTTCAGTTCCTGCCCAGCAAGGTGGAATCCGTGCTTCCCAACACATCCTTCACCATTTATAGCTCTTGATGCAGTGCCTGAAGCTTGATTTGTCACGTTGGGATGACTCCATATCAAGTGCCGTGAATCAAATTATTTTCTAGCACAATGGCTTTAGCACCTCTTCTGCTGTGATGAATGGTTGTGCAGAGGCACTGAAATAAACACTCCAGAGCAGCAAGGTTTATCCCATATTTCCAATAAAATCTGCCCACTTGTCCACTCTTCACTTAGCTAGAGAGCAGCGCAGGAAATTGTTTTCCTTTGTGGCAAACCCACATCTCTGTGTGTCGTGAGCTCTTTGGGATTAATTGTGCCTGGGAGAGAAATGTCCCTGAATGTGCAGGGCAGGGAGCTCAGGGGGATCCTGCAGGTGCTGCCCCATCCCAGGGCTCTTAGGAGTGGGAAGGAAAACCCAGCTGCAAGCCCTGAGAAAAGCCTGCTGCTGCTCTTGTTGTCTTCAATTTTTAGGCCTCTGTGCATGTCACTCCCTGTGTTTCTGCAATTCTTTCAAGAGGCAATGACACGTGCAGGGTTTGAGCTTTGCAGCCTGATTCTCTGTTTTGAGCGCAAGTTAACTCCTGGCAACTTTGCTGATGTGGAGGTTCTGGTTTTCCAGTGAAAACAGAATTAACCTACCCATATGGGGTTTTTTTGTTTGTTTTTTTCTACTTGTATAAAAATCAGAGAAATAGGAGCACCAGCTTCCTGAAGGGCCCTTCAGTCGAATACCTTAAAGCATATCATGAAATATAGATTATTTTCCCTTTCTATCCATTATAATCCATTTGTTGATGGACTTACCAAGTCACATTGCAGCATTCTGGAGAATGTAGATCATGAGGGAGAGGAAAAAGCCCCTGAGACACGAGTGGGACATTTTAGAGACATTTTTCATTTTGTGAAAAAAGGAGACACACACACACATGACCACACTGACATGCACGAGCAAATTTTAAAATAATTGGACCTGCATTTGCTTCCTGAGTCTTTGATAGTCTTTTCCCAAATCAAAAGCTTTGACTTTCAAATGATGTTTTTTGTCCTCATAAAAACCCCAGGGCTGTATTGACAGGAAAGTGGGGCTGCTTTCTCAGAGCTCCTCTGACTGCAGCAAACTCCAGCACATTATTGACAGAACAGTTTCTCTCCAGGTGAAGGTTCACCTTCATCCCAAAGTTTATAGGACACAGTTTCATATGGAAACTCTTCTCTTTTTACAAATACAGTTTGATATTTTTACACAGGATGTTTTCTAGGCTATCAATTTTCTACTTTTCTTTTGGATTGCATGTTACTAATGCATTGTAATTTCTCCAAAATGCTGTGGAAGGAGAGAACTCTCCCATGGTGGTTATCTGGATAAAATAGTAGCCTTCCACTTCAGGGGCTGTGTTTTGCATTTAATTTGAAATCCCTGTGAGAGGTATTGAACTGCTGGAAACAATTTGGGAGCTTGTGGAGTGCAGTATCAAGGCCCATTGATGGTGTGAGAGGTTGTTGCCTTTTTTTTTTGCTTTCAAAACTACCATGGCAGAGCTAAGGACCCTTGTATTTAACTGGATCTAAAATGGTTTTATTCTCTAAATTGTAAACTGCTGAAATCCCATGGGAAATGCTATAACTATTCTTAATTAATTTCAATATTTTTGCATACCTCAGACACCTCATTATGAAGGAATTTAACATAGACTTGAGATTTTAGTCTGTCTGGAAACATCAATAACTAAAAGGGTGTATAGATAAGGATAATTGCACCAACTCTGTTTGGTTTCTGACATAAAGGTGTTTGCACCATTTGTGGACAAGTTCTCAGTGTGTTTGGCTGTCCTCTGAGCAGCTGAGGAAGACTCAAAGACAAAAGCACTGAAAAATTCCTGAGCTGTTACAGGATTTGTGGTTTTCCTAGGCCTTCACAGTGACAGAAGAAATCTTGTCCAAAATTTTCATTGGATCAGAACAGAAATTTTAAAAACCATGTTTTGGTGCAACAAATTTCACAGGGCAACTCCTCTGCCTATTCCTGTTTCAGTGTTGCTGTTGTGTGCTGGAGGGAAGCAGACACAACTTTTTGAAAGGGCTCCAACAGAAATTTCAAACTGAACAAATCTCTGGGAAAAATAAAATTCACTTCACCATGTAACATTTATATTGCACTGCTACTTCACTGGAGACAAATTGAGGGGATGACTTATTAGATAAAAATTACTTGCATGCACTGTAATTGCAACAGGTTAAGAACCCACAAGTGCTATCCCAAATAATGGAAAGAAAGTGTAATAATTTAACTTCATGAACTCTTGTCCATACTAGGATATAGGCTGGAATTATTACCAGTCTTACTTTTATGTTCTTTTGTGTTGGGCTTTTTGGTAGACTCCTCTATCTGAGTTTATCTAAGGCACACATTCTGTGTGGAAGCTTGTGAGAACAGTGAAACAGGGATCACAGTAAACAATTTTATAACCTCACCTCTGACATGTGTCTTCCAAAGCCATCCATAGCATTTCCAATCCATTTTATGAGAAACATTAGGAAAAAAGTACAATTTGAGGTGCTCAGTAACTTCCCCACACAGCTGAAGCACACACTGAAGTGTTGAAATGATGCTGTGACTGACTAATTTCCTTATTTTCTGATTTTAAATGCTCTTGCCTATTTCAAAACCCCATCTATTCAGTGAAAAACTTTGAACTGAAATCTGGAATTCCTTATTCCTGCTTTAGTGTCTCGGTCACAAAACTAAACCTGGACTTTTGGGGTTCAATTTTATTCAGAATCAAATGATGCCAACATTAATTTCCCAAGGGAAGCTGCAGATCCCCCAGTTCCATGCACAGACTGACAGCATGATGGTTTGCTCTCCATGCTCCATGGAGGTGTTTTCTGGAGTGACTTTTTTTAACAACCATTTCCAAAATATCAATTCCAACTTTACCAACTGCTGGATTGTGAGCTCCTAGGAAAGCAGCAGAATGTAACAGTATTAATTAAGTCCTTCAGATGATGGCAATGAGTAGAGTGATAATGAGCAAACCTCTTCTGTGTTCATTAGTTGCAGGAGAGAATATTTTTTATTACAGAACTGATTTTTTTTTGGTAGGAGCAGCCCATAATGTGACTGAAGTCTGAAGGTTCATTTGTATTAAACGTGGCACAATTACATGTGAGGCAGGTATGTGAATTCAAGGTTTCCCAGCTTTTTGAGTTCCAATCCAAGCTGAATTGTTCCTGGGAGGTGGCTGGGACTGACCTTCTGTTGAGGCACCCTCAGCAGTGTGGCACTGGGATTTTGTCCTTGGAGCTGAGTGAGGATAGAAGTACATTTCCAATGAGGAAATAGACCCAACATTGATGCTCTTGCAGTAAATGAAATAAGAAAATATTAATGATGAAAAGACAATCAAAGGCACTGCCTATGTGAGCCGAGTTCTGTAAAAATAGTTTAAAAATTGGTGTGTGAAAATCCATACTGTGAATGGGAGGACAAAGCCAGACCCAATGTGTGAATAATGTCAGTTTTACTGCCTGTTTCAGAAGGAAAACTTCGTCTCTTTCTCTGTTTGTGACTACTATTTTCATTTCCATTTCATTTTTCTGCTTCTAACAAGAACCTACACAACCCCAAATTCTCATTTATTGAATCTGCAAAGTGGATGGAGAGCCCTTACCTTCCCAGAACAGATTAAAACCCCCCAAATCCAACCTCCCCCGAGCTGGAATTGCTTTGATTTCATTACCACCACTCGAGGAAGACTCTGCTAAGGGCTGCCATGCACTGATCATTTATTTTGCAGCTTCTTTTCAAGGCAGGGCAATATTTAAAAAGCCCAAGAGCTGCCAATCACTGGGGATGCTCGGAAAGGAGCTGCTCCCCTCCGGGAATGCTGCTTCCCCTGCCAGGGAGGGCTGGAGGCACAAGGCACAGCATGAAAATCAAATGGGGGAGCTTTGGGAGAGTGCTACGTGCAGGTGCAGAGTGAGCTCAGACTCCCCAGACATGCTGGAATCCTCCGGAAAGAGCTGAAGTGGCAAATCAGCCAATTTCCCTCATTTCCAGCGAAGATAAATTTGTCTGGATGACTTGTAGCTCTCTCTGCTTGTGAATGAGAGCTTTTGAGTTAAATGCATCACTCCTGATAAGGGGGAAAAAAAAAAAAAGATGAGGAGACAATGACATCTGCTGGCATTGGGAAGAGAAGGCATCAAACCAGCAGACCCTGGCCAGGGGAGGGCTTTGCTTCCCAGCTTCCTTTGGGCTGTTCCATGAAGCTGTGGATTATTAACCTATAATGCATTTGGGCTTATTCCTGAGCATGGACACCTCGGGGAGCAGAGTGCTGGTTCTGTTCTGCTGCTCCACAGCCAGCCTGGGCTCAGGGGGCTGCAGGGACAGGGGAGGTCCTGACCAGGAGCTGCTTCTCTGAAAATGCCAGGAAATGTCCCCAGAGACACTTCTGCAGCACTTTCTGCTTTAGCCAAACATCCCTCAAGAGCCACGTTGTCCTGGAAAACCACAAAAGAAAAAATGTCAGCATGTTTTGTTTTATTCCCTTGGTGGGGTGGGACAGGTCCCTTTTCAGGCATTTCTCTTGGAACTCTCTGTTAGGTCTGTGCTACACACAGTGTACACCATCTTCCCCCAGTGAAGCCAGAAATCTTTAAAATATAAGTGCATAAATCCTACCTGTTGTGGGGTTTTTTTGTGGTTTGTTTTTATTTTTTTTCCCCCAAAGTTAGGGACTTCTTATCCAACATTTCCAGCCTCATTTGTTTGGGGATCACAAGACTGGATTGAAAATCATAACATTTGCATTGAATATTTTAGGAAGATTTTTCTGCATTTGCTTTACAGCTTTGATTAAGATTCATGTACTAAATCCTTCTGCAATCTCTTAAATCTCCAAGTGCCATGTAATCACATCCCTCCAGCAGCAGAGATCTAAGGAAAATATTAAATAGGAGCTGTTATAAATTAAAAATTGAGATTTTTAGCGCTGGAGAAAATGGAACCACTGGTTTTTTGGGGTTTTTTTCAAATATTTCTTTAGGGGCCCAAAAGCCAAATGCAAATACCAAAAATAAATCAGCTGGTGTGGGACTGCAGTGGTTCCTGAAGCTTCCCTTGCACAGAAGTGGGAGAGAGAGGTGCTAAAAGAGTTTGGCTGCAGTGAAATAATGTCCCAATGTGTGTGTGGCATTTGATTTGATTCCTCAGAGTCAGTACAAAGGGAAATTTGATTACAATGCAGGCAGCAGGCTCCAAGTATTTATTATTTAGTCTGTGTTTTCCACTTGGTGTTCATCTTTATCAGAGCTTCTTTCTTGCCTTCTCCCACTTGCCCTCAGCTCCAGAGTTTACCTTAGCAGCTGCTAACTGCTAAAATTCACCCTGCTGGGTTTTCTTTGCTTTTCCATTCTCTTTTTCTGACCACCCTTCAAATGTGTTTTTTTTGCCAACTTGCTTTTCCTGTCCTAACCTGCAGTGACAGGAGAAAGGTTCTCAATAGGACATAATAACCCAATGGGATATAATTGTGAAGTCAAATGGATGCATTAGGATTATGGTTTCACTTCACAAACAATTGCACTGTTTTTGTGGGGGAAATGTAATTTATTTATTTCTGAGCTGGGGAGTGTAAAACTGTGATTCTGTCAGTCAGCTGTCATCCATCTCCCTCTGCAGAAGGTTTTGCTGCTGTATTTTTTTCTTTCTGTTGATCTGGGTTTTGTTCATTTTTTTGCTCCAAATCCAACCTGGTCACTTGGTTTGCACACTGTAGCTGTGTTTGTAAAAGAAATATGTTGGAGTATCACAAAAAGGAATCAGAAAGATGGAAACTCTCTGGGCCCAAATGCTTTGAAAGCTCCTCAGTAGACAAGAAAAGGGTTGTTAGCATTCCTAGCACGCTGCTGGAAATGCATTATATATTGTTGCCACGTCAGTTTGTAATATTGGTACATGGCTTCAGTGCCTTGCTTGGGTTTGTAATTACATTTAAATAATTTAACTCCATTACACCACCATGTCTAGTGGAAATGTATGATTCTGTAGGAAGAAGTTTCCTTTCAGATTGATCTAATGACTTCAGAAAATGCTGCTGCTATTAATGCTTGTTAACTATTGATATGCAAAAATAAATCTGTTGGCAGTGCACTGGAAGGCATTAATAAATATGCTCATTTTCAAGGATATTTTTGAGAGCTGTTTGATAACTCATCACTTGATTTGTGATGTGTCAGATGGCCTTAATAGCTTGGCTAGTTGTGTTTTGCAGATCAAAGGTACCTTTTATCAAGATCAGACTAAAAGGGTTCCAACTGATGAGTGATTGAAGCCATCCAGTGAAATACAGAAATTGTCCTACACTTGTGCAGTACCCAGCTCAATTCTTGGATGTCAGTAAATTTTCTTGGACTGCAAGGTCCAGATGAAGATGGAGAAGGTGGTAGAGCACACACAGAAGATTTTTTGGTGTAGGTTTACTGATAGATTTATGCTGGATGTCTAAGGGCTGCACAGCTTCATAAATACTGAAATTCATCTCACTACACTTTGCATTTTCACAAACACTTTCAAGTTGCTTTCCAGTCTTCTGATGGATTTGGTTTTGGTTTTAGTTTGGGTTTGTGGTTTTGGTTTCTTTTGTAGTTTTATTTTCTAATTTTTTTTTTTTTTTTTAATAATTGAAAACACACTGCCATAAGCATAAAGGCTCCAACTCTGCTGCAGGCTGTGAGAAGCTCCTCGTGTCACAGAGATGTACACTGGAGGCAAAGTGTGATTCCTTCCTTGTGTTCACACTGAATGAGCCAAGTGCAGGCTCACAGCAGGAACTAAACAGCAAATATTTACCAGGAGCACTCTGGTTCCCCCTGCAATGCCAATGGTCTGTCCTCAGCAGCGCTGGGGCACAATTTATGGAGAGCCAGAGTCATTGATCAGACACTTGGTCAATGTGTGGCACCTTCTTGTCCTTCAGGTGCTGATTCATTTCTTGCTGTCAGTCCATGAAATGGGCACAGGACTCTGCTCTCCTTCCTGGCTGTATCTCTAAGGTTCAGTTTCTGGGTTTCTTTGGCTTTTTGCTTTCCCTTTTTCCAACGCCTTTACTCATCTCCATCAAATTTGCCTGCCTCTCCAATCCTTTACCTTCCTTTAATCCTTCCTTTCCTTTTAACTTAATTTAATTTCCTTTTCTGGAGCCTTTTGAACATCCTCCAGGCTTTCTGTTCCTTTTCTGGGAGGGAATCCTTGCGAAGGTCTCGGGTTTGCAATGCTCTGTGCAGATGATGTGCTCTGGCACCAGGGTCCAGCACCTCCCACCAGCAGTGACAGCCTCACATTTGTGTAACTGGAGGAAAAAAAACCTGTCTGGATCAGGGTTTTCCAGTCCATTTATCACAAAATAGATTTCTTTCTTCTTAGAAGGTTTCTGTGGGGCAGAGAGACAAATCAGACATATATGAAGCTAAGTGGAAATGATCTCACTGAAATGCCAGGACTGTCTTTTATTTACCAGAGTAAAAAGTAAATTTATTTCAATTACTTAAAAATAAGTTAGTAAATTTATTACTTTTATTTATTAAATACTACTTTGTTTACATTGTTTGGGGTTTTTTTTCCCCTTTGTTTTCTAATTTTGCCACTAGTGGTGAAATTAGTGGATTAATAGAAGTTTTTCTACCTGATAGCGAGCATGGCTGAAAAACCCTTAAGATTATTTTAACCATGTGCATTTAAATATTTCTCTATAAATTACCTTGAGATTTTCTTGTTTTTAAGCTAAATGGTAACCATCTAAATGACTGACTTTGTATTTCCCTGCTGAACTAAACACTTTCATCTCCTTTAATATAATCAATAACAAAATGCACTTTGATTTGGAGAAAACCAGATGATTTAGTGTTGCTTGGAAAATGGGGACAAATGGTCATCTCACCCTGTTGTCAAACACATTCCTTTGTTTGATTGAAAGTGCAGATATATTCACTGTACATTATCTGTGTGCTTAATGAAATGGACCTATCCCCACAGCTCAAAACTAGATATAAATTACATATTGTTATAGTTGCTATGGCAAATAATTACCATTATTTAATGATAACTCATGAAACCATTAAGTATCAAGGCAAAAGTAGTTGCTAAAATGCAGAGTGCTATTTCTCAGTGGAATAAACTTAATAACAGAACTAGATTATTTTTTTCCTTATTGTCTGGCTTTGAATCTGTTTTGAATCGTGTATTTTCTGAACTATTAATGGGTGTACAAGGAGACAGCTTGATTTGGGCACAGAATAACCTGTGTGTACTCTGCAGTTCTGTTTTGAAGATTTTCTTCCTTCATGCTCCAGCCTTCTCTCTCTCCCACCTGTTGTGCCATTTTTACTTTCTCATCAATTATCCCTGCACTGTTTCAAGCTTGTCAAGCTGGGGCTCACCTCAGCAGGGTTTTCCCCTCTGATATCAGAGGGATTTGGATATTTGTCATGAATGGCATTCTGAGGTGCAGCTGAGAAGACAGCGCTGATGGAAGCGCTTGTTGCTGGCCTGTTAAAAAAGGAAGATTTTCTGTCATGCAGGAATCATTTGGGATTGTTCAAGGAAATCAACAAACAAAAATTTCTCACAGAAATTTTCTAGCTAAAAAGGGAATCATTGTAGTTTACTCAGGAGGGGAACAGATGCAACCACATGGGTAAGTATAGGTAGAAACACTGAGAGCTCAGTGCTCTGCAGAGGAAAAGATGGAAATAAATCGTAGGTGTACATTACACTGTCAAACCCAGTAGTAATTTTAAGATTAATTTGCCTCCCCATTATTGATGCATGCCACGTTTCCCCTGAGTTGAGTTGAATCAAACCCTGTTTATTTCTTGCCTTTTCTCTCCCTCCCTCAACATTTGAAAGGTGTCTAATGTGGAGAGAGAAGTCTGGAGCTGAGTGTTATTTAAATAGTGCATCGATCCAGGGCTTTGTATACAAATAAATGCTGCTGGGAACAATAGCAGACTTTGCACAACTCCACCAAAAGTGTGGCAATTGCAATGAAAATTCAGTGTGTGTCTGTGAGTGTGTTGTGCAGTGTTGTTCCTCCTTGTCAATAAATTATTTACAAGATTTTGCTGTGGTAGGAGTCAGTGGGTGCTGTTTTATCAGGTGCTCTCTGGTTCACGACTGAACATTTCTGGATGAGGTGCTTGTTAGCAGGGCATGAACTCACTTTGGTACCAGCTTTGCCACAGAGACCACACAAACACCAGATACCTTGGAATCCTCTCTGTCTCTTGCCATTTTCAGCGCTGGGGCTTGTCCAGGTTGACTTTTGCTCCCAAGGAACTGGACAGGAATGGCGTTTGTAGGTTCTGCTCTTACAAAAGTGGTCCTGGCTCATTTCTCATCAGTGCACTTTGTTCATTTCTCAAATATCTGAAGGGAAGAGTGAAAAGTCACTTAGAAAATGTGGCATTTATCTTAATCAATTAAACATCTTAGGTTTGACAAGGATTAGAAATTTACAGCAGGTAAATGGAATTATTAACTACAGAAGATATTGTTTATGAAGATTCTTGATCCTCCTGCTTCAGTAGGCAGTGCTGAAAAATTGTCTCATTCTATGGAAAGACTTCCTGGAAAAACTGGGAGGGAGCACAATGAAAACCATGTGATATTAATGGATTCGTGGCTCTTTGTCTTTCTCTAATTTTTTTTTCCCCTTAAATATAAGATCATTAAAAGTTACACAAAGTGAAAAATTCTTCTAATTATTTGTGTCAAAGTAACAGATTGATATTATCACTCATGTCTGAAGCTCCCTTACCATTATTTTAATTTATTTTTCTAATTGTCTTGGGGGTTTTTTTATTAATAATTGCCATAATAAGGCTTTGCAAGGCTTTCCAGATAAATGAGAAGCACAGAATGCTGGATGTGATCTATGATTTTTTTGGAAGTGCCTGACCCAGGCTTTCAGCAATTCTGGAAGCAGGCAGTGGGTGAACACAGCCTTGAATTCCCAACTGCACATTTATCTGTTTATGTAATTTGCTGTTAATTTGGATTGCCTGCTTTTGTCAATGGGCTCTTAGACCCTCAGCTTGTGAAATGCTGGCCTGGATCCTGTGGCTCTTCTCTCTCCCTGCCAGTGGCTCCCAGTTTTTCCCTTGGCAAACTGCTCCCACTCACTCAGTGCCTCCTTTTGGGAACAGTTCTCTGGCTGGCCACAATTTTTTTGGCATGATTGAAAGCAGTGCAAGAAGTAGTGGAAAGAGAGTGGAAGACAACTGTTGGTAATTGTAATTTACTGGGATCCTGGGACCCTCCAGCACAGGCTGCAGTTAAACCCCAGCACATCTGCAGTCAGTAAATAAAGTCCTAATGAGAAATTAAAAGTGCTGCAGCGATTCCAAGCTCTGAATTCCCATGGAACTACAAACTGATGCTCCTCCAATATCCAGGAGAACATACCAAGATGAGAAATCAGTAAAATGATGTTAATCTAAGTTAGCACTTAAATGTCCACTGAAGTTTGGTTAACTAGACAGTCTAATTTCAGCTCCTCGTGTGCTTGCAGTTAAGTCTTTCGTAAGTGCTTGATTTAGATGTGGATGATGTTTTTCCCATCGAGCATTCAAGCAGAATGTGGAATTTAACTCCTACAATTGCAGTAGATTTTACAGTTTCTGCTCCTTCCTGAAGGGAGCTGGAGTTATTTTCTTGCATTTTCTTGTGTTACAAGTAGGAATTAGCTTATGTTTGGTAATTATGGCACTAATCTTTCAGTAATTCATTCTTTTTCTGTGTTTTCTGTTCTTTTTCTTCAAGCGTTTTTTATTGGTACAGCATCTTGGTATTTCTGTGGGATTTTTCCAAGGATAGTGGGGACTTTGAACTCAAGGAGGGGAAGGCAGGAGTAACATCTAAAAGAGGAATTAAAAACTGTTCTAAATAGGTTTTTGCCAGCAGGACAGGAATCATTCCTACATAGAGGACTCAGGGAAAAAAAACATTTTAGCATCCTTCAGAGTGCATTTGCTGCCCTGGTGGCAGTGAATGGGAGCCTGAGCACTGCTGGCTGCTGTGTCCCCTCTGATTTCTGCCATGCCCAGCTCAGCAGAGGCACCAGAGCACCGGGGACAGGTGTTATAAAGTGTGACAAACCCTGTGCTCCCAGGGGAGTTCAGCTGCCACCCTGCAGCTTTTACATCTTCCTCTGATGCAATGAGAGGTGTGAGCTCCTTTCTGATGGTACATTTTGGAGCTGGCTGCACAGATTCAGCCTTGCCTGGAGCCAGAAGATGTCCATCAATGTGAAATGGTTTATTTTGGGTGAAGTAGCAACAAATCTTTTGCAGCTGGAAAGCAGGGCTGGGTTTCCTGGTGCACTTAAAGCCCAATCTGTGAAGAAAGGGCCCAATGAGAGCCCTGGTGATTTTGCAACACAGTGTTGTAGGTTGATAAATATTCTGGCTTAATGAAGTGAGGCAATGAAGCCCATCAAAAGTTGCAGGAATTATTTCAGGAATTCAGAACAAAATACAAAATGATCTGAAAGTGTCTGCAGAGGTAAAACCAAAGCCCATGAAAGCACAGCTCTGCAGGAAGTTCAGCTCAACTGAGAAAATACCTAGCAAAGGAAATGGTGATATGAAAGGAGAGTTAAAAAGAGAGAAACTAGGAAATGCCCCATTTTGAATAAATTAGCCAAGACAGTGATATTCCTGATCTTTCTTTGTTCCATTTCACCTGCTCCGTGTCAGAGCACACCCATTATTTCTGTAAAGCTGTTACAGACTGAGACATGACTGTACACAAGCTACAGAATGTAGGTGTAAAACCAGAGCTGGGAGGTTGCCTTTTCATCATTTTTGCATTCCTTTTCAAGAGGCAAATAGAGTTTTTCAAATGATCCCACAAGGAACATCATTGCAGGAGAAAAAATCTAAGTAAAATATTATTCCTCCTCACAGTGGGGCATAACTAGCTATTTTTTTTTTCTTTTTGGTTGTGAAATCTGATTGTAATAATAGAAGAAGAATGCTTTGAAAAGCTGCTGGGATATAAGTTTATGGGGATCTGGCAACTCTCAGCAATGTACCTGGAAGACATTTATGTACAAGAAGCCTGAAGAGAAATTGCAATAATCAATTGTATTGTTTTCCCTTCACATTTCAGGATGCAACACAGCATCCAGAACACAGCAAAAAAAAAATCAAGTGAGGAGAAAGGGATGCCTTGCTAATTCATCTAACAAAATTCTAATTTTCAGGCCCTTTGTTTGGCTGGGGAGCAGCACTGGCAGGAGAGAAGCTTCTGGCAGAGAAGTTCATTTCTTTCCCAGAAGAAAAGAAATCAAAGCAGCTTTGCAGTGATCAGCTGGCCCAGGCTGCTGGATCAATGCTTGGCAATTTGCAGGGCTGGGCTGCAGATAAGGCTGTCACATTTTGGCAGCCTCATCACTGCCAGGCAGCCACATAATAGCTGATAGGTCCCTTTCAGATAAAGATGAGCAGGAGATAGGAAAGCTGAAGGAAAAGGGGAGTGGAAGGGGGATGGAGGAGGAAGGGAAGGTGACAAATCAGTGGTTTCAGCCTCACTCTGTGGCTGTGCTCCTTTGGTCTCCAGTTCATTTACATGTGTGTTTGTATTGCTGTTAATTCTTGCAGTTTTCAACTCACAGAGCTGCTCCTTGGTGTAATTGTTGGGTTTATGCTTCATCCTTTTGAAAATGAACAGATGTTTGCTGGAAAGCAGTGCCTCTCCCAAGGTCCCTGAGCCCAAAAGGGCAGGTTCAAGATAGTCAGGATCTGCTTCAAGATGGCAAAAATCTGCCTGGTTTCCATCTTAGGGCTGGAGCCTCTCGCTTTAGTGTAAATATGACATTGAGTGTGGTTTTCTTGGAAAAAAAGAAAGTGGACTTTTGGGCAGATCTCCTCCTGGTCCATTATTGATTGAAGCTTAGCTCTGTGGGGCTTGGGGGTTTCTCCAGCAAAGCTTCTGCCCTGGGGAAGGCAAGCTGGTGAAGAAATGAATAGAACAGGAGAAAAAGGTGCTTAAGTAGCAGCTGAATTATTTTCAGATGTTTCTGGGTTTAGGAAAATTGGGAAAAATAGCAGCTTCCTCTGAATTCTGCTGCTGCTTTCCATTTCTTTTAATGGCTCACTGCAGATTGCAAGGGAATCTGTTAGAGCCTGGGTGACAGCACAGAGAAAAGAGGTGAGGGAATCATTACCTTAATACTGATAAAGCTGCTAAATATGCTCAGGGAGATGTAGACATTTCCAAAAGCCTGAGAACACAGAGAATAAAGGATTCATTAATAAAAAAGTGCCCTGGCTGTTCTTAATCATCTTGAATCTTGAGTTTTTATTAGGTGTTCCTGACTATAGAGAATGTTCCCTAATTCAAATTTCTAGTGTTGTACAGCCTTCCAAAATCAATTATATCCAGTGTAGAGAATAAGTGTTTTTTTTTTTTTTTATTTTTGCCTTTATTCAGATTTCCAAATTTTACCTATCAGGACAAGAAAATGCCTATTTTCTTTATAAAGGAACAAAAGTAATTATTTTTTTTCCCCAGCAAAAGCAATTTTCAAATGTTTTTTTATCAGTGCAATTTAATATGACTCATTTTGGAAATCTCCGTACAAATTATTTCTGCTGTTTAGTCCTTCGCTCTCTCTCTTGTGAATAGAGGAAAACAACTCCTTTTGATCCATTGCAGAGAAGCTGATGAAACTCTGTATCAGCAGCAAGGTAGAAGAACCCTCCCCAAAGTCCAAAAGGATTTGGGATGTAGTCAGCCAAGACTTTCAGACTATTTCCCAGATTTAGTAAATTCTTATGGTGCATTGCACCACTTTGTTGTGACTTGATGTCAGAAATAATACTAAAATAAAAATATATATATATATATATATATATAAGGGGTGGGGGGAGAACTTTCTTTATTGGTATTCAGGGGAATTAAAGACCACTAGGACAGTGGCAGCTGACATGGATTGTTTATTTAATTCTTTCAATTTGTTCACTTTAATGAAACACCAAAAGATTTGAGAGCGCGGTAATTAACAAGACAGAGCCTGTCTAATGAAACCAGTACAGGAGGATATTTGTTTCGAGGATCAATAAAAGACTGGGGGTGAGGATCACACTGGCATCACCCAGGCAAACAAATCACCTCATGCCAATCAATTGTCAGGCTGCACATGCATGGATCTGCGTGGAGCATTTTAAATATTGCATCAGCCCAGAGACAAGCTGGCGGAGTTTGGAGGTATCTCCCACTTCATTTGTTGGTCTGTCAGGTACTATAATTATACTTGTAGCATTCTTCTGTGCCTTCAATAGTCATTACTGAGCCAGTGTGGTGACACAGTCTCATTAGAGCACGGCTCTCTAAGCTCACCCAGCCCGTTCCTGGGGTGCCTTGGTGTTCCATCGCTGCCTGAGTGTTTGCAGGAAAACAGCACAGCCAGAAAGAGAGAAAACACAGCAGCTGATATAAACAGCTCCTTCTCTGGCAATCCTCTTGGCCCTCCAGAGACAGCAGTCGGGCTCCCCGTTGCCACCAGTTGACTTAGCAATTAATAATGCAGCAATTAGCAGTGAGCTTCCAGACCTCGGTGCACGAGGCAGGGTTTAATTATACAGCAATGTTACAGGCAATAACAGAGTGAGGAGGAATCAGCAGTGGAGAAGTTGTGTCTCAAAATAGAGAGTCAGTTTGGTTGTGGGAAGAATGGGGTTAGCGCTAGAGGAAGGTGAGTATGTGCTACGTGAGATTATCAGAAGCTATTTTGGACCTGATGTGAAATTGTTTTTCTTCTAAAGAACATAACTTTGAAATTATGTGCCTGAAAGAACAGAACTTGGAATATTTTCAACTGGAAGATGCAAATTATAGAGCTGTTAAGGAGCTGGATTATACTGCTGCCTGTAATTGAGAATGGGATGGATGGAGAGAAAACACAGGTGGAACATCACCTTGGAACATCACCTTTGGGTAATTCAGAGCCTTAATAAGGTTTGGTTTGGAGAATTTTTGTTCTTTTTTTTTAAAGCAGAAGATAGAGCCATAATTCTTTGAAAAAGAACCTCCCACACTTGAGCTCAGCCTTTTGAGCTGAGCAGTGGAGCAGCCCCAGAGCCAAGGCAGAGCTGAAATGGAAATAACCAAGGGAATGCTCACGTGGAGATTGGAGCTGCAGAGAGCTGTGTGGGGGATGCAGGGAGATTGTCAATGAGATTCATTTGGTGGCTGGAGGAGGTTCAAAGCTTTACTTTTTTCTCTCCTTGTAGATGCAAAGATGAATGACAGTTTTGCTGCAGTTCTTGGGATATTTCCAGGAATCTTGTTCCAATGCACTTTTTTTCCACTTTTTATTCTTGTCTGCAAAACAATTAGAAGATGAATGTTACAACTCTACCTGATGTAATCCCTGTTAGGTATTCAGAAAAACTCATTTTGATTATGGAAACACATTTTCAGCACAGATTCAGAAATTTAAACCATCTTGTAAATCTTATTGGCCTCGTTGGGTCCAGCTACAAAAATCATACTCAGCAATTGCATTTGTCATTGACTGAGCTGTAGCTCTGAAACTTCCCAAGCCCTGTGCAGTGGCAAAGAGCTCTGGCTGGTTTTATTCCTGGGATGACTTTTGGACTCCCAGCCCAGGAAATGCCTTGAGAAAAGTGGAATTTGTGTGGAATACTCAACCAGCAGCAGCCCAAACGGGAGGGAATGCAGCACGGAGAGAGTAATTGCACTTTGGTCAAAGTCTCAAAGACAAGATGATCCAGAAGTCACAGGAGGTGACAAGATTTATAGGCTGGAAGCTGCAATAGATTGATGAGAGGAAATTGTCTTTAGCTATTGCAAATAGTGGGTTCATGTTCCAGGATATTGCCCCATCAAATTGTTGGAAGATACATGGAATATCAGGGCCAACAGGAGATTTCTTCAGTGCCTACTTAGAAATGTTATTTCCTCTTTATTCATCTGTGTGTAGTCATGTTGATGGTGTGTTTCTTTTAAAAAAAAAAGTATTTATGATAACACAAATTATATCTGCCGTGACAGCAAGTGAATGGGTTGTGGGAGGGTATGAGAGAAGAATTTGTTCAGTTTGCAGCCTTTCCTTTGTGTAGCAGGAGAATTAATTTGGGCTAAGGGAGGACCTTACATAGTGAAAGTGATTTAGCATTCCTTCAGATCCTTGAACAGATTTCAGCTGTAAAAAGAAAACAGCATCTTCCCACAACCACCAAATTGGAAGCAAAAATATTGCAAAGAATAAGGGCTCTCTGTGAATATGTCAAAAATCTAGATTTCATTAATCAGAATGAGATGCAAAACATCTCAGTCATTCAGCTGGAGAGACACTAAATGCAGCTATTTAGGATTCAACTTCAGCTCTTCTGCACTATTTACTAGTTCCTGCTCCTTGTCAGTTAAACACATCACTTGTAGGGAGTTTTAAAATTCCCAAGTAAAACAATTGGAAACTTGAATTGTACAAGACATGACTGGTAAAAAGAACATTTTTTTTTGCAGTAGCCAAAATATGAATCATGAGAAAGAAGCGCTGCTGACAGGAAGAAAATTGAAATCTTTGAGGTGCAGTGCTGGCAAAATTTCAGAAAAGTAGACAAAGGCTTAGAGCAAATTTATGTGTTTGCTCATGACAGCCATCGGAATGATCATTATCTAAAAGATACAATTAAATGAAAGCAGTGCTGAAGGTCATGGTAATAGAGGACAGCCATGGTCACAGGGATAAAAGATAATCTGGGGGGTTGGATCCTGGTGCTCAAAGCTATCAGTCTCTTGAGACAGCTTCTAAAATTCTGTTTTGTGGAGGCTGCAAATGAGTTTGTTTTGTTTTGTTTAGGTGGGATTTTTTGGTTTTGGTTTTTTTTATGGCTTTCCTTGTGTTCATTTTAACACTGCAAACCTGATAATATCATTATGCTACTTCTGGAAGAGGAATGGATCCCCCTCCACGTTTGACAAATGGTCCAATTGTGAGGTTAGTGGCTGCTGAGCTGCACTGGCACTACCCCATTCCAGGCTGCTCTTAGAGCTTGGGTTTGAGTTTTAAAAACTCCACAACCTCTGATGGATGCACCTGAAAATAAAGCTTTGTGGAGACACATATTCTCTACCTGTGACCCTGCATGAGTGATAGTGACATTTCTTTATGGTGAAAGACATCTTTCTCCACAATGAGAAAAAACAAATATGTTCCTTTTCTGCTTCCATTAACACCTCTCTGATTTTTATGTTAGTGTTGGTTGGAGTTTTTTTTAAGTATTTTTTGTTTGTTATTGCTGACTTTATAAGGGAGTCTGCTTTATCTGATATTCTTCCCTCTTCATGCTTTGCTCTTTTTCTGATTACTTAAATATTTTTCTGTAAAATGATCACGTATTCATAATATGACCAGGTACATTTTCAACATAGAGAAAATCAAAACAAGTGGGGAAAAAAGAAAAAACAAAACATTTATTTTGCATGGGGTGGTAGAGCAAATCACTGTTCAGGGTCTTGGTTTCTGCTTTCATATCCAGTCATGATAAATAAATTAAGGTGCATGACTTATCAGTAGCAATGAGAAGGCTGAATTAAGTTACATTATATTTTAAAGTGCATTTCCCTTGTGAAATGACCTAGGATACTGCTGTAAACATTCCATATGAAAGCATGCCTCACAATTTGATGTTCTTCTGGGGAGGTCAAATCACTGGTCGTCATGAGCTGGAATTCAGAACATTCTCAGCTTTTCTTTAGTGCAAAGGGGCACATCAGGCTCATTAAATACGCTCAAATTCCTCCTTATTTTTAATATTCCCTTCTTTCTTTCTCTTCGAGTGTGTACCTGCTAGACTCTATTAATTACCCTGAAACAACAGACGTAAATCAAACATCCCAACTGATTTCATCCCTGATGCATCTCAGAGCACTAATTATTAGCAGAAATTAGCAAAAGCTGCACATGAATAGGTGTGCAATGAGTGAAAAAACAAAGGCTCACAGTCCTTGTGCTGCAAGTTGTTCTTACCAGCCTCAGATGAGAAATGCCTTCAGAGCCAGTGTGGGGCTGAAAATATTGCAGTGCCCCTTGGATCTGGGAAAGATCTCCTGGTGTTTGCCACTTGTGGGCACGTCTGGATCTTTTCCTAAAGAAATCAGGTACAAGAGTAGCTTTGGAGTAGTTTAAAATGCTGAAAGAACAAATTTTCATCATCTTCTCCCTGTAATCTCTCTTTTTCATGCACATCTGTCTTTTTTACCTGAGGAGTTTGTCCTTATTGCTGAAGGCTTATGCTGGAAATTTTAGCCAGCTCTTGTGCACAATCTTATCATTTATGTTGGTGAAATGTGGTATTCACACCACCAGTAGTATCTAAATATCTATTACATATATAAAAGCAGTGTGAGGCAAAAATGGCTTGTTTTTATGGTGTATCAATATTCATGGCAATTGTAATTGCTGTTGTAGTTGTAAAGAGAAAAGAAATGGGGAACCTATTAAACAGATAAAATATCAAGAGTCTGAATTGTGAAAATGATTTAGCATCTAATCTAAGTCAATCTGTGCAGATACTGCTGGAATGGCTCAGGGCTATTCCATCCTAAAAATTTTGCAATTAGTTACTGTTACTTGTATTTATTTATTCAGAAAATGTTGGGTTCCTTCCACTTGAAGGATGCAGGGGATTAAAAATGGGCTCTTTCTTTCCTCCTTTGTACATGCAGAAGAACCAATGTCAGCACAAATTGTTGTGTCACACAAATGGGAGTGTGGCTGCCTCATTTTCTCCCTACTGCTTTGAAACTGTTCCTGGCTGCTGTGTGATTGGGTGTATGACAGGCAGAGGGACTCATTTAGGATAGGAAAATATGACTGGAAAGTCTCCAGGTGTTTGGTGTGATTTAGATGCATTTGTGGTTGTGTCAGAGAGAGAATAAACCCTAAGGAAAGCCATAGAGCTGTGATGTATTGCACTACAAGGACTGCACTAGAGCCCCTGTCTGGCAGTGTAAATAAAGACTTTTATATTTTCATTTATTGACTGCAGTGCTAAGAAAGCTTTGCATTGCCTGGTAGAAGAGGCTGAAAAATAATGTATGGAAAATCTATAGGAGACACAGAGGCATTTCAGAAAGTAAAGAGCAATTGGCTATATCATCAAAGACAAAAGCATTGCTATATACAGGTTGCTTTGATTCTCCAAGAGCCTCTTGGTATTTCCCTGGCATTGAGCTGCTAACAACACCCTCAGCAGAAAAGGCAGAGTCTGTTTGCAGTGGGGGTGAGTGGGGCTGCACACTCCATTGGGATTTTCTTAAATTCCAATCTCCCCTGCAAAGAATGGGCCCAAGCCCTCTGCCACTGGGGCTATGGGATCTTCTGCTTCAGCTGCATCATCACCAGGCTGAGTTCTGGGTTTGGGGAAATGCAGCAGGGCTGACCCAGCTGTGGGCTGGAGAAGGGACTCGACCTCCAAACCACAGTTTGGTCTGAATTTTAAAGAACATGAAAGAAAATGGTACATCAAAGACCATGAAAAGCTCACACATTTCATTAAGTCTCTATTCATATTTCTCTTCATAGGCTTTTGTATCACTGAATGTGTAGGGGCTATGATATACTGTGTAATAACCTCAATATTGTAATAGAAATAAGTGATTAATATGTCACAAAGCAGTAAAATTCACTGGTCACTTCATTAGCTCATGAAAATTAGCTGTTCTCCACAGAGGATGGGCATTGTCCTTTGCTCTAAAGTCTGTATAAGATATACAGCAGTGAATGTACCCCTGGAGGCTTTTTAGCATCAAAATATGAGTCTGGAGCAGGCAGGAAGGGCTGGCCTGACTCCTGAATCAGCCCTTGTGGCTCAGATATCACTGCTGGAAATGGATGTGAACAGAGAACAGCTCTGGGAGAGACCCCAGCCCACATCAGTCAGCCTAAAGCTCTCTTTGGAGACTCTTCCCTCCCAATCAAAATCTGGTTTTATATGTGTAAATATCAAAGGGAAAAAAAACAACAACAATGATCTTGATCTAAAAACTCTCCAGGAATGTCTGTGAGATGTTTGTAGTTATCCCTTATTTATACTCATTTGATGAAAGAAGGAAATAGGAGCAGGATAGACAGTCTGTCACTTATTCTTTGATCAGGACCATGCAGGAAATGTCGCTGAGACAGGAGGGATGTGCTCCAGGATCACACTGTGAGGTGTCTGTCGAGCCACAGCTGTGAAGGGGAGGGGATGTGGGGATTTAACTGGGCATTTCACTCTGTGCAAAAGGTGCAAATGTTGAAAATCAAAGATTTGTAATCCTTCATTTATCAGCAGGGCATGAGAGAGTTGAATTTAGATGGGAAGAATTGAAGAGTTTGCAGTGAGGTGGGGTTGATCTCTTATCCTGGGTGACAAGGGACAGGATGAGACAAAATGTCCTCAAGTTATGCCAGGGGAGGTTAAAATCAGAAATCAGGAAAAGATTCTTCACTGGAAGGATGATCAAGCTTTGGAATAGGCTGCCCGAGGGTGTGGTGGAATCACATCCATGGAAGTGCTCAGAAAATGGGTATGGGGTTTAGTGGTGAGCACTGCAGTGCTGGGTTAACCTGGGCTTGGTCTTGGAAGGCTTTTGCAGCCTTAGGGATCCTGTGGAGGGGCTGAGCACAGAGCTGATCCCCTGGCAGGGAAGCATGGCCAGTGGCTGTGCAGGAGATGGAATAAATTGCATTTCTCTTTGCCTGGATGTAAAATAACCATCCCAGCCCCACTGCCCTGCACTCACACTCCTGCAAAGAGGAGATTCCTGGATCCCAGGGGTGAACTGCTCAGGGCTTGTTCACCTGCCCATGGTTTTTCCATCTGGGAACCAATTACCAGTGCTGCTAATGAAATATCTGTTCAGTTCCATAACTTGATGTTGTACCTTCCTGAGCCTCACACTGCAAACTCCAGTGCTTTGGAGGGAAGATGGATGCCTGTGGGCTTTTTAAATTAGCAGTCCTTACCAAGTGCCCATACACGGTGTAATTATGTGGTTTTAACTCCAGATCTTTGCTTTTATCTCTTTGATTTGCACACACACATATCCAGTCACACCACACAAAATCCAGTGTGCCTAAGAGGTGCTGCTTAGAAATTCATGTGAATCTTCAAGTTGTTTCTGAGGAATTAATTATGCTTGTGAGTTTGTTTGAAAAAAATGTTGCTTCTCAAACGGTGAGGTTTAACATTTTATTGTCATGTATGCACAGCAATAGTGTTAAAAGCAAAGCCCTGAGCTTCCTGCTTCCTTTCCATGGGGTGATCTGAGTTTATCCCAGGGCACTGCTTTGCTGGGAGGGCACACACTTGCTCGGGCCAGGTTTGTGCCATTACCCTGCAGGAAAAGGGGCACTGATTGCTCTGCCAGTTTGAGGCTAATGGTTGTTTTCCTGTGGCACTGGGGGACAAAGGGACACTGCTGGGACACACCTGAGGGCCAGCACTCCTCCAGGCCAGCACCAAGGTGAGCCCAGGCTGCAGCTGTTAAAGGCAGTGTGAGTTTCATAATTCCACCTTTCCCTGCTTTAGTCCATTTTTCTATATTCTATTTTAGCTGGAGTCTCCCTAATTTCACAACTCCCCCGTGGTGCCCGGGATTTTTTATAGCTGTAAGAATTGTGAGTTGTTGCCTTGGAAACACAGTTGTTCATGCAGCTGTTGTAACTATACTTGTTAATTTTGCTTTATCACAAAAGGTTTCAAAGCTTTTTCTGTATTTGTCTGACATTTCTTGGTTCTGTAACTCTTTATAACATTCTGTTTGACAAATTGGAGGAGGAAATAGAACTTCAGCCTCACAATGTACAGCATGCCCCCATGTCCTGGCTGAATCACCTGCTTTCCTGCCCTTGGAAGCCTCCAAACTCCATTCAGTCTCCTTCCTGCCTATTAAAAAAAAAAAAAGGAAAATGGAAGAATTTTTGAAAATGTCTTTCAATGTTTTACATCAGAGCTTCTGTGTGCAGGTGCTGGGGACAGCCTGAAGCAGCAGCAGCTCCTCCAGGTTTCTGCAGCTGTGGGCAGATCAGTCCTGTGCTGCTCCTGCTCCATGGGACAGACCTGGCAGAGCAGCAGGAGGTGCCAGTGATGCTGAGAGCTTTGCCCACGTGTGGCACCTTTCCCATGGAAGCTCCTTTGAAAGACTCAGGTCCATCCGTGCTGCCTTGGCTGCAGGAGTCCCTCATCCTCCCCTTTGGTCCCCCTGCTCAGGATCAGCTCCTGGAAGCAGCAGGGATTTGATCTCTGGCAGTGCTGAGAGCTGGGGCTGCTGGGTTGGAGAGGAAGCACTGAGGATCCCTTTCCTCTCTCCCTCCTCTGTGCCAGCCCTGAGCAGTGCCAGAGCTGGGGCTGGCAGGGACGTGTGGGCAGGAGCAGGGCTCCTATCAAACTTGTGGATGTTTGCTTTGTTTTAGCCAAGGCTCCTAATTGCCAGCATATTTCCAGTGCATATACCTGTCAGCTACACCAGCTTAGCTGGCATTGCACTGCCTTTATGCTGTCTTATGGTTTTACAGCAGGATAAAAAATGGGTTGGGCTCTGGGAGTCGCTTCCTCTCAGAGCTTTCCCATTTCCCCTGCCTGCAGCTCAAGCCGTAAGAGCTGGGGAGAAGGACAGGTGGGCACTATTTCTGCACTCTGAAACAGGGCAGCAGGGCTGCTAAACCAATACACAGAGCAAGCTGCTCACTGCAGTGTTACTGTGCCTCTGTCTCTGGGCACTGCTTTCCATGGGCCTCAGCCCGCTGTAATGCCCTGTGCTGCTGCTGCTCCTGAAGTTTTTGGGACTTTATTGAGAGATTGGAGACAAGTCAGGACAGAAAGCACAGTCACAGCTGGCTTCAGGTGCCCAGAGTGGTTTGACTGCATTTGCTGTGAAGAAATGTAACCTTACTCTACCATAATGTGGTACAACTTTATTTTCTATTTAATTTATTCATGCGATTTCACTGTAGGAAGTTATGGATTGCAGTCTTTAAAGCAGTTTATTAGGAAAGCTACTAAAAAGGAGATCAAACCAGAAACACCTGAGCAAGTAATAGGCAAATATAAGTGCTGAACCAGCCTAGGAATGGATGTTTGTATTTGCTTATAAACTACCTTTATAAACACTGCAGAAATTGTAGCAATTCTTTTCAAGTCGCCATTATCTGATAACACAAGTTTTTCAATCCAATTGCAAAAATTACTCACTCACTTGAGAGGAAAACAGCAGAACAAATAAAAAAAGACAATAGTGGACAATTAAGGAGTTCTTGTGCTGTGGTTGAGAAGTACAGAGAACATCCTGAGGGTGATCAAAGGCACTTTTGTACTCCATTCTCTTTGGTGATTCACTTTTTGGAGTAAGTGATGTTTCTGCAGAGAAGCACAAGCCATACCTTCGATTACATTTATTGCCTGTCAGGGATGATAGAGGATCTGCTTTTCTGCCCCAGTTTCTCATTGTATAGGGAGAGGATTTACAGAACTCACCTTTTTTTTGGCTGGGCAACTGCAGCAAAGTGCATTTGTAACTTCAGAATCAGGGCAGTAATTTAAAGTAGAGGATGGTACCAGTCTCAGAGCAGCATCTCTGTCATAGTTTCAGAAAATAATTAAATATTAAAATAAGCGCAGTCTGGATTGTTGAAATGTTGACAGCTAACTAATCTGTATTTTTCTGA
Source organism: Passerina amoena (assembly GCA_013401095.1). Lineage (NCBI taxonomy): Eukaryota > Metazoa > Chordata > Aves > Passeriformes > Cardinalidae > Passerina > Passerina amoena. The sequence continues at coordinate 139,126 of WBNP01001485.1, read as the reverse complement.
TTTTATGACAGCACCTGAAACAGTTGCTTCCACTGATTGTGTTGAGTATAGAAAAGAAATTCTGTTTGACTCTACCAAGTTCATATACTAGCAGATGCAATATTCGGGCAGCTAGATATTAATGGTCTGTGAGTATCTGTACTATAAGGATTGGCAAACTTATTAAGAATTTATTGAGGTTGTGTCCTTGGCTGCTGATTGGATTGAGCTGGGAGAAGTGTTGTACAGTATGTTCTGTCATATTCAGATATTTTCTTATTCTGTCAGCCCTCCCTGGGAGGACACACTGACATAATAACCTTCACAGCACAAATTTCCAAAGCTTGATCTCTGGGACCTTAATATCTTTTGGACTTGCAGAGTTTTGTTGTTTGGTTTGTTGTTTTCTTTTTTTCCTTGACTTGGAGGATGCTTTAGATGGGAAAGAGATTTTCAATTGCAAACCACTTTACATGTAATAATGCAAACACAGCCTGTGCTGCATTAGCAAAGTGCAGGCACTTTGTAGGTGCAAGGAAATTATTGTTGTACTCTTCTTGAGCTTTTGTGAGCCCCTGCCTGGAGTTGGGCTTGGGCTCCCTGCTCCAAGATAAACATGGACTGCTGAAAAAGGTGAGGCAGGAGGCACCATGAGCTGGTGCATGTCCTGTGAGGAAAGGCTGGGACTTGGCTTTGTCCTTCTTGGAGAAAAGAGGTGAAGGGAAGATCCCATCCCTGTCTGCAGGTGCCACAGAGAGGAGCAGAGAAAATGGAGACACTGTGAGCACCTACCAGTGGAAGAAATTCCCCAGAAATCCTCTGGAATCTTCATCCTTGGAGGAATTTAGATGCTCAGGGCAACATCTTCTAGGTGGATGTGCTCTGAGCTGAGGTTGGACTAGATGAGCTCCAGAGGTTGCTTTCAGTCAAAATTATTGTCATCCTAATTTTTTTTTCATCTCATCAACCTTATCAAAAATGTATTCATCATCTACACAAGTAACTAAGGGGATAAAGAAAGGAAAGGCTTTGCATTTGAGGATTCATTTTACTGTTTGTTCAAGCAGAGAAACAAGTACAAAACAACAGATATTTGCCATTGTGAGGGGATGCAGGATATAAGAAGAGAGGGAAATGAAATAAAACAGAAAAAAAAAAAAAACTAAAACCAAAAAAAGTAAAAAAAACCCAGAAGCCCCCTCATAAATATTGTTCAGATCTCAGAATTTTGTCAGAGAAACTGAAAAAAAAAAAAATCAAACTGTCTGAAATTCTCCTCCCAGTAAGGAGTGGCAGTGGAAATGATTGCTGCATTTGCCACCAATGACAACATCCTTATCCATGCACTTTGTATTTCCTCAGCCACCTCCCCTCCTGTTGCATCCCAGCTCTGCAGGTGAGGCTCTGCTTGCCCATCCCTGGCTGTGGTTGCCCCATGTTTGCCTCTCTGGCTGTCCCACAGCTCAGTTCCCACCCTGGCACCCAGGATTTGCACCATCAATGCACAAGGACACCCTGGGTGAGCACCCATCAATATCCTACAGACCCCTGAGAGCCTTTAGGGACTTTAGAAAGTGGCTTGTGTGGATAAGGGGACACCTCAGTGTCTCTTTGGCAGCTACTGCAACAGCCTGAGGAGCTGAAATGAGATTTAGGGGGGTTACTCAGTGCTTTGCTCTTGATTCCACCAAGGGGAAGAAAAGCTCTGTAATAGGAGAGGGTTGGATCCAGCACTCTCAGAAACAGCTGCAGAGAATTAGTTGCCACTAAAGCATTATCTTCTGCCACTTTTCCTACCGTTGGGAGCACAATACTTTCTCAAAAGATGCCAGACACAAACAGGATTTTTTGTGAAAAGCTCTCCATCTGCAATGTTAACCTAGAGATGAGTGTCATAAAGGGAGGAGTGGCATTGGAAGATGCAGGTGTCAAGGTACCAAGGTACTCCAGCTCCCTCAGTTAGAAAGTGCCTTACCTGTTTGGCAGATGGTTTTTTTTGGTGTCACACACTCATGCCAGTAGTGCTTGTTGTATCAGCAGCTTTCTGATGGCAGGAGGAGTCAAAAAGGGAAGGGTAGAAAGGGAAGGAGGAGTCACCTGCTGTTCAAATGATGACATGAGGATCATCCATAGCCTCACAGTGTAGTAATAGAGGATAAAACTATTCTGTTTTTGCTCAGAACAGCTTTATTGACACTACAATGTGTTCTTCAATGCTTTACCTGTGAGGGGAAGCTCCTGTGGTGGGTGTGAGCCCCTGAGCAAGAGAAGAGCTGTAAGTTCTTTCCTCCAAAGAGCAGAACAGACAAGTGCCAGAATTCAGTGTAATCTCCAAGTGTGGCTTGGAGTCTCCCAGTTCTGCTGTATTTCACTGCTTTGACAGCTGGTGCTGAGGGCACAGAGCTCTGCAACGGGCTGTTAGACAGGCACAAGGTTAATTTGACTGCTCTGGAAAGCACTGAGAGAAGAATGTGGCAAATGCATTCGTCAGTCAGAGGAAGGGGAAATGACTTGTTATTACTGAAGCATGTATTGTTATTGCAGAAATAACCAGCATTGGGCACAGAAATAGCAACAAGATGGTGCTTCAAGGTGCTTAATCCCTGGGAAGGGAAGCATGGAGCCACTGCAGAATAAATTGGAATGGAGGTGCCTGTTGTTAGCTGCCATGCCTGCAGATATAATAAGTAGCCGTGGACCAAGGCAAGGCTTTGATGCAAACCCAGGCTCACTTGAAATGCCCAGCACAGACAAAAGAGTTACTGGGGCTGCTGGAGTGGCTCAACAGTAAAAGTACAGCTCTGATCTTTTTAACAACCCAGATTAAGCATAAAAACACAAAAGAAAAATAAGAATCTATCAGTGAGTATGTGTACCCTCCTATAAACTCCAGCAGGAAAAGTGAATGAAGCTGAAAGACAATTTAGTAACTCCCCTGTACCAGAGCTGGGCACAGTGAGCTCCTCAATTCAGCATTTTATAGGAAAGAGAAGAACTGCAGAGGATGAGGGGATGTTATTCCTGCTCTGTAAGATAACCAGATTTCTGTAGCCCACCAGCTTTATATTTTTTTGTATTCCTGACATGAGATTACTTTGCAACCAGTAGGAGTCAAAGAGGGGTTTTAAATCTTAGTGAAGCTTTTGTTTCAAATAGATTTTTTTAGATTTTTTTTCATAATATGCCAAGAAGCTGATTGCTACATTGAAGGCATGCATGTGTGTGAGCTGACATGTATATCTATGCACAGAGCACATAAAGGGACATTAAAATCCAACATCTGAGAAGTCACTCTCAGCAGCAGCTTTGCCACAGGTGAAAAGGTGATTTTTTTAGGGCCATTGAACACTATAAATGTGTTCATTGTATCAGTGCTTCAGAAATACCCATTCTAAATGACTTTGTGTTGATCCACTGTGAAAATTCATTGTGCTCAATTGCCCTCAAAATTTCCCATTTCTCATCCGTGCTGTTGCAGTTTGCTGAGTGCACAGCAGCCCACAGTGCGGCCGGGCAGGCACCCGGCTCCAGAGGGCCTGAAAAGGATTTTTATTGCCTGCCAGGCTGCTCTGTGCTCCCCAAAACCTGAGCAGATCTGTGCCAAGGGCTTGGAGCTGGGAGGCTTTCACAGGTGGGAACGGATTTCACGGAGCTGATGCCGAGTTGTGCGCACACAAAGGCTCGAGCGTGTCGCACGTCACACGTGCATGAGATGTGGAAAATGGAGCTTGGCTTTAATTTTTAATCATACCTTTGATTCAGAGAAGTCAAACCCACCCTCTCATCAGTTCAGTTCTATTCAATTTAGGAGAAAAAAGAAAAAAAAATCCAAATTATCAGGTGGCATAAATAACTTTCAGCATGCATGGCAAGAGGTTGAGTCATAAAATGATTGGTAGGGGTTTTATTTGACATTTCCTTAAAACAAGACTTACAGGGATGGTTTGGGTTTTTTTCAGTTTTAAAAAGGAACATTTTTAATCTGTTTTATTTGTCCTTTAATTTACTGTATTGTCTGACTCCTTATAAAATCCTGTGCAAATCAGCCTTTCAGCTGAGAGGGAAAGCAATGCCTGCTTTGGACCAGAGGATGGTGAAATTTAAAGAGCTCTTGGCCAATCCTTAGAGTGCTGCAATACCTGAGAATTCCCTCAGCAGTGGAACATGGATGGTATCAGAGAAGCCTGGTGGGATTGACAGATTGGGTGAGGAAGTTGTGTGGAGGAAAAGGATCATATGATCATTTGGATCCTATGATGTTCCCAACCTCAGTTAAGCTGTGAATTGTATTAAAAATCCCTTAACGGTGAAGAAAATTCAAATATGAATTTTATAAAAGAGCTTTGCCTTTGAATGGGATGTGGCAGGAAGCTTGGTGTGGAGTACAGGGCTGGAAATGCAAAAGAAATGTTGGTTTGCTTCACCTTCCAACCTTCTGCTTGTGAGTTCACAAACTCCTGCCTGTGGCTCAGACAGGTTGGACACTGTGTGCTAAAAGTCAGGGCAGGAGATGTTTAATTGTGTAAGGAGACCTTGATTTTCCTTCCAGTTATTAGAGCTTTATCCCATCCTTGCAGCACTGGCATCTTGCTGCAGTGGTGCTTCATTTCTGGGTTCCTGTAGCAGGAATTCCTCCTTGAGCAGCACCAAGCCCCTGCTCCAGCAGTGATTCAGCCTCTGCTGCTAAACTGGGACTCAGCAGGACAGTGCCAAGGTCAGGCTGCCTCACTCACAGCCTCTTCAGTGTGGGAACCTACTCCACATTTCCCTACAAATTCAAAACTCTGTGTTGTTTACATGGTTTTAATCTCAAAAAAGGGAAAAAGAGAAATAAACCCCTTTTTCTGTTTGTTTTTATTAGCAGAACATTTGTCTTCCATTTCTGCTCTGCACTGGGTTTTTTTTTCTCAAAAAAAATATTTTTATTTGAATTATTCTGAGAAAAAATAGATTCTTTCTTAGCAGGTGAAAGCTGTCTCCCAGGGTTATGAATACCAGCAGTCATTTTTTAAAGAAAAACAGTATTTGCAAGCATACTGAATTTCTAGTCTGTTAAGTGTGCAACAAATTTTAGTCTTGGGAAACACATCAAGAACTTTCATGTCTCTGTGTCTCTACATTAATTTCTGGACCCTAGTGATGATACTCTGGGTGGTAAAGATGTACTAATTCATATAAATGGTGGTTGAACAGTCATAATTCATCTGTTCTTCAGGTTTAAGGAAAAAAGACCAAGAATTCTAAGCCAGCAAATATTATCTGATTTGATGTTATATAATAGTTTGGTTCTTTTGAAGTTCTTGGGAGCAAAGGAAAGCACTCTCTTATTTTAGTTCTTTTTTCTTATTTAATGTATTTAAATGCATTAAATGAATAGAACCACTCTTAAAAGAAAATAAAACATCAGAGGAGTATTCTTCTGCCTAGGCTGGTGAAAGCTGGGCTTTGTCTAAATTATTTGCTGACTTCAGTCGTCCATTTCTCAGAGAGAAAAAGAAAAAGGTGCAGCCCCACAATCTCAGAAGGTCTCTCAGGAGAAGACAAAGGGCAGCTCGTGCCCATTGTCTAGACTCAGCTGTTCAATACTCATCATCCTTATTCTTCTGATTCTTATGCCTCAAAGTAATTTCAGAATGAGGAGAGATAATGGGGAGAAGTGTGTGAGAGCAGCATCTCTGGCAATTGTGACCAATTCTGTAGAAAAGGAGCTGCTCTTGTTATAAAGTTTTAATTTTCTTTTACTTGGTTTTACAGCAGGTCTTCAGCATTTCACTGCTGGGTTTATGGTATTATGGTATTTCAAAAAAAAACATTTGCTCCCCCAGTAAAATATTATATTTATGTCATCTGTAAATTTGCACTTTTCAGGGCTCCAGTTGCATCTTTATTTCGATAAATCGCATTTCCACTGCAGTTACACTCTGGTTCATAATTAAATCACTTTCAGTCTAAGTACAGGAAATCCATGCTTCAGTGTGCAAGTCTGCTGACAAAGTGAAGGGTAACCCAATTCTCATCCACACAACTTTTTAATTAGTTGCTGCACATCTGAGGATTAGGCTTGTTGGGATGTCTTGCAGAAAATAACATTAATATTCAATTTGGTTAAGGGCTTTCAATAAACAAACAGAATTAATAAAGCTATTAAGCAAATGTCTCTGATGACCACTTTCCACATGGATTGCAGCTCTTCAGAAGCATTTCCAGAGGCAGGCAGCTGAGAAGGGTTTCTCTCCCTGTTTTGGCTGAATCTTGAGGAGTAGCTGGGCATTTTCCATCCTGAGCTCATCTGCATTTGAATTTGCTGAATGCATTTTCTGGGGTCTACAAAAGCCAGGTGGAAAAGAGTGCTTTGTTACAAGCTCTGTTATCAGCCTCACAAAGTACAGTATTTCATTTTCTCTTTGTCTGTCTTGTCTAGGTTTCAGAATATTCTGCATCTGAACAAGAAAGCACTTTTTTTTTTTGTGAGTTTGGAATTATTTTAGATATGAAAGGTTTGTTAAATTATGCCTTTACCTGGATATTTTTTTTTTTTTAATGTGAAGCATGGCTTTGTGAAATGTTCTGGATGAGCCTCTACTGCTCCAAGTCAAATGATTGGCATTAAAAAAAAAAAAAAACAACTCATCTAATGTAAACCTGGGAATTATTTTAGGCTTATATTGTCATTTGAAAAATCTGGAACTTCAGTGAAAGAGAACTGATATAAAAATTAATTCATATTTCTTGGAAAATAAGCTCTGCTACTTACGTAAGTCCTGGCAAGGTGGTGTTGATTTTGTGGGGAGATTTTGGCTGCTTTTATGGTGTCATAAATTCACTTTATGTTGTAGCTTGCTATAGATCACAACCATCCTTTCACAGCTTTTGAGAGCTATTGAGGCAGCAGTGGTGAGGTAACTTCTCCCAAAATACTGTTTACATTCTGCTGAGATTCCTGTGGGGACAGGTTGTGTTTGCATTGAAGAGACATTCACTTCCTACCCAAGGCATTATTTGTGCATTCCATGTATTTGCAAGTGTGTGTGTGTGTGTGTGTGTGTGTGTGTGTGAAATTGATTTCACTTGATTTTTTTTTGCCAAAAAATTAAAAAGAAAACCAATTTAGATGGCACTAGAAGAAAGGCTTTTAAGAAGCCATGTTCCCACTAGGAATTGGACTAAACCCTTTGGGTGCTGCTTTGTGATTTGCTCTGTGCTGAGCTGCAGGGATGGAGCTGTTCACCTGCCCACCAAAGGCTGCAGAGGGCTCCAGGGCCCCCTGAAACATCTCTCCACATCTCTAAATTTGGTGAAGAACACAAAAACTGCTTCCTTTACCCCACTGCCAGAGGCTGATCTGGCTGGGGGTGCAGAGGAGCTGCCCCCAGGAGAGGGTTTGGGCAGGAGGCTCTGGAGAGCCATTCCTGACTGTCCCATTCCACTGACTGCACTTTGATTCAAGCCTCTGCTGGTCAGTTAAAGATGCTGAAGCACTGCAGGGGGGGTTTCTCTGGAAATTTTATCTTCTACTTTATTGCAGAGGGTGCCTATCTATCTGTAAATTAAGTGACACCCCAGCAGCTTTTCCCTTTTCACTTTGCTCCATGCTCCCTGCTCAAGTTTGGGACTTGAGCTCTTGGGAGTAAATGAGGAGTGTTCCATATTGTGGCTGCCAACAGAAGTGGGTAGTGGAAGAATATTTCAAAGCAAGATTTCTTGTGACTTTTCACAGCTTTCAAATTGCAGCTTGCTTTGCAATGCACTGAAATGACACAAGTTTCTCCTGTCCAAGGCATTTTCCCTGTCAGCAGGCAGGTTCCAGCAGTGTCCCCATCCACAGGGGGCTCCTTAAGCTCCCTGATGTTTGTTGCTGTTAATTTGAGGTGGCTTTGCATGAAGGACTGGCCCAAAGTCCACGCTGTAGTGTAGTGTGGTGGAAATGATAAAATTCTTCCCTTGTTTGGTAGAGGTTTTATCCCAGCCTTGGTTTTAAGTTGTACCAGCACTCAGTGCAGAGCAGCTCTGCAGGATCAGATCTGCAGTGAGATTTCATTCCTGCCATCAGAAACCACAAAGTGCAGTTCTGTGTGACCCTGTTCCCATCTCCTGAATGGAAACCCTTTGGGCTGGATGCTTTTCCCAGGGCTGGGATCTGGCCACGGCTCCCTCCCTGCCTTCCCACCTTTGGCTCCTGAAGTGGCTCCTGCAGCAGCTCCCAGGCAGATCCATCCTCCCTCCCTGCTCAGATCTCATTCCTGCAGCTGCTGCTGCACAGCCCAAACCCAGGCAAGGTGGGAAAACCCTGCAGAAGGAGGATGCTTGTGCCAGCAAGGTTGGTGCTGCTCAGCCTTAACAACATGACAGCTTCTCCATCACCTAATGGGACTTTCCCATCAGAGATGGATACTATATATGAATGTTATTAATGTGTCCAGGAGTAACCTATTCACACACTGATCTATTGAGTTCTCTGGAGAAATTAAATAAATAATAAAATGTTCCAAAGTGATCAATTTGGAGGAAGCCTTTAATCAATTATTAATTGATTATTCACATTAGCACAATGCTTGTAAGGATCAAAACCTAATTTTGACAACATATGCAAACTTATCCTTTTGAATTTAATAATATATTCTCAATCTGTTGTTCATTAAGGTGAACATCTGTGAATTCATTATTTTTTCTCTAAGCTTGCTGCACCACAAACTTCATTTCTTTAACAAATTTTCCAAAGAATAATCCCATTACAAGCTTAGTTTATAATACATACAATGACAGCTCTGTTAGCATGTTTATCTTGTTGTTGTTGTAGTTTTGGGGTTTTGTTTTGTTTTGGTTTTTTTAACAACAAGTATTTGCAGCAAAATCTGTTCTGGGATGGCACAGAGAGTTAGACCAGGGAAAGTGGCTAAATCTGGTTGAGGAAACTGGCTGCAGAGTTTGTGATGTTGTTAGCAGAAAATGACATGCTGTTAACTTATAAAAATGTGCCAGAGGTTTCCCAAAATATGATGATTTAGCTCTGAATATCCACTTGCGAGTTATAGAAAATAGACATTTCATCCACCTCAGTGTTGGCCTTATTTTGTTGTTCCAATGTGGATTTTTCAAGTATATGCAATTGCAAAATTCCTCTCTTGCTAGTTTTCCATTGCTGTTGGGGTGAAATTGTAACAGTTTTCAGTGCACACAATGGAGGAGAAAGAAGAAACGGGTGAAGAATGCTGGTTTTGAACTTTTAGATGGAAATATGTGACACTATATAGAGAGAATGCCTCTGGGTGCTCCTTCAGACACTTTGCAGGCAATGCTGATGCTCCTGCACGGTCCAACTGCAGCTGAGCTCTGCCTGCTGGGCCTCCCAGGCACCTTCCCATACAGAGCTGCCTCTTCTGGCTTGGACTTTTCCTCCATAAAGTTCATGGTAAATGAAATACTGATGTTTCAGAGGAGATGAGTAACGTGCTGGATTAATTTGACCAGCCCACATTAGGAGAGCACCGAGCAGAATTTGCAGCTGCAGAAGATTGTCACCATGTTCCTGTGCTTAATGGAATAATTTAGGCATAGAGACAGAAAGAAATCTCCACTAAAATGAGTACAAGCACTTTTAAGCAGAAAACCTGTAGCTAATTTTCAATCCTGTAATTGAATTTGCAGGATAGCACATAAATAAAGCTGGGCTTTTTAAAAAGTTGGATGCTTTGCAGTGCATAACAATGTTTTACTGCCTCATAATGCTTCCCCCCGGGTTTCCCCATGCACTCTGCAGTTCCATTGCAATGCTGTGTGTCCAAACCTTCAGCCGTGCTGCAGCCTGCTCAGGATTGTGTCAGGAGGCTTCAGAAATGCATGCAAATCATCCACAGCCTGCTAATTGCCAGCTGTTAATTTGTAATGTGCTGCAGCACCCGGCTCTCAGTGCCTGTCCCTTCTGGATTGCAGCCTGAGCTGAGGCGCAGAGCTCTTCTCTTCAAGGCTTTTGCACGGTTTTGTGTTTTGCTCCCACTAAAATCACAGAACCACAGAATGATTTGGGCTGGAAGGGACCTTAAAGCTCATCTTGTTCCATTCCCCTGCCATGGCAGGGACACCTCCCACTGTCCCAGGGTGTCCCAATGTCCATCCTGGGCACTGCCAGGGATCCAGGGGCAGCCACAGCTGCTCTGGGCACCTGTGCCAGGGCTCCCCACCCTCAAAATAAAGAATTTCTTCTTGATATCTGCTCTAAACCTGCTGACTTTCAGTTTGAAGCCATCCCCCCTTGTCCTGTCATTGCAGGCTCTGCTAAGTCAGAGCAGTTTTTAAGAGGTTTGATTCCAAGCCTGAGCTCTGAAGGGTTTGTTGTTTTCTGAAACAAAATTCCAACAGAATTTCTAATGCTATTAAATTATGTCAAAAATGGTATGATATTATTTTCAGCTTCTTCTGACTTTACTGAAGCACTTGCATTTAGTAATTAAATCAGATTTTGCAAGGAACTGAGTAAAATGGTGTTAAAAAATTGCCATGATGACATCAACTTCAACAGCTGTGCCCTTGAACTCACTGCTACCCCACAGGGCTGGGCTGGGCTCTGTGCATTAGAGATGCAATTTGACAAAGTACTGAGGTTTTTCAACTTTCTTTTAAAGTCAATGGAAGGCAAGGCCACCTGGGTTGAAGCAGAGGACACCAAGCTCATTGTGAGATTGAGATTTCACTGTAATTCATGCCCCTAACGTTTTAGATAATCCATTGATCTCTCTTGAACAGCTAATATCTGTAATAATGCCACATTTCTACATCACCCAAAGTCAATTAAAAGACGTGTATTGTAGCTATATTTTAATCAAGACTTACGGGGGAAATGGGAGTGAAGAATTCTGCTTGCCTTAATAGTACCATTGGCAAAAAGAAAAGCTGACTGGAAAATCAAATTAATTATCTCTTCTTTATTATGCCCTTTATATGTTCACTTGCTTTGTAAAATGAATTTAAATTATTTCTATACTAAGAAAAAAGGTATTTAAAAATCATCAAAAAAAGTAGATGTATCTTTCTAGACTATTCACTTGGAGAATTCAGGTGTAATTAGTTAAATTTTGGTCTATAAATAAGACCTCAGCAAAATCCTGGTTCTCATTGAGAGATGTTGAGTGGACAGTGACTTTTCAGACATTCCATCCCCACCTACTTATGAGGTATAAACTAGAGGTTCCACTAAATTTTGAAGGGTTTCAGGACCACTCCTGAGAAGTATTTGCTACTTTTTGATGTGTTCTAAAGTTAAAAAAAAAAAAAAAAGGTATTATACAGATTAAATCATCTCATCCAAAACCTGATCTCACATAGTTCTCCAAAGCAAGCAGTTTGTTGCATGCATGTGAGGGAAAGATGGTCATGGATAGTTGAATTTATTTTAATTGTTGGTTAGGAAAGCAAACCTGACTTGCTGCTTACCACACATTAAGAATAGGCAAGGAAAAAAAAAAAAAAGACTGCATTGGCAATGAATCTATTGGTCCTGTGACAGATTTGAGATTAAGTTCTTATACTTCCATGACATTTTGAAGTAGACCATTTTTGTTGAGGGAAAGAGAGAGGAAAAGGAAAGGTCATGTCTCTCTTATCAGGCAGTCATAGTCTCCTGTAAAATAGAAATGCCTGTTTAATGTCAGTGAACAGCCCAGATGGAGATTCATGTTGGAGCAAAACACCCATACTTTATCTTACACCTCAAAGTTTACACTACTTAAACCCTGTGATAACAGAATCCTAAGGCATTTTCTGATGGGATCCTTCTCTCATTGCACCATGATTCTCCACAGCTGCCCATTTTCTCTTCCTTTTCTCCTCCAAACCCAGCCCCTGTGCATTCCTGACAAACCAATCCTTGGCCCAGGTATCTGCAGTCCTGAAGGAACAGAGGAGCTCAGGCTCAACTACTGCATTAAAATATTTCATGGGCTGTACTGAGGGTGACTTTTGCAAGTCCTCTTTGCTTCCTGGCTGAATTTACAGAGAAAGGAGCTCTAAAAATCATTGCTCAACGTTATCAGGAGTGCCAGAAAGGGAGGGATGGGAAATGAAAACATTACCCACAGCAAGTGTGACTTCATCAGTCCTTTGAGCTCTGTAGAAGGAGCAACTTCATTTCTGTACTGCCTTTTGTTTTGGTCCATCTCTTCTGTCTTACAAATCTACTTCTAGCATGTATTTGCTTACCTAAATGATTTATTTCAGAAATGCATTGCTTGAAAGCTTTTCTTCAATGATAAAATAAGAAAGATTCTGTTCTTCTTCTTAAACTTTACAGGCTATATGGAAATGGGGGAAAAAAAAATTATTGTGGGCAGTCATGATAGTTTAATGAGAGTAATAAGAGCAACAGCTTTTACTTCATTACTCTATGGAGTTCTGAGCTGTTACTTTTCCCCACCTTAAAATAAAAAGGAATTAAGTGCAGGATTTAAGGATTTAACCTTGAGGTTAAAGGTGTGAATGTGCATTTGAGTGGTTGTATACATGGGGGCCTGGTGTAAAACTGGGCAAAACCGAACCACCTCCAGGTGAATGTGCCTGAAGGAAGTTTTGATATTACCAGAAACTAAACTCATTTCAGCAGACAAGTGTATTTTTTTGTGTCTGTGTGTGTGTACACGTGCAGGGGTTTTTAATTAACCACATCTTCCCTCACTGTGCCCTTCTACATAAGGAATATCCTTCAAAGAAAGACACACTTTTTAACAGCTAAGGCTTTCACGTTATTTCTGGCAATAATTGGGGAATATTATTTAATAAGTAATGATTGAAATAACTCCTTCACTGAAATTACCTATTACGGAATTTCTGAACTGGTGGCAAATTATATTTCATTGCATATTCATGCAGTTTAATTTAATCCTATATTTAATGTGAAATATGACATTAATTGCTTGTAAATAGTTTTTTATACTCTAGATGCAGTTTTTAAAATACTGTAATATCAGGAATAATGACCTGGCCAAACACTTCAATCAGTCAATGTCTTTTTTAATATTAGGTATGCTGGCAAACCAGTTGAAAAGAAGGAATTTTGGGTTATTTAGTCAAGCAGGGATTTAATTACATGTCTTCTGGAGTCTGATAGAATAAAGGCAGTGGAGGCAATGTTTTGGCAGCTAAGATCCTAGGAAAAACAAACATAAGTAATTAGTTTATGTTCTGTTACTCTCTTCAATTTTTCTTCACCTGTACATTCCCCTTAATTTCCTCCCATTTCTTCTGCTTTGCTGTGGTCCCACCATGTCACTGCTTGCTCATCCTTCTGCCTGTGGTCCTTTTATGTTCCTTTACTTTTCAGGATTGATTCTCCTTTTAGTCCTCTACCTTCTGCACTTGGGTTTCATTTCTCATTCTCAGTACTTGCACTGATTTTTCATGCATTCTCAGAGGCCCTTGGAGGGGTTTTTACAGAAAGACAGGGCATAAATCAACCCATGAGCCAAAACCAGAGATGGTCATGTCAGTGGAGCACAGGTCATAGCAGCAAAGTCAGTTTTATATAGACAGGCACCTTTCAGGGTTTTGTCCCAGATTCCTGGAGTTCCTTCTCTTTGTCACTCTGGAATTTTGCTTCCTCCCAATACTCCCCTGTTAGGAGTTGTTCATACCTGCTGTGATTTGCTGCCCTTAGTGGGATTTTACATTCCTTTCCAGATCAAAACATGTAAATGTCTCTGGGTCTCTTGGAAAGCTTTAATCTCCTAAAGTAGGTTTTATTGAAGAGTTGTTGGGTTGTTGTTTTTTTTTTTTTGACATTCGTGATAAGTTTGATAATTGCATTAATAATTATTCTTTCATGTTTGCTATTTACAACCCACAAAGCATCTGATTCTGAGCCTCAAGGAGAAATCAGAACAATAGTGGAGTTAAAGCCATGACAGCAAGTGAAAGCAGAAATGGTTTGTGTTGAAAGGAACAGTTGGGTTTGAGGGAAGGATGGCTCTGGGCAGCTCTGCTGGTCACTGCCACACGTGGCAGGGCCAAGGTGTGTCCCAGCTGCAGCATTTGGAGTGTGGCCCCATTCCCTGAGCCCCCCAGGACAAGAACTTTCTTCCATAAACTCATCAATTCCTGCCCTGAATCCCTGGAGCAGCTATTTAAATAACTGCCAGCTTAGTGTGTCTCTGTTTTCAATTTACAAAATTTATCACTTCACCTCTGGGTTTGCGGTGGGGATGTGCTGAATCTGAGCACTTCAAAGGAAATTTAGCAGTTGGAGTTCCTCATAAATCCTTAGCTTGCCCATCTGTATAATTTGTATTAACATGTCCATTAAAGGTTTGCTTACAGCTTGGAGATTTCCTCCAGAAACGCTTCAGAATATTGAAATAAAGGGAAAGCAAACAATAACAATATTCAAAATCTTATCTCCATTAAAAGCTCAGACAACATTTGAACAGCAACCAAAAAAAGTATTTCTTACTCTCAACATAATTAACTGAGTGCTTTTTAACTCCCAAATAATTTTGCATCCCAGTCTGTCAAGCTGGGAAATATTGGAAAGATTGGATCCTCTCCTTGTTCTCTTCCTTCCAGTGAATTCTAATTCAGAATTTTGTGCTTTTCTCATAATACAGATCTGCTCTGTTACTTTTTTTTTCAGTTTTAAGTATGCTAAACATGAGCTCATGAGAAAATTTAGTTCTAGTTAAATTCTATTTGTCTTACATAAAAATTTACCTTTGCCAGGCAAGCATGTGATGGATTGTAAAAGATATTCCTGAATGACATTATATCCACCATCTCATGTCGAAGATTTTTGTTTAAAAATTAAAAAGAAAAGTTTGGATTTGTTACTATTGCTATAAGTTTTTTGGGAGTCTTTTTTGGCTTTGATTTTTTTTTCTAATTCTGCCTCTCTCATGGATGGATGTTCTTGCTGTTAGTGTAGTGTTTGGAAATTGAAAGCTTTAAAATATTCTGTATAAATGAGTTAGTATTTGACATCCATGTATTTTTAAATTATTTGGGTTTTTTTTCCTAAGGCTCATGACACATTGAAAAATCTCTGTTTTGTTTAAATTCAGAAATCTTTTGATCTACTTCCATTTGGGCCCCAAGGTTCATGTCCAAACATTCTTTCTTGCCTTTTTTCATCCTCTATTTCCTGTAGGGGGTAGGAAAGTGAAAATGGCCCATCATTGTGCTGGGAAGCAGAGGAGGTGAGGAGAGCTGCTCTTTGGGAGAAATACCAAAACATTATGAATTTCCAACGGAAATGGGAAATGCATGCTACATTTTGATTGGCAGATCTATTTTATTTTAGCATCACTAAAAATCCCCCAGAGCCAGGCTGGGTGGTGGATCCAGCATCTCCCCACCCTCAGCCTGTGCCTCTTTATCCCATCAGCTCCATAAAGAACCCAGACGTGCCTGGCTTTTGCTGCACGCCAGATAATCTTGTAGAGGCTTCCACTGACAATCCCAACTGTCTGGAGGCGTGGGACTTTGTGACACGCTTCCCATCCCATCCTTTCCCCTTGTTATTAAACATGTTTCCTTCTTCCCTACAACCGCCTTGATTATTTTCTGTTTTGTCATAAAATATTTGCTTAGTAACAGGCACAGGAACTTGGCAGTCATCTCCGTGTTTCTGCCTTTGATTGTGAGGAGCTTTGAACCCATACACAACATTTCACAATTCAGAGGGGAAAAGTAAGCCTGGCAGTTGATTTCCAGCTTTTAACCACCAGGCAGAGCAAAATATTTATTTACAGTGATCATAGTTCCATTGTTCTGCACACTGTAGGAAATAATAATGCCTAATCAGATACTCCTGCAATTCTGAACCTAAAATTATCTTGGCTCCTACAAGATTGGCTTTGACCTTTATCTTGCAGATTCTTTTCTCCTGTTTTCCTCAGACTTTTAATGGCAGGGAAAAAAATGAAGACACTTTTGCATTTTTCTGACTGCAGCATGGAAGGTTTTATTGCCAATCTGTCTGACTGGAGTTAATGAGAATATCTATCAACCCTATGCTAGATATTAGCAATATTTATCAAAAAGTTCATTTTTCACATGAAGCTAACATTACTTCTGAACCATCTGCTATTTTTCCCAGAATTCAGCAACTACAGGGAATTTGCTAGAAGAAGTAGCAGTGTCTGATGTGCGGATGGCACAGGTTGGAACTGGAATTGGGATGGACAGGCTGGTGCTGGAATTGGGATGGCAGAGATTGGAGCTGGAATTGGGATGGCAGAGATTGGAGCTGGAATTGGGATTGGAGAGGCTGGAGCTGGAACTGGGATGGCAGAGATTGGAGCTGGAATTGGGATGGTTGTTTGAGCTGGAATTGGGATGGACAGGCTGGAGCTGGAATTGGGATGGACAGGCTGGAGCTGGAATTGGGATGGTAGTTTGAGCTGGAATTGGGATGGACAGGCTGGAGCTGGAATTGGGGATGGCAGAGATTGGAGCTGGAATTGGGATGGTTGTTTGAGCTGGAATTGGGATTGGACAGGCTGGAGCTGGAATTGGGATGTCAGAGATTGGAGCTGGAATTGGGATGGTTGTTTGAGCTGGAATTGGGATGGCACAGGCTGGAGCTGGAATTGGGATGGACAGGCTGGAGCTGGAATTGGGATGGTTGTTTGAGCTGGAATTGGGATGGTTGTTTGAGCTGGAATTAGGATTGGACAGGCTGGAGCTGGAACTGGGATGGACAGGCTGGAGCTGGAATTGGGATTGGACAGGTTGGAGCTGGAATTGGGATGGCAGAGATTGGAGCTGGAATTGGGATGGTTGTTTGAGCTGGAACTGGGATTGGACAGGTTGGAGCTGGAATTGGGATGGCAGAGATTGGAACTGGGATGGTTGTTTGAGCTGGAATTGGGATGTCACAGGCTGCAGCTGGAAGGTCTCAGTCCCTCTTAGCCCCCTCAGGGGTTTTGAGTAAAGCCAATTTATTACAGAATCATGGAAGGGACCTTGAAGATGCTCTCCTTGCAAGCCCCTGCCATGGGTGGGGACATCTCCCACTGTCCCAGGTGGCTCAGGGGATCCAGCCCAGCCTGGGACACACCCAGGGCTGGGGCAGCCACAGCTGCTCTGGCCAACCTCTCATTTCACCATTTCTCCTTTGTAGCCAACTCTGACCCAGGTGCACAATTTAGCCAAGGATAGGGAAGGATTGTTTGCCTTTGCTTTATTTAAATTTCTGCATAACCAGAAGTTAACACCAGGACAGGACCTTTTGTAAATTGTTCTGTATTTTATTTGCAGCCGTGCAAATAGAAATCAGCTAATGCCAGTTACTGGGTTTTGTGTTTCCAGGTCATGCCATGTCATGGTGTGTTTTACAAACAGCCTTCAATTATTCTGTGCCCTTTTTTTTTTCCATGGGTGGGCCGGATTTATTTCTCTCTGAATAATTATCTGACATGTGGCAGCCCCTGATAGTGTTTCAGGAAAAAAAAAAAAAAAAACAAAACAATATAAATGAGAGGAGCAGCTCTGGGTGTGCTGGGCAGGAATCTGGGCTTTTATAGGAAATCCATGAGGCCCTGAGTGTTCCCAAATTGCTGAGCAGCCCCTGCCTGTGCCTGGGAGGTTTGCAGATTTGATGGTTTGGGGATGCTGGACCTACGGTGAATATATTGTATATGATCAAGTTCTATGATGTGGAAATTTCAAGGAATAAATTTGGTATCTTTGTATCAAGTTTTTCCCAGAGGGATATATCAAGATGGAATAAATGTTTTAAAAATTGGGTTTTTTAAACTTTTGAGAACATTGAAATAGAAGAGGTAAAAGTTTTCTTTTTTTGTTGTGGAAGTGTGTTTAGGCTTTATTGTATAAATTAACTTTTTTTTTTTTCAAGTTAAGAAAGCAAACAAGTATTTTAGCTTAATTGATATATACCTTCATTTTAACCTATTTTGCTCACACAAAATGCTTTTAAAAACTTGATTTACAGAAGGAATAATTTGACTTGGTAAAAATGAAACTGTTTTGAAATGCAGTTTTGTGATTCTCCCCTAAATACTGATCTTGGCAACCTTTTTCTGGGATTTGCTGTGGGTGACTGCAGCCAAAGTGCCATTTCTGGGCATGTTTGTACAGGTCAGGCCATAAATGTGTCTCAGTTTGGGTCCTTCAGTGTGCTGTGCTTTGAATGCTGTTTGTGTGGATCTCAGATGGATCCCATAGCTAAACTTCTTTGGCTTCCCCAGGTCAGATGGAATTGCAATGCAGGTTTAGCTTCTCTGAGTATCTCATCTCTTCAGGACTTGATTTTTCATTTTTAGGCGGACCAATGCAAATTCTGACTATTTCTGGGGGTCTTAATGTAAAGATCAGCATCACAAGGCTGGTACTGAAAGTTCAAAGCCCATTGTAGTAGTTTTTCCAACCTTGTTTACTTGGTACCATGTAACAGAGTCACTTTCTCATTCAGCATTTGAATAACTGTCTTCAAATGCAGACAGTAGAAAGTTTCCTGCAAAATTATGCCTGAAAATACATATCCAGGGAAAGAAAATAAAGTTTGGATGCTAAAATGCAGGAATGGGAGTTAATTTTGCATGATCACTGACAGGAAAACCATCCTGTCCCATGGCCAATCCAGCCTCATAAATAAAGCACAGGCACCACAAATCATTCTTTTCTCTCTTCCCTCTCTCTGCCCTTTGTGTTCATATTTTCCAGCAGCTGCATGTGCTATTAATCTGCATTTAGGTGAGGGCCTGGGCATCTGCTCTGGGCTGGCAAACAGATGCAGTGCAGAATTTGGGATTGAGGCTTTTTAAAATGTCACCCTGTGTTTCAGCATGGCACACAAGGTGTTCCTGCAGTGCTGATGGAACAGCTCCCTCCAGCCCCAGGTTTGGTGTTGATTCCCCTGTTAGCACTCCTGCCTCAGTGCCCCTGAGCTGGGGGGAGCTCTGTGCTCACCTCCATCCCTGCAGCAGCAAATCCCAGCTGCTGCTTGGCTCTGGGGCCACAGGAATTGCCCTGCTCTGCAGGGAGGGCATGGGGCACAGCTGGGATCAGAGGCAGCTGCAGCACAAACAATCCGTGGGCTCTGCTCAGGATATAAAGGATGAGAAAAGGCTAGAAAGAATGTTTGGACGTGAACTTTGGGGCACAAATGGAAGTAGATCAAAAGATTTCTGAATTTAAACAAAACAGAGATTTTTCAGTGTGTTGTGAGCCTTAGGGGGGGGAAACAAAACAAAACAAAAACAAAAAATAATTTAAAATACATGGATTTCAAATACTAACTCAATTATACAGAATATTTTAAAGGTCTTAATTTCCAAACACTACACTAACAGCAAGAGCATCCATCCATGAGAGAGGATGAAAAAATAAATCAAAGCCAAAAAAACCCCCAAAAACTAATGCAATAGTAACAAATCCAAGCTTTTTTTTTAATTTTTAAACAAAAATCTTGGACTTGACATGGATATAATCTCATTCAAGAATAGCTTTTACAATCCCTCATGGAGGAACGCAGAGCAGTGGGGGAGCTCCTGTTTGTCACTCACACAAGGGAACTGCAACAGACTGAGCCTGCCCAGGGATGCTGAGGGAGGCTCTGCCTTGGGGAACACCCAGGGGGCTCTGCCCGGGACCCCCAGGGCTGAGATGTGAGACCCAACATCTGTGCA